>CADEHL010001046.1:0-482259 GCA_902827135.1 Harpagifer antarcticus | reverse complement strand
TTGCAAGGCGACCTTCATTAAAGTGTTTGGTGAGTACAACTTTCGTTTCAGGCCTGCTAAGTGGCCTGCTGGCCTGAGGATTTTTTTTACGTTACTTGTATTGTTGTTGTTAGCATCTGGTGCTAGCTAGCTGCGCTAAAGTATATAAGGTGGAGGGAGAGTTCTCTCCTGTCAGACTGAGAGACTGATAACCTCAGCTCAGGTGAGGTAAAGGACTCTGAGTGTTTAGATAGTTAACTTAGTCTAAGTTCTCTGTGGGTCTCAAACGGTTTGGTCACCATTTATGTAAACACATATTTCCATTTGAGGGGGGAGTGATTAGTAAAATATGCATGAATAATAAAAAAAACATGCTTCTTTGCTTCTGCCTCAAAGAGGAGCATGGAGGAGAGGAGGGAGACAGGAGAGGCTGGTTCAGGAGCACAGACACACTCACAACTATAAATGAACCAAAAACAAATAAATAAACAAGTTTCAATGTTTTTTCATATTGGATATGGTATTTTATTGGTTATGGCCATGTTTTTATGATTATTGAAATGTATACAGTTATGTTTCATATGGGTGGCCTGGCTGGGTGTATAATTCCCGGCCTGATTTATTGTCCCAGTCCGGCCCTGCCTACTCATGTCATTGCTATAGAGCAGGGCGGTGTGTGTGTGTGTGTGTGTGTGTGTGTGTGTGTGTGTGTGTGTGTGTGTGTGTGTGTGTGTGTGTGTGTGTGTGTGTGTGTGTGTGTGTGTGTGTGTGTGTGTGTGTGTGTGTGTGTGTGTGTGTGTGTGTGTGTGTGTGTGTGTGTGTGCGTGCGTGCGTGTGTGTAATAAAAACTGTAGGGCGTCTGTAAAGACGAGAGAGAGAGATAGTAAGGCTGTAGGTCTGTGAAGAGGAGAGAGAGAGATAGTAAGGCTGTAGGTCTGTGAAGAGGAGAAGGGGGGTAGTAAGGCTGTAGGTCTGTGAAGAGGAGAAGGGGGGTAGTAAGGCTGTAGGTCTGTGAAGAGGAGAGAGAGAGATAGTAAGGCTGTAGGTCTGTGAAGAGGAGAGAGAGAGATAGTAAGGCTGTAGGTCTGTGAAGAGGAGAAGGGGGGTAGTAAGGCTGTAGGTCTGTGAAGAGGAGAGAGAGAGATAGTAAGGCTGTAGGTCTGTGAAGAGGAGAGAGAGAGATAGTAAGGCTGTAGGTCTGTGAAGAGGAGAGAGAGAGATAGTAAGGCTGTAGGTCTGTGAAGAGGAGAGAGAGAGATAGTAAGGCTGTAGGTCTGTGAAGAGAGGAGTAGAGAGATAGTAGGCTGTAGGCTGGAAGGAGAGAGAGATAGTAAGGCTGTAGGTCTGTGAAGAGGAGAGAGAGAGATAGTAAGGCTGTAGGTCTGTGAAGAGGAGAGAGAGAGGCTGTAGATCGTCTGTAAAGAGGAGGGGGAGAGAGGCTGTAGAGAGAGAGATGTGTGTGAAAGGTGATGTTAAGCAAAAGAGGTTCCTAACCCCTGCTAAGGAGAAAACTGGAATGGTAATAGCAAGTTAGTTATGTGTAATTCTGTTTATTTCATACTGGCTACAATCAATGCATATGACAATCTAAATAATTTACTTTCACAGGCATTAGCAAAGACCGTGTGTCCCGGGTGGCTCAATATTATGCTGAGACTGCTGAAGCTCGCCCAGAGAGAAGAGGTGGTGCACGGCACAGTGAGGAGCAGGCAAGGAGAAGGCAACTCATTGTTGAGCACGTCCAGTCCTTTACCTGCAGGGCCAGCCATTATGGGCGGAGAGGAGCACCAGGCCGCAAGTATCTCCCCAGTGACCTGAATGTGCGCAAGATGCATGAGCTCTTTGAGGCTCAGAACCATGCTCAGACCAGCTACTCCCTCTATTATTCAGTGTTCTCCAATGATTTCAATCTTGGCTTTGGTCACCCAGCCACAGATGCATGTGCTGATTGTGCCAAGTACAAGCTCAGGATTGCAGATCCAAACCTAGCTGAGAAAGAGAAGAGGATGGAATCTGCATCATTCATCTTGCATCGCCGCAGAGCGCGGGTCTTTTATGACCTGTTAGGCAGGGTTGCCGAAGGTCATGTGACCCTCTGTTTTGACATGATGCAAAACTTGGTCCTTCCAAAAACCCCAATAGGACAGGCCTATTACTCGCGGCAGATGTATCTGTACCTGTTTGGTGTGGTTGTGCACCACGGAGAGAACAGTTACCAGGCAAAAGATGATGTCCATCTGTATGTGTGGCAGGAGAATGAGGGTAGCAAAGACAGCAATATGATTGCTTCTGCGCTGAGTGACTGCCTCAAGCTTCGACTTCAGGACAAAGTCGGCAGATCCAGGGGGCTTCGGCTGTTCAGCGACTCTTGTTTTGGGCAGAACAAGAACATCAGCATGGTGTCCATGCTGATGGAACTTCGACAGCTTTTTTCCAACCTTAGCATAGAGCACACCTTTCCAGTAAGGGGCCACAGTTATCTCCCTGCAGACCGAGTCTTTGGCAGAATAGAGCAGAAGATCCGGAAAATGGACACAATTCTGCTACCACAGGAATACCATGCCATCCTGCAGCAATTCGGCCATGTTCACGTTTATGGCAAAGACTGGGAGGCGTTTGATTATAGGTCAGCCGCAAAAGTGTGTGTTAAGGCTCAGAGGAGCTTTAAAATCAGTGAAGCATGCATGCTTGACTTGAGTACCAACAAGGTTGGTTTAAAGACGTCTTACAATGGGGAGTATTGTTTCCATAGTGTATTAAAGCGGGGCAAGCGGTGGGCTGACCTGAAGCCTGAGTTACTTCCAAAGCAGACTTCTGTGAAGGCCGCAAAGAAGCTAGATGTGCTGGCACTATTAGGAGCAATAGGTGTGTCTGATGTGGTGAGGGCTTTTTATGATGATGCCCTGTATCAGGTGACTGACAATGCAGGCCAGAGTGATGAAGATGCAGAGTGATCCATGCGCTCACTCTCTCTCACACACACACACATGCACGCACACGCGCACGCACACACACACACACAATGTGATTTGTTTTATGTATAGTGGACAATGGTCCTACTTTTTACGGATTCAACACTTTACTGAATGCCTTATTGAATGTATTACTGAATGACTTGCCTATTGAATATCGTTATCATTACTTTTTACGGGTTCGACACTACTGAATGCCTTATTGAATGTATTACTGAATTACTTGCCTATTGAATATCGTTATCATTACTTTTTACGGGTTCGGCACTGAATGACTATTGGCCTAAATGTGTTACTAAATTATTTGAATGTATTTTTAACATTGTTGTAATAGTGGTATTTGTATGTGTTATATATTGTTATAAATTGGACAATATTGAAATGTGAAATTGCAAATATTTATTTTATTTTACTATTTAGTTTATGTTACTATTTATTTCATTTGGGTTTTATTTATTTCATGTATTTGCACTTATTTGATTTATATTAATTTATAGTATGAGTCCCTTATATCATATGTTGCATGTTCTCGTTTAAAAAAAAAGAAGACATAAACCATCAATTAAAAAAAATGCACTGATTTATAACGTTTTGAAAAAAATGGATGGATTTATAGCGTTTTGAAAAAAATAAAATAAAAAACTTTGATTTAATCAAAAATATTGTTGTTTGATTTAATAATCATTGTTCAATATGTTCAGACTGAGCCAACAAACCATTTTAACAGGATACATTTAATATTAACAAAATGTGTGGTTCTAGGTAAAAAATGTCATTTTACTGAAAACTATTCAAATGGATATATAGCGTTTTGGAAAAGAACTCCTCATATGAGCATTGATTAGCAAGCAGGACCTGCAGGAACAGAGATTGGTGATGGATGGAGCTGGGAAGAGAGAAGAATAAAGAAAACAGATCAACTTTATTATTGGATATGTAAAGATGATTTCACATGACCTATGCAAAATATCACACTCAATACATGTGTGTCTCTGGGGGGTGCATTGTGCCTTTGATGTATATAAATAATATACCATAACCAAATACTATTACGTACAGTGGAAATCAGGTTGCCAGAGCAGGTCAGTCCAGTGTGCATGTTCCTCAGGGTCTCAGCAGTTACAGGTGAGGTAAAGAAAATAAAAGAGAAAAAGGTCAGTAATAACACTTTAAAGGGCACCTATCATGCAAAATGCACCTTTGTACGTCTTTTATACATGATTATGTGTCCCCGGTGTTCCGGGGAACTCACCAAGTGTCAGAAAACACAACCCTCTCTATTTTCCTCCTTCGCCAAATCTCTAAAAAAGGGGCTGCAACGGATCTGAAAAAAATGGATCCACATTCCGACACTTTTCTACGTCACAAAGACGTACTCCGCTTATTGGTCAACTCTCCACCTATCAGGGGAATGAGCCACGGCCACGTGCATTGCCAAACCTCTCATTCGCATATAGGCTATCGGCAGGCTACCCCAGTCACATCTGTGTTTTTTCCTGCTATTGCCAGGATGTCTAAGCCAGTTAAACCACGGACATGTTTATGAACTTCTCTCAAGTCCAACACGGATATGCCTCCAAACTAATGCTACACCCGGGATCAATACCAACCATCCGGGACCAGGCCAGTGAGGACACATCCAATTCTGAAGCTGTAAGTTTTTATTTAGCGGTGTTTTTCCTGATAAAGCTATATCTAGCTTGTAGTATGTAGCATGTAGCATGTAGCATGTAGCTTAGCCGTATCAATGTCGCCTCAACCCCAACTAGTAATCGGTTAGGTGTTTATATGTTCTTGTAACATTTTATTTTGTACGCTCCGCAGTCTTTGCTTTGTCTTTTATTTTAATTATCAGGCATTTGCGAACATGTTCAGACTGCCGTAATGGCGATCTGTGTGAAGGCTGTAAAGCCACGCCTAGCCTAGCCGATAACACAAGTATTTATTCTCCTATGTATTAGTATTTTGTATCCTCTAAAAAATCATATTGAGTAAGTTATAATAACAAACGTAATCTTCTGGAGGTAAGTGCCGTTTTTTCCAGCGTTATGTAAAAGCTTTTGTGATTGTAGTCTGTAAGAACGATCATATATCATCGATCTGTAAGCTAAGCTACGCTAAGCTACGCTAAGCTAATGAGACATGCCGTTTTTTGCAGTATGTTTACTTGTTTGCGCACATGAATATAAATGGGGGTGTGTTAGGATACAACACTGTATGTATGTATGCGAGGGGACACACACCACGAGTAAAACGGAGCTAAAGCCCTGGTATGTTGTTGTTGACATGCATTTACTAATCTAAACCACTTTTTTTTGGTGCTTTTTTTAACATTGCACAGGCTACGTGGCCAACTTGATGGACCTCATCTTCGACCAAGTCTTTGTGGACCCTGCACCATTATGAGCAACCTGACAGGGAGGAGGTCATCGCCGGGTATGCTACACGGTTCAATTTGGCTGCTGTCTGAACCTAACATAGACATTTCACGGATCAGAGGACAACGCAGGCCGGAATCACCACTCTGATCCTGTGTCCATGGAAGCCCCAGCACCAGCTCACAAAGCTCCTGTTTTTTATGGGTTCAAATAACCGTTGATTTTGACAATAAAGTTCCGAGTTGATATCAAGTGTGTCGTGATTATTCATGTTTGGATGGGTAAAGAATATTCTGATTTCAAAAGCATAAGGTTGTGTGTGGACTTTTTTTGTCATACACATGGGTGCGTTATGCCATTGCTGTGTAGTATATAATAGTACATG
Source organism: Harpagifer antarcticus (assembly GCA_902827135.1). Classification (NCBI taxonomy): domain Eukaryota; kingdom Metazoa; phylum Chordata; class Actinopteri; order Perciformes; family Harpagiferidae; genus Harpagifer; species Harpagifer antarcticus. The sequence goes on along the minus strand of CADEHL010001046.1, from coordinate 476,545 downwards.
TACAATGAAAGATTGCATAAAGCCATATACACCAGTATTTATTTCCATGAACAATATTAGCATTCGTTTTACAATTTCAGTCAAAACAAACCACTCAGTGCTTTATTTGCCTCAACTGTAGTCCAACTGTGTTCAGCTCTGTAAATATTCAATGCATTCTGCAGGGACAACACATTTAGGCACACAATCCAGGATGGTCCACCACACAGGTTAGAGTCCTCAAGTTCCTGCATCCGTCTTTACACCTAGTGTGATAAACATATATTGAATGACATGTGAAAAATGTATTCTCTAAACAGACAACTTAGTGAAGCTAATGTTACGTGTGGTATCTCCATGCAGCACATGCTCCGGTTCAGAAGGCATCGTGGCGCAAGTTGCACATGTACCCCTTTAGAAAGAAGTCAATAACTGAGCTTTTAAAACACATGAAACACACATTGCTGACAACTGAGGTGTTGGAGTTATACTTTTTATCACCCTAAGTCAGGGTTGCCAACTTTGGGTACCTGGCTGGAGTGAGATTTTGATATCATGGGTTTAATTACACATATGCGCACTAAATGACTGCTATCGTGTCAGCAGCGGGACCTTAGCATATATATAGGATATAGGATATATATACAAATACACAAAATTGGACACAGACTATAAAGGGCACAAAGTTTCATTCACTAATGAAACACATGTTTGTTTCCACTGTTTTATTGTGTGCCTGTCGCGATAAGCAATTAATTGAGGTATCGTACGATAAATAAAAATGAACTCGATAAATTGCGATTTACATGAGGATGTGACTAGCAGTTCGAAAGGATGTACTTCAATTATTATTATATATTATCATTATGTCAGGGGTCTAAAATGGTCATACAACGGTGCCGACAATATTATCGTTTATCGCAATAATTTCCTGGAAAATGTATCCAACAAAATTAATTATCGTGAGAGGCCTACATATGAAACACACACACAAACAAATCTACAGACTTACTCCAAACTGCCAAACATATTCATGAACACACTCTATTTTGGCCTAGTAGAACAATAAGCAGCAGACTTTTACTTTTTTACGGGTCGGCAGTTGCCAGAGAGTATTTGTGTTGGGTAATCTATGGTAGGGCTAACCCATACAGTGGTGGGGTGAAGTCAGTATTTGCATTGTAATTACATACACGCTCCGGGTGAAAGAGTTGACATGCTGAAAGCCCAACTCCTGCAGGGGGTCTGGGGGGATTCTCCCCCAGAAGATTTTTTGAAATACTAACATAAAATACACATTCTGGTACTCTCTTGAGAAGAACAATAAATACATCTATTACGACATATTTAAAAAATGAATGCCATTTTAGTTTTTTGTTACTTTGTTCTGAAAGCTGAACCTGCTGCTCCTCACAGAGAGAAGAGAGAAGAGGCTGTGTGAATTACTTTACATTGTGGATAAGGGTGGATAGCCCCCATTGTTCTGTGTGTCAAAATGAAAGACAGCCCACACACCTATCAATCATCAAACCGTGGGGTCTTATTTCATAAAATCAACACGTAATGTTGTATCGACGTATAGAGATGTACTCCAGCAAAAGTATTCTCCGTGGGGACTTCCTGCAACAACACCACGCCGTTATCTTGATTCTGATTGGCCAGAAGTATCAAAGATGTTCTATTGAGAAGACGATCACTACCTGACAAAAGTTTTCAAAACCGTTTCTAGTCTTCGGTATTCTTGTTTTTGGCGTGAGAATAGTGTGGGCAGCGTGAGAGCGTGAGATTGAGAGTGAAAGCGTGTGTCACACGCCAGATGCGTGAGAGTTGGCAACCCTGCCCTAAGTTATTGAACTTTCCAACGGTTGTTGCACGATGTTGGAAGAAAAGGACTGTAAACTATTAAACGCAATGAGGCCATTGTATATATGCTGAAAATATGAATGTCTCCCTTTATAAATATATATATGTATCGCTGTGTTTGCGTTCCAAACTCTAAGTTACAAACTGTACACATTGCATTCTTGCTAATTAGCCAAAATATGAATGGAATAAGTAGCAAGCATCGTAACAAACAGAGTAAAAATAAATAGGGACAACAGCTTGTCAACTAACCATTCAGAAACGTCCTGCTGAGATGTTTGCACCTCCACCAAAACCTCCGCTGCTTCAGTTTCTGGATCAAATTGATAATATGCTTGAACACATGCATTGCTCTGAGATGACATGTGTATTCCACACTCGTAAACACAGCAAGCATGGTAACGTGACTCTCGCCGGCTCTTCTGCAGGGGGGCGTGGTCAGCTGCTGCTCAGAATTTTCATAGGCAGGTTTGGAATAAAGCGAAAATGAGCGAAACGAGGCATGGCTAAAAAATGATCTGTTTGGTATTTTGAAAAATAAAATGTATAAATATACCTTATATAGGTATGGTCATACACTATATCATTTAAATATAGCATGATAGGTCACCTTTAAAGTAACAACACTTTGAATAATTATCTCTTTTAATAATTTTCTCTCAGTAATCACTCAACTACTGTCTTTCCAACAAACAGATTGACACACCCTCACTATCATCACAATGAAACACGTCCAGAAGAATGTCATGCAAAGCTGCCTGCCTTCGACTCTCCCTGAACTGCCTGATCTTTTAATATTAAATGTTAACCATTTGTGCAGATAGCATTAAGTAGAAAAGATCGCCAATGCTAATGTGGCGTTAGCCTACCTCCCGCCCCCTTAGCACCTGGTGGAGGGGGCGATAGGCTACTCTTCAAATGTTTCACAAAATACTTACCATAATGACTACTCTTACTGTTTAACATTTTGGTTTACTTCATGTTAAGGCTAATACAAATGACAAGACTAAGTAATGTGATGCTAACTAACGTGCTCGATACTAGCTAGGTAGCTAACTTGACTATGTTCCATGCAAAACATGTGTATTACCTGATATGTTTGGTCCAACGACTCCTGGTCCTTTCATCAGACGGGAAGCGATAGAACGAGCAAGTGGTATGATCACTTTTGTGATTACAACCTGGTACAAAGCACACAGGCATCTTGTAAAAGTGAATTTATTGGAGCAATCTCTTATATTTATTGGAGGGAATAAATCAGTTATGAGATCTTCTTCTTCTTCTTCTTCTTCTTCTTTGCTTTACTTGCGAGTCGCAACCAGTCTTGGAGCATTATCGCCTATGACATCACTTACGCGACCCAGAATGGGATTTGGGATTTGTAGTCTTTGTAGTCGCGTATTTTTCATAGTCTTATATTTCAGCAGTTTTACGACAAAATGTGACTTTTTTGACATGGAAATGATTGTTTAAGATTGACAAACATCATATGTGTAGTTCGTGGCACAAAGCACACCACAAAGAATCTGAATAATCCTGAAAATTTTTGGAAAGCCATTAAATCGTTATCCACCGGCGATATCCGTAATGAGCTACCTCCGTGCATTACCACAGCATCTGGCACTATATCGGACAGGGCTACTATGCTAAATTGCTTTAATGAGCATTTTGTGTCCTGTGGTTCTCTATTTGATTCTGTCACTAACTCTGCTTCTGTGAACACTACAGTATGTGACTCTGAAAAACGTGTGTTGGAAAACCCTTTTAGTTTTACCCCTTGTACTATTGATGTTGTTCGTGAAGCTTTAACCAAGTTAGATCCTAAGAAACCGGCTGGCCCGGACAACGTAGAACCTTTCTTTTTAAAGATAGCTGCAGATTTTATTGCTCCACCTCTCACTACTCTTTTTAACCTCTCCCTCAGCACTAACACAATTCCAAAATTGTGGAAGTCAGCGTATGTCCTGCCTTTGCTAAAAGGAGGGGAGGCCACCTTATTAAATAACTATAGGCCAATCTCTAAGTTGTCAGTTCTGGCTAAGGTTCTTGAACGCTTAGTGAGTGAACAGGTAAAGGTGTTTTTATGTACAAATGACATCCTGTCTAAACATCAGTCAGGCTTCAGAAAACAACATAGCACCATCACTGTCACAATGAAAGTGGTGAATGATATGGCGAGTATTTTAGATAATAAGCAGAGTTGTGCAGCTCTATTTATTGACCTTTCAAAAGCATTTGACACCGTCGATCATCACATTTTAAAGCAGAGGCTAGCCAGTATAGGCATGTCCAGCCATGCAGTAGGGTGGTTTGTGAACTACCTCTCTGAAAGGTCCCAATGTGTTCACTTTGATGGGCTGTCTTCTGAGTGGTTAAACATTGCTAATGGTGTTCCCCAAGGTTCTGTTTTAGGTCCACTTTTATTCTCTATATATATCAACAGTTTAGGTGAAAATGTGGATCAAGCTACTTTACATTTTTATGCGGATGATACCGTGATGTACTGTGCAGGTCCCTCCATTAAGGAGGCTGGTGTTAAATTACAGGATGTTTTTAACATTATTCAGACTCAGCTCTCTGAACTAAAGCTTCTTTTAAATGTTGAGAAAACCAAGGTAATGCTCTTTTCTAAAGCTAAAAAGACACCAGAGCCTGTTTTAGATATTGTAACTACGCAAGGAATAAAACTTGAAGTGGTTACCTGTTACAAAAACCTTGGTATCTGGCTTGATGATTGTCTCACTTTTAAACTTCATGTCAATAACCTGCTTAAAAAGCTGAGGGTTAGGCTAGGTTTCTTCTACAGGAACAAGTCCTGTTTCTCGCTTGAGGCCAGGAAAAGGCTAGTCACTGTGACCTTTTTACCTGTGCTGGACTATGGTGATTTGATTTATATGAATGCACCTGCCAATTGCCTGGTCAAGTTAGATGCTGCGTATCACAGTGCACTAAGATTTGTGACTAACTATAAAGCATTAACCCATCACTGTAACCTGTATGCAAGGGCTGGTTTGCTTTCACTAACTGTACGGAGGCTCAGTCACTGGTACATTTTTATATACAAAGCCATGTTCGGGAAACTTCCATCTTATATCTGTTCCCTGATCTCACGGAAAATTGTAAGTGGCTACTGCCTGAGATCGAATGCTGTGGTTTTATTAAATGTGCCAACTGCTAGGACTGTCTTAGGGAAGACAGCTTTTAGATGCGCAGCTCCTCTGTCTTGGAATAGTCTGCAAATGAAATGGAAACTGAACAATCTGGTGCCACTAAATGTTTTTAAAGCTCGGTTGGATGCTAATCAAACGGAAGCTATTGGTACCTGTTTATGTGGATAATTATGTAAATGATGCTGTATGATGTCCTTTTGTTGTTCTATTTATGTTTTTATGTTTCATGTGGAACTACTTGAGCAGGACTCCCTTGAAAAAGAGATCAATGATCTCAATGGGATTTATCTGTCTAAATAAAGGTTTGAAATGAAATGAAATGAGTGGCACAATTCAAACTCAAACGGGATCTAAAGATACGTTTTCTCTCTCCATTGAATTCAATGTATCATTTTTCGCTTCCGGGGTCCCATGGACCGGAAGTAGATGGGCGTGACTTCGCCTCTCTATAGCTGGCCCTCTATGAATGTAGAGAGGGACCAAGAAGCTCTCCCCGTCTTCACAGTAACTCGCAGAGATGGCATTTAATCCTTCACATTCCAACAGAAACTGAACAGGCAGATTCGAAGGATTTATTTCTTTGGAAATATTATTTTAAATACAATTAAATCAAGTTATTTTGGTAAAACTAATGAAAAATGTAACAACAAAAAAATATTAAAAATAATATTTAAAAAAAAACGTTTTTTTTTTATGTTTTCAAATATTATTTTTTTGAATATCTTAGGCCCTCACAGAGGGCCTAGAGGGCCCTGAAGGCTCGCCACTGTTCAGCTTATCTTATCTAGTATCTATCTAGTACTTTGTCAGCTTATCTTGCTGCATTGCTCTGTTTCAGGGTGTCATCATCCTTATCATTAAAGTACCGAAACTGACATTGAGGAGTATGTTTCTTCAACGAGGATGTCATTTAACTCGGCAGAAGAGGCGAGAGAAGCCCTCAAATCAACGGTGGACATGCAAGAAGATCCTGGACATTGAATAATGAATACGCTACCTGTGCCAACGGAGGAGATGGATCTGTAATAAGGACAGAGAAAGTCTGGCACCTATGGGCAGGTAGACGCTATGTAGGTGATGTTCTATGTTTATTTTATATTGGACAATGTTCGTTAAGCCTCGATACTTGAATATGTTGAAATAGGGGCCAGTTTATTTTCATATTATTGCAGATAAGAGTTCTAATGTTATTGTTTAATTGCCATGTTTATATGGTGTTAAGGTAATATTCCGCCCATACTATATACTTTAAATTCGAGTGATATGCGACATACATAATGTACATTATAACGGAATAGGCTTGGGAAGCTGGAGGCGTGTTTTGAAAACGTTTTCATGCCTCCACTGTTTACATTCATGGGCGCGTGATATGACGTCATCGGCAGGCAACGGTCTGTATGGGCTATACCATTTCATGATAACGAAAGGGGGATGGTTGTAATGATACAGGTTGATCGGTTTGAAAGGGGTTTTCTATTCCTCAGTTTTACTGTTTGTGAGATCGGCTATGCTGTATCTTTATGCAAGGGGGGGAACAATCAGTGTTCAGTGTTAGACGTAGCTAAGTGACGCTCACAGATGTTACCAAGAAGAGGGTCGAATGGGGGGGGGAAGGGGAGGGTTGTAACTCAGGGATCCACCACCAATTCACAACAGGTCCAGGGAATAAATACACATACAGATAAATTGGAACATTTGAATATTGTATCATTTAATGTAAGAGGACTTAACTCTCCGTATAAACGTTCAAAAATCTTAGATTTCTTACGCAGAAAGAAGATAGATGTTGCAATGTTTCAGGAGACACACCTTAAACCTAATGACACTTCAAGGGTTCAAAACAGATTCTATAAACCTATTGTGGCATCAACTGATGGCACTCGCACTAAAGGAGCTATGATACTTATGAGGCGTAACATAAATGTATCAATTGAAAGGATTGGCTCTGACAATAAAGGACGTCTAGCCTATTGCTGCACATCTATTCAAGGTAAAAAAAAGTGGCTTTTGTTGGCATATATGCCCGACAGTATTTGAAGCTGATTTTTTTCCCTCAGTCACTTCACAGTTACTGAAGTTAAATGACTACCAATTATATGTTGGGTCGGACATGAATGCTTTTGTAAACAATAACCTTGACAAATCTGCTGCAACTCTATCAAGTTCTCAAGAATCTGCTTCCAAAGCACTTAATCTCTTTATAACAGATTTAAACTTAAAGGGGACCTATCATGCAAAATGCACCTTTGCACGTCTTTTATACATGATTATGTGTCCCCGGTGTTCCAGGGAACTCACCAAGTGTCAGAAAACACAACCCTCTCTATTTTCCTCCTTCGCCAAATCTCTAAAAAAGGGGCTGCAACGGATCTGAAAAAAATGGATCCAGATTCCAACACTTTTCTACGTCACAAAGACGTACTCCGCTTATTGGTCAACTCTCCACCTATCAGGGGAATGAGCCACGGCCACGTGCATTGCCAAACCTCTCATTCGCATATAGGCTATCGGCAGGCTAAATCAACCCCAGGCACATCTGTGTTTTTGCCTGCTCTTGCCAGGATGCCTAAGCCAGTTAAACGTTGTGCTGTTGTTGGCTGCAAGACTCGGAACAGGGGACTGCATGCAATGCCATCAGTGCAAAAAGAAAATAATCTGTGGCTAGACTTCATTTTCAAGGGACATGTGCCAGAAGACCCCGGCAGATTTCTGGTTGTGTGTACCAAACATTTTACCACGGACATGTTTATAAACTTCTCTCAAGTCCAACACGGATATGCCTCCAAACTAATGCTAAACCCGGGATCAATACCAACCATCCGGGATCAGGCCAGTGAGGACACATCCAATTTTGAAGCTGTAAGTTTTTATTTAGCGGCGTTTTTCCTGATAAAGCTATCTCTAGCTTGTAGTATGTAGCATGTAGCATGTAGCTTCGCCGTATCAATGTCGTCTCAAACCCAAATAGTAATCGGTTAGGTGTTTATATGTTCTTGTAACATTTTATTTTGTACGCTGCTGTTGCTTTGTCTTTTATTTTAATTATCAGGCATTTGCGAACATGTTCAGACTGCCGTAATGGCGATCTGTGTGAAGGCTGTAAAGCCACGCCCTAGCCGATAACACAAGTATTTATTCTCCTATGTATTAGTATTTTGTATCCTCTAAAATCATATTGAGTAAGTTATAATAACAAACGTAATCTTCTGTAGGTAAGTGCCGTTTTTTCCAGCGTTATGTAAAAGCTTTTGTGATTGTAGTCTGTAAGAACGATCAGATATCATCGATCTGTAAGCTATGCTAAGCTACGCTAATGAGACATGCCGTTTTTTGCAGCGTTATATGTAAAAGCTTTTGTATGTTTACTTGTTTGCACACATGAATATAAATGGGGGTGTGTTAGGATACAACACTGTATGTATGTATGCGAGGGGACACACACACCACGAGTAAAACTGAGCTAAAGCCCTGGTATGTTGTTGTTGACGAGGCCTTACCTCTAGCAACAGGCTAATTAGCAGCTAGCACTCATTACAGTCAGTCTACTGAGCTCAGCCCCTCTCCAACACATCATCTGTATTGAGTCAGAAACACAGCATGCATGTTACGGTTCAAAACTAACTCAGATTGGAAAAGGCTAAGCAAAGAGCTTTGCTAAATAGAGAGTTTTAAGCCCCATCTTTTGGGATTTCAGACTATATTTATCCAAATAGTATTTTCTCATCCTGAATACTAAGTTGAGATGATTTTGTTCTAACTATGTTTTCTTCTTTACAGGCCAGCACCTCACATGCTACCAGCAGATTACCTGTGATGATAGATTCTGCATGTCAGACTGACCCACCCAAGTACCGTACTGTTCGTACACAGCTATCCTCGAGGACTCTTGGTTCACATCGAAGTACAGATTAGAAGCACGTTTTTCAAATGTTCTTTGGATACAGCTTGACATTCTGATGTTGTAGCCTTTAATTTGTGTGCTTCTAATTGTTGTAAAATATTTTTGTTTCATCTTTTGTTTTGTTTTTAATGTCAAATACAATTATGTTACAGCTGTCCAGGCTAAAATTCCCTGCAGAAGCGTTGGTGTCGAAACACTTCCGTTGCCATGCCGTCATCCTGCGCTTTGCTCCAAAGAATGTTGTGTTTCCATTTCTTGGAATGTTGTCCAGGTAAAATAAACCATAGTTACTTACTAATTAGTGACAATTTGTACATCCTTTGCTATTATTTAAAAAAAAATGTCTCATGGCGGAAATGAAAGACTTTACCTGGCAGCCCTGCACTACAATGAAAACGCTAAGCGTGCACAAGCCACTACATCCACTGGAAACCCTCTGTATAAACTGCAGTTCCCAAAGGCCAGGAAGGGAGAATGCAGAGCAAAACCAGTAAAGACTGACCCCACATTCCGTAAGTGTTTAAAATATTTATTATACAACTATTTACAAATATAAAATAAAAAAATTAGAAAGAACTTTCAGTTTTTTACATGCATATACTAATCTAAACCACTTTTTTTGTTGTGCTTTTTTTAACATTGCACAGGCTACTTGGCCAACTTGATGGACCTCATCTTCGACCAAGTCTTTGTGGACCCTGCACCATTATGAGCAACCTGACAGGGAGGAGGTCATCGCCGGGTATGCTACACGGTTCAATTTGGCTGCTGTCTGAACCCAACATAGACATTTCACGGATCAGGAAACTCCTTGCGAATCCTGAGGACAACGCAGGCCGAAATCACCACTCTGATCCTGCGTCCAAGGAAGCCCCAGCACCAGCTCACAAAGCTTCTGTAGGCTAGATACCTGTGACGCCTGAAATCATAAAAAAAATATTTAGTGTCATTTATACAAAATACAAGTACATTTAGTTTTTTTTTATGGGTTCAAAGAACCGTTGATTTTGACAATAAAGTTCCGAGTTGATATCAAGTGTGTCGTGATTATTCATGTTGGGATGGGTAAAGAATATTCTGATTTCAAAAGCATAAGGTTGTGTGTGGACTTTTTTTGTCGTACACATGGGTGTGTTATGCCATTGCTGTGTAGTATATAATATAATAGAACATGTGCAATGACAGAATGAAAGATTGCATAAAGCCATATACACCAGTATTTATTTCCATGAACAATATTAGCATTCGTTTTACAATTTCAGTCAAAACAAATAAACCACTCACTGCTCTATTTGCCTCAACTGTAGTCCACCATGTTCAGCTCTGTAAATATTCAATGCATTCTGCAGGGAGAACACATTCAGGATGGTCCACCATACAGGTTACAGAGTCTTCATATTCCTGCATCCGTCTTGACACCTAGTGTGATAAACATATATTGAATGACATGTGAAAAATGTATTCTCTAAACAGACAACTTAGTGAAGCTATCAAAAATGTTACCTGTGGTATCTCCATGCAGCACATGCTCCGGTTCAGAAGGCATCGTGGCGCAATTTGCACATGTACCCCTTTAGAAAGAAGTCAATAACTGAGCTTTTAAAACACATGAAACACACATTGCTGACAACTGAGGTGTTGGAGTTATACTTTTTATCACCCTAAGTTATTGAACTTTCCAACGGTTGTTGCACGATGTTGGAAGAAAAGGACTGTAAACTATTAAACGCAATGAGGCCATTGTATATATGCTGAAAATATGAATGTCTCCCTTTATAAATATATATATGTATCGCTGTTTTTGCGTTACAAACTCTAAGTTACAAAACTGTACACATTGCATTCTTGCTAATTAGCCAAAATATGAACGGAATAAGTAGCAAGCATCGTAACAAACAGAGTAAAAATAAATAGGGACAACAGCTTGTCAACTAACCATTCAGAAACGTCCTGCTGCGACCGAGATGTTTGCACCTCCACCAAAACCTCCGCTGCTTCAGTTTCTGGATCAAATTGATAATATGCTTGAACACATGCATTTCTCTGAGATGACATGTTTATTCCACACTCGTAATCACAGCAAGCATGGTAACGTGACTCTCGCCGGCTCATGCCCCCCTCTTCTGCAGGTGGGCGTGGTCAGCTGCTGCTCAGAATTTTCAAAGACAGGTTTGGAATAGAGCGAAAATGAGCGAAACGAGGCATGGCTAAAAAATGATCTGTTTGGTATTTTGAAAAATAAAATGTATAAATATTCCTTATATAGGTATGGTCATACACTATATCATTTAAATATAGCATGATAGGTCTCCTTTAATTGATGTGTGGAGGGTGCATAATCCATCTGCGAGAGACTATACATTTTTTCCCACGAGACATGAAACCTTCTCTCGACTACATTCTTGTATCTTCTGGGCTGATGCATTCAATACAGTCAATTGAGTTCCTACCCAGACATCTCTCGGATCACAATCCAATTTTAGCTAATTTTAACTATGGAAATATAAAAAATGGGGCTACGAGATGGAGGTTCAACATGACCCTTTTAAAGAACAACACATTTATATCGCAATTGATCCATATAACCAAAACACCAGTATTATGCAGAAGACAGCAGACCAAGCCACCTTTTGGCATTAACTTTAAAACAACAAGAGGCTAAAAGGACAATACCAGCAATCAGATGTAATAAACGCGGAACAGTATCTTCTACAGAGGAGATAAATGAAACATTTAAAAATTACTTTAAAGAACTGTATTCAAGTAGCTCAGTTCCTTCTGACGAAGACTTCGCCACATTTTTTAGCGGGTTAGGCCTCCCTACATTATCATTAGATGACACCAAAACACTGGAGTCACCTATCACGCTGGAGGAGCTATATAAAGCTGTCAAAGCTACAAATAAGGGCCGTACGCCGGGTATAGATGGCATACCTGTGGAACTCTATTTAACATTTTGGGATATTATTGGACCGGTATGGTTAGAAACACTTAATTATGCTACCAATAAGGGTATCCACAAAGACTTAAATACGGCTCTGATTACGGTTATACCCAAACCTGGAAAGGACCCCTTTGAATGTTCTAACTATCGCCCAATATCACTGATAAATGCTGACCTCAAAATGTTTTCCAAGGTCTTAGCTATTAGACTTGAGACGGTGGTTGGGAAATTAATAAGCCCCGATCAAACAGGCTTTATTAAAGGGCGGCTCGCATCTGATAATATCCGCAAACTCCTGCACATTCTTGGCGCAACACATACAATTCCACCTGCCTGTGGCCTTTTGTTTTTAGATGCTGAAAAGGCGTTTGATCGCGTGGAATGGCCATATCTATGGAGGGTTCTGAAAGAATTTAAATTTGGAGATACATTTATTAACATGATTCAAACATTGTATGCGAATCCTACAGCTCGAGTATGTGTGGGAGGAAGCTTCTCCGACTTATTTGACATAAAACGGGGTACAAGGCAAGGAGACCCTCTGTCTCCTTTAATTTTCAATGTATCCATCGAACCACTGGCACAATTCATTAGGAATTGCCCTCAGATTTCCCCCATCACAATAGGTGGAACGTCACATTCTATATCACTATATGCAGACGATACATTAGTCTGTATGGCAGATGTTCAGCGAACCCTCCCCTGTGTCTTGGAAGTAGTGAAGCAGTTTGGGCAGCTTTCGGGATACAAGATGAACCTATCAAAATCAACACTGATGCTTCTTAACATAGGCCAAAGTGAAGTGTCCCTCCCACCCCAAATCAATGTTTCAAATGAGGTCCTCTATTTAGGTATTAAGGTTAGTACTTCCTTATCATCTATAGCTAAAACAAATGACTCTTTAGTTTTGAAGAAAATAGAAGAAGATATTACAAGATGGAAACACCTTCCAGCATCAGTCTCAGCCCATTTATCGGTTGTTAAAATGAATATATTACCCCGCATACATTTCGTAAATTCAATGATCCCTCTATCACCTCCAACAGGATACTGGCAAAAACTAGATTCTTTACTACGATGCTATATCTGGAATGGTAAACGACCCAGTATAAAATGGTCAGCTCTTCAGTATAGAAAATCAGATGGGGGATTGGCATGCCCACATTTTAAACTATATCATTGGGCATTCATATTAAGATCTCTCAGCTATTGGGTAGATGAAGATAAAATGTCATCTTGGAAGAATATGGAACAAGACTTAATAGCGCCAATAAGATTAAGGGACTTTCTCCTTTCAGGTATATCTACCAAAAAATGTGATTTACTGTACGGTCCAATTTTAACTTATATGATTAAAGTGTTCAGAGCAGCAGGGACATTCCTAAACTTTAAGAGTGTGTGTGGTGTAGGTCATCTCCATTATGGAACAGTCATAACCTATTGACTGGGGGCAAACCATTTAACAACAAAGCTTGGGAGGATAAAGGTATTAAAACTCTTCAGGACATTAATGGGGAAAATTGTATTCATGACTTTTAAAAACTGGTCTCTCAATATAATATTGATCAACACTCTCTCTTCTTTTACTTTAGAATAAGGTCTGCCTGTAAAGCCTATGGGGTCCCCTAGGGGTCAGATTTGAAAGAACATCCTATTCTGAGTTGGGTGCAGAGTGCTCCCAAACAAATAGTTTCGTTTATCTATTATAATCTTAACTCCCAGAACTATATGCCTACATCAGGCATGAGAGCATGGGATAGGGAAATATCCACTTTAGGATAAGAATTGGATTGGGATGCAATTTGGGCTAATGTTACGGATGGTTCAAAAAACCCAAACCATCAGTATATACATCTGAAATGTTGTCATAGAGCATATCTAACACCAATAATTAGACACAGAATTGGATTTGTACCTGACCCGTATTGTTCATTTTGTCACCAGGGAACCATTGGCTCTTTCTTACATGTTGTATGGGAGTGTCCAGGAGTATTACACTTTTGGGGGAAGGTTATTAGTACCCTTACAGATTTAATAGGGTTGAGATTACCAATGGAACCTGCTGTACATCTTCTAAATGATGAATCTCACCTTTCCCTTACGGGGAAAACTCGCAAAATCTGGCTAACAGGCTTGACTGCAGCTAAAAAGGTTATAGTCCAACGTTGGAAACCTCCTCACGATATTTCAAGTTCTCACTGGCTTCAGAGTTTTTTGAACATTTCTTACCTTGAACTGTCCTCTGCGAGAATCAACGATGCAAAACCTGATACAATTTTAATGTGGACAGATCTGATATCTAACTTAAAGGAGCTCATGACCAAATAAGAATGCTATCCCTGAGGGGATATTGTTGCCCCGGTGGGCGATGGAGTGGGTGGGGGGGTGGGCTATGGAGTTGGTGGGTAGGTGGGTGGGATGTAGGATAGAGGGATGGGATTAAATTAATCCAAAATGTTGTGCAACCTGAATTGTCTTCTGTACTGTGTTGTAAATTGAAGATGTTGCAATAAAAAATTTATGATAACGTGCTTTAACCACCAGGTATCCCTTTCTATCAGCTTTGCACCGTTATCTACCAATTGGATCAAATATAAAAGTCAGCCGAATTAGTGTTGATACTGCAAGGCAGAGATGGAGTTCTCGAGTCCTGGACTCAGACTCGAGTCGGACTCGAGTGCCGATTTTCGGGACTCGTGACTCGACTCGGACACTGATTGAAGCGACTCGGACTTGGACTCGTGAATTCTCGCGCACGATGACTTGGACTCGTGAATTATCGCGTATGCTGACTTGGACTTTGACTCGTGATTTTTTTCCCCCACGATGACTCGTACTCGACTTGTACATTGACGCTCCGACTTGGACTCAGAGTCGAGCAAATTTTCTCTGGAGTCTGATGTCGTCTATCCTGGGATGTGCACCTGCGATGCGAGTTCACGTACTAGGCCCCACTATTCCAGTCTAAAGATGTCTAGAGACACACCCCGCATCGTGCTGTATGCTTTCACACATTCTGCTTCCACATTGGAAAAGAGCAGCGCAAAATGCTCGTTATGTGGAAACAATATTGAAGAGAAGAAGATTCAGCCATAACACGAAAGCACATGGCTACTTAACATGCAGAATTATGTCATTTTGCATGCCAAGTAGCCATGTGCTTTCTGGGGCTAAATCTTTATCAGTAAACTGATTTAACCGTAAAAGTTCCTTCAAAATAAGAGTCCTGATCTTATTACTATCAAAATAAAAGTGCAAAACGAAAACTTTACCATAGGAAAATATTGGCATACAAATATAATCACTTCTCTAAAAGGTAACTCATTTTAAATATAGTTTATTTATATGTAATAATAATAATATTAATATTAGTAATACGCTAATTTCACATCGCATAAACCCCATTTCCCAGCGAGCTGAGGATCTTGCCTACGTCTGTTTCCGGTATTGTTTATGACGGGTGTATTTTTGTATTTTCACATTTAAATTTGAATTTACATTAAAGTATTTCGTGAGGCCTTCTAAAATGTTTTTAAATATAACTACGGTTCTAGTTGAAGAGTTTGTAAATTAACATGAACCGAAGCTGTTGCCTGGCAATGCAATCGCACAACGTCACGTCCGTTAATTCCACAAACACACACATGGATTAACATCGATTTAATACATTAATGTAGCCTTTGTTTCTGCTAAAAGAGGTGTGGACTAGCTGGGGCAACAAGAAAATCGGCGAAATCGAGTGTGACTATTAAAAAATAAATCATTATTATATTAATATTGACAATAACAACCGACCATCGGGGTTGCATTTGCTTGGCATTTCCGGGTATTTCTCCATTGGCTGGGCCATGTTAACAATACCGTGTAACTGTCACATTTGAAGGAACGAAATTGTGACATCTTCACGTCTCCCAGCATGGTAAATCGTCACATGTTCACGTCTTGCCGTGATACCGGGTTGTGTATAGGACACTTCAACTACAATCCTCCACCTGTAGTATGAGAAAAAGAGTCTCTGCTCAAATGGGCTTGGAGCTCATATGGGATTGAATAGTCTTCATTCCCAACGAAGAGCCCCCCCCCCCCCCAACTGCTAACATAATAAGGACGGTACCTGGGACTAATGGCAGTGACTCATTTTTGTGACATCAAGTCATCCTTAGAGTAGTTGATTCCTGACTCAGTTCAGTAAAATCATGCTGGATATTACCAACCTTAAGGGAAGATGTGTTTGCAGGGAAAAGTAGAAAGAAATCGACAAAACACATGTACATGCCTACTTGGGATCCTCACCCTTGCAGGTGTCCAAAGGACAAAAAAGAAATGAGAGATGTACTTCATAGCCAGTGTCTAAAACAAAAATGGATTTAGGTGTTTACATTGCTGTTCAAAACTTGTATTTGTATTATTCTGGATAATCATGACGATGCATTCCAAGTCTTTATTATTTTGTGGGTTTTAACATAAATTATACATTTTCACAAAAAATGACTGAAACTTGCATTGTTAAAGTGGTCTTACAGAGAGTTTTTGCAAATACTAATCATACATGCTACATATATTGTTAGGAAATTAGATAAAGAAGAAAATGTGAACATAATACAAGAGTTAACCGGTTTGTTTTATTTTCTGATACGATTATCTGTGATGTGAAAGCTGAATGGCCTTATAGATTTCAAAAACCATGCCAGGGGTGTGTGTGTTGTCTGTCACCACCTTAATTGAATGTTTTCTATCACTTCCCTATATAATAAAATCGACGAAAAAACGTGAGACAAACTGATGCAGATTCTTCACCTTGTGGAGGCTGACACCTCTGGATAAATGGAGATAAAGTAGTGTTGTTTCCGAAACAGCGGTAGATGATGCAGACAGAGTAAAAGAGGTGTACATTATAAATAATAATTTATTTTAAAGGTGCAACTTGTAAGATAGTGTTTCCTTGATCAGATGATGTGCCTTCTGGGATTTGAAAAATGTGCTTGTCCGTATAGCAAATAAAATAACATTTCCATTAATTGCGCAGCCTTACCCTTATTTGTTGTTCTACTTATTAATGGTTGAAAGTCATCTTCTCTGAAGCTCCCACTTCCATTTTGCTTGGCCTTTTCAGTGCATGACCCCTGTGGGCCATCTAAGCTAATTTACAGATGGCCCTGAGCCCAATAGAGATTGCCCTGAAAAATGCGCGCGGACGAAATGACGCACGAAGGGTTTGGGGGGCCTCCCCCTAGAACATTTAGATTGTTGCAGGTCTTAGATGCTGTCTGGTGCATTCTCTAGACTGAATTATAAGATGAACCACCACAATATTATATTGTACAATTTCAATTTTATTCTTCATTTCACTTGTTTGTTTGTTCTTGTTTGTGTTTGCTCACTTGCATGCCCTGCATAGCTATAAGAAATACTTAAGGTGTTGGTCAAGACACTTTCCATCTGATGAAGGCAAATGCCTTCCCAGATGTAAAAAAGTAGAAAACATTACATTCAGTTATAACTGCCAAAACAAACAGTATTTACACTATTATGGCCCCTGTTAAAAATGTTGTAATGTTATCTACTGTAAGTTGGTCGAACGTATGCCTCCTCATCCCGAAGCTGACCGAGCAGACCCGAGCAGCAGTCGAGAGGAGCCGAGCACATCCTCGAAGCACACAAAATTAGTTCCCTTTAGCCGGCAAATCTAAATCTCTTTGGTCAAAATAATTTCCCTTTAGCGCAATACCTGTCACGGTTGAGTGAAGGAAGCAGGACCCAAATGCAGATAAGTCTGATAAACCTTTATTTCAAGGAAATGAAACTAATACCGACAAAACAGAACACTCACCGGGGTGAATTCAGTCACCAACAAAAGAAGCACCAACACTGAACACAGGACGAGACAAGACTAAATACAGGGAGGGATAATTACAAGACGAGAAACAGCCGGGCAGGGGAGGAGAAACACAAGGGCCACAGGTGAACACAATCAGCTAACGAGACACACCAGGGAAACTAACGACAGGAGGAAAACATGACATAGAGAACAGCGGAAACACCCAAACCTAGACATAGAACTGTGACATGATATGATAACCGTGACAGAACCCCCCCCTCAAGGGACGGATTCTAGACGTCCCTAAACACCAAAACAAAAATCCAACAACGTCCAGCAGGGTGGGTGGAGGGGGTCCGGAGGACGGGACTGAGCTGACCGCCCAGGAGCGGGGCGAAGGCCACAGCGGGCGAACTCAGGGGGCCGAGCATGAGGGCGAAGGCAGCGGCAGGAAGAGTCAGGGGGCCGGGCTCGAGGACGAGGGCAGCGGCAGGAAGAGTCAGGGGGCCGGGCCCGAGGCCGAGGGCAGCGGCAGGAAGAGTCAGGAGGCCGGGCCCGCGGGCGAAGACCGCGGCTCACAGAGGGTCGGGATCGAGGGCGAAGACCAGACAGCTCCGGAGGCCGGGCAGGACCCGGTGTCGGCCGGACAGGAACCGGAGCCGGCGGGACAGGCTTCGGCAGGATCCCCCACGGAAGAGGACCAGGAGTTGGCAGGACCCCCAGCAGGAGAGCGGTTGGCGGGACCTCCGACGAGACAGGACAAAGGGTTGGCAGTACCCCCGGCAGGAGAGTAGTCGGCGGGGCCTCCAACGGGACAGGACACAGGGTTGGCAGGACCCCCGGCAGGAGAGTTGTCGGCGGGGCCTCCCACAGCACAGGACATAGGATTGGCAGGACCCCCGGCAGGAGAGTAGACGGCGGGACCTCCAACGGCACAGGACACAGGGTTGGCAGTACCCCCGGCAGGAGAGTAGTCGGCGGGGCCTCCAACGGGACAGGACATAGGGTTGGCAGGACCCCCGGCAGGAGAGTAGTCGGCGGGACCTCCAACGGGACAGGACATGGGGTTGGCAGGACCCCCGGCAGGAGAGTAGTCGGCGGGGCCTCCAACGGGACAGGACATAGGGTTGGCAGGACCCCCGGCAGGAGAGTAGTCGGCGGGGCCTCCAACGGGACAGGACACAGGGTTGGCAGGACCCCCGGCAGGAGAGTAGTCGGCGGGGCCTCCAACGAGACAGGACATGGGGTTGGCAGGACCCCCGGCAGAAGACTAGTCTGCGGGACCTCCAACGGGACAGGACATGGGGTTGGCAGGACCCCCTGCAGGAGAGTAGTCGGCGGGGCCTCCAACGAGACAGGACAAAGGGTTGGCAGGACCCCCGGCAGGAGAGTAGTCGGCGGGGCCTCCAACGGGACAGGACACAGGGTTGGCAGGACCCCCGGCAGGAGAGTAGTCGGCGGGGCCTCCAACGAGACAGGACATGGGGTTGGCAGGACCCCCAGCGGAACCTCCAACGGTACAGGACATGAGGTTGGCAGGGCCCCCGGCAGGAGAGTAGACGGCGGGACCTCCAACGAGACAGGACATGGGGTTGGCAGGACCCCCCGGCAGAAGACTAGTCTGCGGGACCTCCAACGGGACAGGACACAGGGTTGGCAGGACCCCCAGCGGAACCTCCAACGGTACAGGACATGGGGTTGGCAGGACCCCGGCAGAAGACTAGTCTGCGGGACCTCCAACGGGACAGGACATGGGGTTGGCAGGACCCCCGGCAGAAGACTAGTCTGCGGGACCTCCAACGGGACAGGACATGGGGTTGGCAGGACCCCCGGCAGGAGAGTAGTCGGCGGGACCTCCAACGGCACAGGAGTAGGGGCTTGAGTGGGGACTCGAGAGAGGGCTTGAGAGGGAACTCGAGAGGAAACTGGAGAGTCGACTGGAGAGGTGACTCGAGAGGGGACTCGAGAAGGAACTCGAGAGGTGACTCGAGAGGTAACTCGAGAGGGGACCTGAGAGGGGACTTGAGAGGGAACTCGAGAGGAGACCTGAGGGGAAACTAGAGAGGGGACTTGAGAAGGGACTCGAGAGAGGGCTTGAGAGGGAACTCGAGAGGAAACTGGAGAGTTGACTTGAGAGGTGACTCGAGAGGGAACTGGAGAGTTGACTTGAGAGGTGACTCGAGAGGGGACTCGAGAAGTGACTAGAGGTGGGACTGGAGAAGGGACTAGAGAAGGGACTAGGAAAGTGACCTGAGGAGGGACTAGGGAAGGGACAAGAGGAGAGACTAGAGAAGGGACCAGGGATGGGACTATGGCAGCTGGGGCCAGAACTGGGGCTGGAACCATGGCTGCTGGGGCCGGGACCATGGCTGCTGGGGCCAGAACTAGGTCTGGAACCATGGCTGCTGGGGCCAGAACTGGGGCCGGAATGATGGCTGCTGGGGCCAGAACTGGGGCCGGAATCATGGCTGCTGGGGCCTGTACTGGGGCCGGAACCATGGCTGTGTGGGCCGGTTCTGTAGCCGGAACCATGGCTCTTGGGGCTCGGATTGCTAGCCTGGACTTGCGACTCCTTCTCTTAGAAGCCGCCTGAAGGCTCCGTGGACCTCCAAAAGCCAGCCGAGTTCCAGAAAACGACTCTTGGACAGGAGCAGGAACTGGGGCGGAAGCACTGGTTGACTCCAGACGGAACACACCGAGACGTTTATAGTCAGCAGGCTGGAAATCACACACCCAGATGAAGTTCAAAATCCAGCCAGGTAAGAATTTCACCAAGTCTGGTTTCTCCATAGCCAACCGGTGCGCCTCTACCAGAGCGGCCTCCTTCTGCAGAACACTGGACGCTCCCTTCCACCAATCATAGCAGCAAGCCAAATCAAAGGAAAAATGTTGTAGTTCCACTTCAAATGGATCATCTGCTGGGTCCATTTCTGGTTGGTGCTTTCTGTCACGGTTGAGTGAAGGAAGCAGGACCCAAATGCAGATAACTCTGATAAACCTTTATTTCAAGGAAATGAAACTAATACCGACAAAACAGAACACTCACCGGGGTGAATTCAGTCACCAACAAAAGAAGCACCAACACTGAACACAGGACGAGACAAGACTAAATACAGGGAGGGATAATTACAAGACGAGAAACAGCCGGGCAGGGGAGGAGAAACACAAGGGCCACAGGTGAACACAATCAGCTAACGAGACACACCAGGGAAACTAACGACAGGAGGAAAACATGACATAGAGAACAGCGGAAACACCCAAACCTAGACATAGAACTGTGACATGACATGATAACCGTGACAATACCGCTTCAGTTGCGCCACTTATGTGACAGACAAGAATAGTCAATTCTAATGTCTAACACTTAAAGGTGGGGTAGGTAAGTTTCAGAAACCGGCTCGAGATACACTTTTTGTTATATTCCATGGAATGCTCTTAACATCCCGATAGCAATGAATATCTTAAGTGCTTTGACAAAAAATCCATTAAAAAAAATGTCATCTGTGGAAGCCGTAATACTGTAAAAAGTACAACCGGCCCGGCTAAACGGATTGGATTGCCGCCCTGTCTGTCAGCCTTCCATCTCGTGCACGCACAAATGTATCTCGTGCCCTCATTGGGCGTGCCGTCATTGGGCGTGCATTGCACATTCATGTGTGTTGGAGGAGGTGCTCTGTAAGGAAGTCTGAAGGAAGGGGCGGATTCTTTTCGGCTGTGTACTTTCAAATGTTAGTGCACTCGAGCCGGTTTCTGAAACTTACCTACCCCACCTTTAACAGAGTTACATATATTTCAAAACACGAAGTGTAATAACTGCAGATAGCCTCCCTGTCAGAATGACAAATATCCTCAGTGAAGCACAAGCCCATGTTTCTCACTAAATTGTAAGTACAACTTATTAAAAAGATCAGTTCAATGCAACTAATGTCGTCTTAGTGTTATTGCATGATGTTAAAATTGGTTTGCCATGAATTTAGTGATGGATTGTAAACATTTCAAATGTAGCATTTAAGTGTTTCTCAGTTACAATGTTGTTGTTTTAATAAATCAGACACTGATGGTGCAGCACTGTACTGTACCTCTTTATATAGGCATTTTTTCCCTAACAATTGTTTTTCAAAGGGGGTACATTATTGAAAAAAGTTTGAGAACCACTGCACTAAAACAACAAGCGCAAGCTACAATTCAGGAAATATTAGAATTGATTCTACAATTACATTTCTTTAACCATAGTCTTTTTGCTCAGTCTTTGTCACTTGAGAACCAACAAGATGAGTTTCTAGTTTTGTGTCCAGCCACTCAAAGCAAAGCATAAAAGTAAACACAACATGGGACAGCGTAACCGTAGCATTAGAGTTGGCAGCACACAATGTGATTATAAAACATAAACACTGGTTCAATCAGTGGGAACTGATAATAATATTTTGAATATGCTGAGGATAGGAATATCTTGGTCAATTTAACTTATTGTAAAGAGGCTTTTTATGTTAATTTAGATTATTAAATTAACTGCTCCATAATCCCTTTAAATCAATGAAGTACCATCAAATGTCATTCTGTCAGATTATAAGGCTAGGATCAGTTGCTTATACATTTTCTTAAATTATGGTTATGTTTGAATTTGCCTGACATACAGTACTGTATTGGAGGCGAAAGCTGGTTCTTCAGTGAAGGGGTATGATGTTAATATATAATAGAAGTTGATTTGTCCTCATGTACATTTCAGCCATTATTTAACTCTGTTATGTAAAGCAGAAGACCTTGCACACATCTTGTATGAATAGCAGATGTCAATAAAGATGAGAACTGTTCAGGAAAATAAAAAAATCAAGAACTTTCATTCGTATCCATGGAAACAAGCAAAGTTTGTAGGCTTGTCTGATCAGCAGCCCCTGTGTCCTTGCATACGTGATGACAGAGACCCCTTCAGACACGTCCATCTTTGTATAACTGAAGTCAGCGGAGGATCAGGCATTCACATTTAGCTCCAGTAAGTAAACAAGTGTCGGCCGACAGCAGGGCAACTTCTGCAAACAAATTTCATTGAGATCAAACTGCTCCCCCCCCATCTTCTCCCCTGAGGATTGTGGGTAAACAACCACAAGTTTGTGATCTTATGGTGCGGTCAGAAGATTTACAATGCAAGGTGAGGGATGCAGTGTGAGTGTGTGGTTTGTTACAGCCAGAGACCGAAGAGTTGTGGTTATAAATTACACAGCGTGCAGTAATTATTTGTACACTACAGGAAAAGCTGGTGTTTAAAGCATGATGAATGCTTTACAATAAAACAAAAATAACTTTGGGCAATGTATTCTGCTAACACAGGAGGCTACACACCAAAAGTGTGAAATGAGAACACTCAACACAATGTGCCTTCGCAGTTTGCTTGTATTTCTTTGCATATTTTATATGAAGATAGCTGTAGACAAAGAAAATATCCACAACTGCAACGTGGGAAGTCAATTATGGGTTTAAATTGAGATTATTTCCTCTTACGCTTCATCCAAACAAGCTTATTTCGCAGCATTTCGCATTTGTGACCTTCTTTGGTGTTTTTTGGAACTATGACCTTTGAAATGTCCTCTCAATGTTCTGTTGCCTCTTTTGTCACCTATTTTTTTTTTAACAGTGTAGCACCAAAAGGTATCCAACATAACGCAAGAAAGAGACACTCAACAATTGCAGCACACAGTGTCCCAGCCAATCATGTGATAGGGAATCATCTTTGGGAGAAAAAAGGGACTACTAAAGTAGTGTTTCTCCTTGAAAACACTCCTTGGTTGGCCTGCTTGTCAGATTACTAAAGTCAATTGGTTAAATAACTACTCCAATCAATGCATTTTAAAAGGGACGTTATTTGGCTGATATTATAATTCATGGAAACCCCATTGGTGACCAAACCAATTCCTATTGATTCAGAAGTATGTGCTCTCAACAAACCATGCTTCCTTACGCAAAGAAAAGTGACACCAATGACAGAGTGAAATGAAGACAAGGATCATTACTGACACTGTCAGGGTTGGGGAGAAATGTCTGGGCATAGATATGTCTCATAATTATTTGTGTGAAAAAAAAAAAATGTGTGTGTAAATATGTGATTTGTAAATGTAAAACACCATTCACAAATGCATTTAAAAGATTTGCAAACTCACAAATAAATGTGCAAGTGTAAAACGGATCTGCAAATACGCTAAATATGTTCACAAATAAAAAAAAAGATCTGTGAATATCTCTTTAACATTTACAACTTTCAATCAGGCATTTGTGAATCCATTTTGTATTTGTCGACCAAAAATGCGCTTGCGGATCTCAAATCTCTGCTCGTGGATATCACATTTCTGCTTGTGGATCGTCTTTTTACACACACGGAATTTTGAGACATATTTTCCGCCGGTCTCGGCTAAAATCTACTCGTGTCACTCGGTGATTTTCGGAAACCACGTGATGGCCCGCTGATGACGACATTACCGCATGATTTCAAAGTAAGAGCATGATGGTTTGTTTAATACTCTGTTTTTTTATTATATTGAGCAGCGGAACGTTAGATGCATTCTTTATCACCATCATCATCATCATCATCATCATCATCATGTTATAGTGATACAGTTAGTTTGTGTTAGTTTATTGGTTCAATACAGCATATATCGAGCACTTTCGTTGATGTTGAAGTATAGGCTATACGCCACTTTCGGATCCCGGGGGGAGCAGCTGGCAGCGAAGCAGCCCAGATAAAACTCTTTCTTGATTGTTTGTTGTGTATTCAGTCAAGCGGATCAAAGTTACAATGTAAAATTGTACAATGTAAAGTCCTGTGCTCTGCAGGTGCCAGTAAAGAGCAATACAATGACAAAACCTTTCCAAACAAAACAACTAGTAGGTAGGTAGGCAGGCAGGCAGATAGGTAGGTAGGTAGGTAGGTAGATAGACAGACAGACAGATAGATTGACGGACAGATAGATAGATGGATATCATATATAGATACTTCATTCATCCCAAATTGTGAAATGTGTGGAAACAAGTATAAACACAATAACATTAAATACAAATGAAAGCAATAGACAGGAATATATGCATATACAGTAGAAAGGACACGATGAATATTATAACATTTAATGTAGCCTTACTATGAAGGCTGACCTAAATACGGTACTTTCTACAGATTACTTTATTACTGCACTGGTAAGGTAAAATTAGGTCGATTAATAAGATGTGAAGTGCTTTGTAACTTCGACCCGCTTGACTGAATACACAACAAACAATGAAGAAAGAGTGTTATCTGGGGGGTATACTACGAAGCAGGATTTTCGCTTCGCCGGCTAAATTCAGGGAAAACTCTGGCTTTCCGGTCCTACGAAGCTGGTTCTCTTTTTAGCATGCTAGATCTCCATGGTAACTTGCTTAGCGGCTAATCTGGTCGGGACCAGGTTAGGTTGCAGGCTAAGAGATCAACTCAGTGAAAGCACCGCCTGCTGACCAATCAGAGCTCAGTGTGCGGAGTTTAAAGCGATCAAGTCATATTACAGGAGAAAGGAAATACAGAAAAGCTGCCATTGCAGGAAAGACGGCCGGCAAAAATCACCGACTGTGTGAACGTGAACATTAATAGAATATCACCTCCCATCTTCAGAGCAATCTGACTATTATAACATTAGCGTTAAGAAAGCTTTCTTAAATATCTGCCACAACATAAGTACACTGAGTGCAGACGTCGATGTGTCCCATTATCATTCATATCACATCATAATGTATCATAATCTCCTTATCTGAGTCAGCTTCTTGAGCCGTATCTGGCCGTGCAACACTTACAGTGTCACATACTATATGCAGAAGTATTATTTTAAGCAACACATTAAGTTCACGAAACACTGGAGTCAAATGTAATTAAAGTCAGATCGTGTTTTAGACCGGGCAGTGATATCATAAACCTGTTAATGTACGCATTCAAACACTTTTTCTGTTACCAGCTGTATTCCCCTTGCAGGTGCAGCTATGTGGCTTTTATCCTGGATAAAGTGTTTAAGTCATGGATGTTTAAAGTTTAACTTCTTCATATTTGACTAGTATTACAGTTCACTTTTCATTCAGGAAGTATGACGCTGCGCTGTCAGTGCGCTTCTCCATGTTTGTGATTGGTTGAATGCTCCAAATACCACCCCTTTCATGTGAACGCGCACCTAACTAGATAGGAAAAGGCTGGTTTGAGCGATCCACTTGATAACAAACGTCGTAGTAGGCTACAGTTTAGCGACAGCGCGTATGTTTTGGATTAAGCCAACCGGCTAACTCAAACATATCCAGGTTAGGTTGAACCAGCTTCGTAGTATAGGCCCCTGGGCTGCTTCGGCAACCTTTTTGATATGAAGTGCCATTCAAAAAAAATATTATAGATAATATATTTTATCAGCGTGCCGACGATCGTGAATTATCAAGGGAGGGGGGGCGGGCGAAGAGCTCGACGCTCGTGAACTGTCAACAGGAGGGCGGGGGGAGCCTCGCTGCGGGGAAGCAGTGTGTGGACCTGTCAGCGCAATTTACATTATAGGGATGCTCCGATCGGATCGAGTGGATCTTCCATTTAAAGTGATGTTTAAAACTCAGTTAATGGGGCTCTTTCACTGGAGCTTCCACAAACAACAACCAACATAATTATTACATTCAAATGAAGTACATTATTCAAGTTTACATTAACTTTGGATAATAACACGGGAGAAATGAGCGGAAGCGCTCTCTGTTCCTCTCTCCCCCTCTCTCTCTCCTGACAGCCTGTCAGTATCTCATGCAGCTCACTGATCCAGTAATGAATGACCCGACAGTGAAGAATAAATATATGTATAACTAGTTTAGCTTGTTCCAGAGGTAGATAAATTAGCTAAGTGTGTTAGGTCTAACTCTTGTGTGTTTTGCTCCGCTCACCGGTCCGTCACAGCGGGTGGAGCTGCAGGATTTCTGCTTCACACACGTTGCATACCGCTATTTTATTGTCATATTCGGACACCTTAAAATACTGCCAGACCGGTGAAGCCATTTTGGAGAGCTTGTTTTTGCCGTGCACAGAGAAAAGTGTCATGTATTTTACGTCATGCGATCGGCTCTCGCGATCGGCATTTTTAGAGAGCACCGGCCGATTGATTGGAGCATCACTAACTTACATGATGCCGAATTTAACAAACACATTTAAATAATTGTTTATAACAGCATAATAATAATAAGGACGATCGTCCGTTCTGTGATTCTCCAGAGCACACAGATGGCCAGTCCACCCCTTTGTAGCATATTATTTTTGATGAGAGATGAGCAGATCGCAACTGGGCTTTCAACTAAAGACACAGCCACGCAAAAACTGCGGCATTTGTACAGCTCCTTATGGCTAGGCCTACTGCAATTTGTGAAGTGCTTTCCTTGAAGTTGCCTGGAGTTAAAGATCGGGGCTGTGTTGCGTGCATGGCTTCCTTCTGCGGGTAACGGGGAGACGCGCTCTGGCGGCGGTCTCGTTCAGGATCCGAAAATACAATTTAAATATTTTCCACACTTATTCCACTTATTCCTAGTGTGCCACTGGTTACGGTGCCAGTGGTGGCACGCGTGCCAGGGGTTGCCGACCCTTGCCTGTACTTCAACATCAACGAAAGTGCTCGATATATGCTATATTGAACCAATAAACTAACACAAACTAACTGTATCACTATAACATGATGATGATGATGATGATGATGATGATGATGATGATGATGATGATGATGGTGATAAAGAATGCATCTAACGTTCTGCTGTTCATTATAATAAAAAAAACAGAGTATTAAACAAACCATCATGCTCTTACTTTGAAATCCTGCGGAAATGTCGTCATCAGCAGGCCATCACGTGGTTTCCGAAAATAACCGAGTGACACGAGTAGATTTTAGCCGAGACCGGCGGAAAATATGTCTCAAAATTCCATGTGTGTAAAAAGACGATCCACAAGCAGAAATGTGAGATCCACGAGCAGAGATTTGAGATCCGCAAGCGCATTTTTGGTCGACAAATACAAAATGGATTCACAAATGCCGGATTGAAACCAAGCGGCAAACTGTGGGGTAGAGCCGTGAAGCCAATACGGAAGTGCCACTGCAGTTCATATATTGGCCGATAGGCGATGGCTGCAGAAAGGAGCAATTTCCATAGACCCCATGTTAAAATGCCCAACTTTACAGCAGAAAAAAACATGTTTCTACCCCTGGCTCCATACATTTTTATTATCGATATAGTTAGATTCCACCTTCATGATTATGGATCCGTGAGTGAATTGTTTTCTAACGCGACCCTTTTATTTATATTAGGTCTTAAAGTTTGTGCACACATTAGGGCGTGGTCACGTTGATTGACAGATACGTGCCTCACTGTCAGCTAACAGCAACTTGTCCACTCTGCTAGGCTACAACCATAGAGGCTACAACGTTAGTTAGTTGTAGTTACTGTACTTGACCCTTTACCTGTGTTCGTGGTGATCGTGCCTGTTAGGGAATATTGTTACAAATACCAGATAATTAAAATGTCGTGCTGTGCGCTTGAATGTACTAACAGAACTTCCAAGAAGTCTACTTTCAGCTTTTTTCGGTGAGTAAAATGATAATATTATACATGTTAACCCCGTTAGCAGGTGTTTGTGTGCTTGTTAGCTTAGCTTGTTATGTAGCTTATTAGTCAGCTAAGGACGTAACCCTTTATACATATATACATTTTAGTTTATGATTCAGCCTTGGGTAAGACTTTTATACTATATGGCTATGACGCCGATAATGCTAAACGGGAGCAAATGTGAAAAGGGGACCCAATTATCCCAGTGGGGCCGCCGGAGTCCACGCCGCCGAAGCTAACGGGGCTGCAGGGGGCTAGCTCGCTAGCGCGTCCCGGCCATAGGTCTAGGCGGCCGTAGCTAGCCCCCTGGGGCTCCGTTAGCTTCGGCCAGCGGCGGAGTCCGGCGTTATAACTGGAGATCAAGGAATGCATCGAAACGCGGACTTGGTTCGCCTGTAGCCCGCTGTAGTATTAGCTAAATAAATGATGTTGAGCAAGGTTTATTAAGCTGAACACCGCCAGAATTATTCTGCTATGTATCGGTACTTATTTTATTTTATTAACGTGTGAATGACAAGCATTAAGAATAATACCAAATAGCTAATTATCTTGCAGATTGTCTTGTTTGATTATGAATGTAACGTATATATAGTGGAACTACACTGTTTTATCAAAAACCAAAGTGCCACGCAGTGACTTGGTATGCATGTATTTCAGCAGGAAATGTGCAACCTAGATGACATTTACCAACACAGACTATATAGAAATATTTGTAAAAGTTGTTCGTTACTAAGTGAATATGGCATTAACCCTCCTGTTGTCTTCGGGTCAAATCTGACCGATTTACTACTTTCATCAATCATGTTTTACATTCGATTGCATTAAGGCTTTATGTTATCCTTCACATTTGAACAATCCAATTATGGATGATATAGTCAACGTCGTATGCCGGGAACGAGGAGCGGTGACTGCAAGCTGGGTTGTTAGCATAGACTGTGTTGTTAGCATAGGTTGTTAGCTTAATACTGAGAGCATGTTAGCTTAGCTTCTTAGCCTGAGCTAGGTCTGGAACGTCACGCTTGTTGGCAGCAGGTCCCGCCCTGTCCCGCCTCGGCTCCGCCTCTTTGCCCTTATTTGGAGCAGGCTGGAGAAGGCGGGAGTTAGACTCTGACGTCACTGTCGAGCCGTTAGTAGCCGACTCCGCCTACTTAGGGCTTCACGGCAACTCTGCATAATCCTATGGGTGACGCCACGGACCCTACGTCCATTTATATATACAGTCTATGATCGAAACACACAGATCTTTTTTTTATTTGTAAAAATATTTAGCGTATTTGCAGATCCGTTTTACACTTGCACATTTATTTGTGAGTTTGCCAATCTTTTAAATGCATTTGTGGATGGTGTTTTACATTTACAAATCACATATTTACACACAAATTATTTTTATGTTCACACAAATAATTATGAGACATATCTATGCCCATAGAAATAGGACCCAAATGCAGTAAAAGGACTAACAAAAGGTCAAGTAACAAAAAGTGAGCTTTATTTCCCAAAGCCGATGACAAAAGAACCAGGGAGCACGAGGATCAGGACCAAAAACTTCAGGAACAAACATGGAGTGTGACCAGTGCTTGAATTGGAATCAAAAAGGTGCCAGTATTCTAAATCAGCAACTGTTTCAAGTCAATTTATTTATACAGCCCAAAAACAAGTATTTGGCTCAAAGTCATAGTATATCCTATAATGCTGGTGGGTTTGTCTCTTTACTGTATATTTTAGTTCTTCTAGTGCGGCAGTATTCGTCTTGGACTTGAACTCTTACTGTGGACTCTTACATCTGACATTACATGGTCGAAAAGCATGAACAACAGCATGTTCTAAAGAGAATATAGCTGTAGAAATGTTCCAATACTTGTGTGACCGGATTGAAGGAGCTGGCATAAGGGTGGCGAGTTTTTGTGTGCATGCTCTTGAATGGATAGGTAGGTGGTGTGTGCGTGAGTGTCCTCTAAACACCAATGAAAGATGTTTGTCCTTCATGCGAGGCAGAATGTGACAAAATTGAATCCTTCCTCTTTGTTCACTCCGAATGTTTGAATAGAGTAATACACTCCGCTCTTTCTTTCTCTCTCCTCAACAGTGCGCCAGACAAAAGGACTGCTTTCAGGCTTTAATTGAAATGCGGGGCTGTATAAAAAGGTGACACACACAAATGTATTTCAACATACAACAAACCCTCAACACATATTCAATTCAGACACAAAACAAGACACCAAGATGAACCCTGCTGACACAACACACACATCTGAAACACAAATCCTTGTACGTCTGTCACTGTGAGGAGGAATCTTCGCTGACTGCGTGCTCATAATCCTTTCCTTCACCCGTTCTTTGACCTTCACATCAGTTTAGAATTCTCATATACATACACTTTTACACCGTTTTTATAAAATCTGCCCCATGATGCAGATCATTTTCTCCTTCCTGCCTCCCTTCATCCTCATCCCTCTGATGCCTCCCTTCCTCTCTCCTCATTATCCTCTTGTGCCACGGCGGACACAGAGCAGCCTCGGAATAAAACGGAGTGGGGCCAGGATGAGGGACCCTCCCCTCCTCTTCATCCCTCTCTACCTCCCTTTTAAGAATTTTAAAGGGATCACTTACTGTGCCCCTTTGGTTCCAATGTGGCATTCTACTGATGCTAACAAGCCATTTTTACCGCAAGGGAAACTTCCCCCCCCCCCCCCCCGCACAATATGACAAGTGTCTGGTGAAGAAAAATAACCGGGCAAAATTCAAAATGCCAAGTTGTAGTTTTAAGACGACAAGGCTAAATTGGCTATTATTTTTCCTTCCTTCCTGTCTGTGCTGTCCTGTCCTGTCTGTCTCTTTCTGTATTATCTTTATTAATGAATGCTGGCGGCCACATACAGTATATCTGTTTTTTATATCTAAAGGTGTGTGTCTGTGTGTGGGGGGGCTTACATCTTAACCAGTTAGAGTTTAGAGGCAGTCTTAGCCTCCCCAAACCCAAAACAAAAAAGGTTTTACATATTTGTTCCAAGAATGTAAGTCAATTGAACGTCAGTTTTTCTAAATTAAACTATGAATGTATGTTTAATTACATATAATATTTCACCCTTTTTACATTGGAGAAAAAAAGGGTTGACTGCCTGCCTCTCTTCCTCCTAATGTCATGACAGCTTGTCTGACTTTCTCTGAATTATTTTTAACAAAGATCTTTGCAAAAAGGTTGAAAACGAGAATAAGCACTGTCCTCTTTCAATTATATGGGTAATATGTATTTTGAAAGGCTTAGAATTAACATACACTTCTAAATGTTTTTAAATAATCTACTTACTGTAAGACACTCATCAATAACATAAAACATCCTTACGGAAACATTATTTATTTCATCACTTGCCATACTGCCATAAAATGGGTTTGAGAAGACAGAAGAGGTGCTCTGTTGGCCACGCCCATCACTAGAAAGCCCAGGATGTGATTTTAACCATACATCAAGACTGAAATAAACTGCATATATGCTGTTTAAAATGAAGGCCTCAGTATCCCTGATGGTCAACAATGAATGAATGGGCCTCGGGAAGTAACCTACAGTATAGTGCAGGTAAAAACTAACCATTTTTAACCATTACAAAAGTGAAACGTGGAGGAGGCAAGTATAAAGTATCAACAAATATATACAATGTATTAATAACATAATAGAAATATCACTATGTTCTGAGATGATTTGGGATACAGTGGAGCTTGTTACAGGAAAAACTCTTCATAAGGAGTTATAATTATCAAATCTGCCAAAATGTACTGAGGTCTAACCTCTTGTTTAAAATAAATGTTTAATTTAGAGTGTTTTCACGAGTTGGTAGGTTAGTGCAAAAGACTGAAGAAACATATTGGCAACATGCTTCGTTCCATTTGTTTTTGTCCACATTTTCAATTTGCCCAAAAATAAAATGCAGACATAAAAATATATTTACGAAACATTTTGAGTTTCAAAATAAACACATTGCCAGTACAACGGGAACAGACTTTGTGAATAAATCATAATATGCATGAAACAACAGTTTTTAATGAATATAAACAGATTAATTCTATATATACACATCATGTTTTTGTTTGTTTGAGGTTGGACTGTCACTCTTTCAATAACATGTTGATGGCCCTTTTCTTTTACACTAGTGTTACCTGACAGGAGACAACACAGCCTCTAATATTCACATAACAGTATTCAATATCAAATTGTACTTAATTAGCATTTTTTTCACAGATTTGTATTTAAATAATTGGACCTGGAAAAACAGTGCCATTATTTTTGCATAAACTCAAGTACCTATATAATACTCTCCATTTCTACCTCCCATAATGTACATCTCCAAAAATTAATTCTAAAAATAGATATAGCAGACCCCAAAATGTGCCCGATCGTATTCCATTTCACAAGCACAAAACCTAGGACCATATCAAACAGCATGTGTTTGTCAAGAGATTGCGTCCTTATTTTGACCTCTTCACCTTTAACCTCTGAGTATTAGATATTTGGCCTCAGCAGTGCTGCGTCAGTTTAAGAAGTCAAAAAGATCAAACAGAGGGATGACAGCTATCCCACAGAGGAGAGGACAAAAAGTCAGGAGAAAAAAAACAGGACAGGAGAGAAGGAAAGGAGACAGGAGGAAAGATCGAAAAAGAGAAGAGATGAGGCAGGAAAGGAGACATGAGAACAGGAGGAACAACATTTATACAGGGAGCAGATGGGTGAAATATAGATCTATTTTATTTCAATAACATTTTAAATCCAGTCTTAAAGCTAACTATTAAATTAAGCAACATATGTATGTTTAAATAATCTTATATTCTGTGTTATTTTTTCAACTTCAGATGATGTGATTTACTTAAAAATAAATAAATCACTCACAAAGCTCAGTTTGCTGCAAGCTGTTTGCCTGTCTCTCATCCACCACTGTTAAACTGTTTGCAATCAGATTACTGGTCATAATTCTATCTCCATGTCTGTCTAGTGCAGGGATGGGCAACTTTGATGGTGGTGGGGGCCACATAATGTATGTACTGGCCACCAGGGGGCCGCAGATTCACTTGGAACACACACACACACACACACACACAAATGCCATGTATTGTATGTAATTATTAACAAATATACTAAGTCTGACATCTTCATTGACATTTTACAATCTTTCAGGGAACATCCTCTAATAAGCTCACTAAACAAATATCAATTCACAGAAATGTTATTTCATTTTTACAAGCGGCATGTTTGTATTGAACAGGTTATTTAACAGTGGAATAAAACTATTTGAAACTATTGGAAAGCACGGAAAATGTGTGTGTATTGAGATTAACCATTAAGATGACATACACATGAAGTCATGAACACTAACCCAGACATTAGTTGTCTAACTTGAACCTTAGACACTTGTAGCCAGTCTCTGCTGATGCACAATAAGGGGAATGTCAACACAGACACCTGTCAACCCGCACTCTGCTGTTCCTCAGCGCCAGTATTTGAAATCATGTACGCAGCTCACGACGTAACTAGGAGGCTAGTGGACGGTATCAGTACCACAGGTAAAACAGTTTTTTTTTAAATTAATTACGTTGTTCATAAATTAATCTCCGGGCCGCCATTTGCCCATCCCTGGTCTAGATGTATAGACACTAACGTATTAGGTGAATTTCCTGGGAGGATAAACGGCCCAGCCTCGATCCAACATCACAAATCATTCTTAATTATAATCCTGTGGATCCACAACAAAGAGAAAATATTGTAATGAGGCGCTTCGCTACTTTCCTCCACACAACGGAGGTGAACACTCATTTTTCAGCCCAGCATTTGCATAAATTCTCTTCTTTTTTAAGTTTCCGCTGCCAAAAGCGATAAAGTGCATGCAGCAGCAGGGGAGGAGAATCAGGGAGAGAATAGGGGAGCAGAGGGGGGGGTTAGAGAAAAGTAAAGTTTAAAATAATGCTTAAAATCTGCATAGACTGACTGGAAAGGGACATAAATAGGTGAGCAAGAAGTGGCCGGAACCATGAGAGGAAGCTGTGAAACACAAGCAATGAGACAAAAGGAACAAAAAAAGAGGAGGAAGAACATCAGGTCTGATTTTCCAAATATAATGAAGAGAGAGAAGGGAGAAGGAATAGATAATGTGAGTGGGACGGATAACAAACACAGAAAGCTGCAGGCAGGAGGCTATAATGGACTTTTGAGTGGCGAGAACGAGAGATAGATTTACGAGGAGAGCGGGATGAGAGCGGGGAAATACAGAGATAGCTTGATCGAGTGCTAAGTGGAAGGGGTAAATTGTGGCCCTGCTTCTGTTCTGTTTTTACAGAGCCCGTCATAAAACCGGTGTTTAAATGTAATAGGCGGCTGCAGCAGGACACACACACACAGACACACACATCTGAAACACTCAGACATATTTTCTCTCACTACAGCGCATGCACACTATCGTCCCAATGAACTAAGAGTTGCTGTTTTTGACATGATTCATGCAATTTGACGAGGGCAGTGAGGATCGACAGTTATCTCGAGTAAATAACAATAATATCAAAGAGCGCTGGTACGAAGTGCTTCACATTTAAGGGCCCTATAATGCTCATTTTAGAGTTCATATTTGTATTTAGTGTCTCTACTGTGACATGTCCCCATGCTTTAATGTTTAAAAAGCTCTTTATTCTTCTCATACTGCCTGTGCTGCAGCACCTCTTTCCACCCTCTGTCTGAAACCAGAGGCCTGTACTACGAAGCAGGATTTTCACTTAGCCGGCTAACTTCAGGGAAAACTCTGGGTTTCCGGTCCTACGACGCTGGTTCTCTTTTTTTAGCGGGCTGGATATCCATGGTAACTTATGCTGTGCGGCTAACCTGCCCCGGAGCAGGTTAGGTTGCAGGCTAAGAGATCAACTCAGTGAAAGCACCGCCTGCTGACCAATCAGAGCTCAGTGTGCGGAGTTTAAAGCGATCAAGTCATATTACAGGAGAAAGGAAATACATCAATACAAATAAATATATCACCTCCCATCTTCAGAGCAATCTGACTATTATACCATTAGCGATAAGAAAGCTTAATTAAATATCTGCCACAACATAAGTAACCGGATCAAAGTAACATTACGTAGCCTACTGTCACGGTTGAGTGAAGGAAGCAGGACCCAAATGCAGATAACTCTGATAAACCTTTATTTCAAGGATAATGAAACTAATACAGACAAAACAGAACACTCACCGGTGAATTCAGTCACCAACAAAAGAAGCACCAACACTGAACACAGGACGAGACAAGACTAAATACAGGGAGGGATAATTACAAGACGAGAAACAGCTGGGCAGGGGAGGAGAAACACAAGGGCCACAGGTGAACACAATCAGCTAACGAGACACACCAGGGAAACTAACGACAGGAGGAAAACATGACATAGAGAACAGCGAAAACACCCAAACCTAGACATAGAACTGTGACCAGACATGATAATCGTGACAGAACCCCCCCCCTCAAGGGACGGATTCTAGACGTCCCTAAACCCCAAAACAAAAATCCAACAAAGTCCAGCAGGGTGGGTGGAGGGGGTCCGGAGGAGGGACGTATCCCTAGGCCACCAGGGTGGGTGGAGGGGGTCCGGAGGACGGGACTAAGCTGACCGCCCAGGAGCCCAGTAGGGGACCAGGAAGGGATCTCGGGCGGACGGCCCGGGGGCACGGCAGAAGCCGAGAAGGGGGACTCGGGCGGACGGCCCGGGGGCAAGGCAGAGTCCAAGGTGGGGCGAAGGCCACAGCGGGCGAACTCAGGAGGCCGAGCATGAGGGCGAAGGCAGCGGCAGGAAGAGTCAGGGGGCCGGGCTCGAAGACGAGGGCAGCGGCAGGAAGAGTCAGGGGGCCGGGCTCGAGGACGAGGGCCGCGGCAGGAAAAGTCAGGGGGCCGGGCCCGCGGGCGAAGACCGCGGCTCACAGAGGGTCGGGATCGAGGGCGAAGACCAGACAGCTCCGGAGGCCGGGCAGGACCCGGTGTCGGCCGGACAGGAACCGGAGCCGGCGGGACAGGCTTCGGCAGGATCCCCCACGGAAGAGGACCAGGAGTTGGCAGGACCCCCAGCAGGAGAGTAGTCGGCGGGACCTCCAACGGGACAGGACATGGGGTTGGCAGGACCCCCGGCAGGAGAGTAGTCGGCGGGGCCTCCAACGAGACAGGACAAAGGGTTGGCAGGACCCCCGGCAGGAGAGTAGACGGCGGGACCTCCAACAGCACAGGACATAGGATTGGCAGGACCCCCGGCAGGAGAGTAGTCGGCGGGGCCTCCAACGGGACAGGACACAGGGTTGGCAGGACCCCCGGCAGGAGAGTTGTCGGCGGGGCCTCCAACAGCACAGGACATAGGATTGGCAGGACCCCCGGCAGGAGAGTAGTCGGCGGGACCTCCAATGGCACAGGACATGGGGTTGGCAGGATCCCCGGCAGGAGAGTAGTCGGCGGGGCCTCCAACGGGACAGGACATGGGGTTGGCAGGACCCCCGGCAGGAGAGTAGACGGCGGGACCTCCAACGGGACAGGACATGGGGTTGGCAGGACCCCCGGCAGAAGACTAGTCTGCGGGACCTCCAACGGGACAGGACACAGGGTTGGCAGGACCCCCGGCAGAAGACTAGTCTGCGGGACCTCCAACGGGACAGGACATGGGGTTGGCAGGACCCCCGGCAGAAGACTAGTCTGCGGGACCTCCAACGGGACAGGACACAGGGTTGGCAGGACCCCCGGCAGGAGAGTAGTCGGCGGGGCCTCCAACGGGACAGGACATGGGATTGGCAGGACCCCCGGCAGGAGAGTAGTCGGCGGGACTTCCAACAGGACAGGACATGGGGTTGGCAGGACCCCCGGCAGGAGGGTAGTCGGCGGGGCCTCCAACGGGACAGGACACAGGGTTGGCAGGACCCCCAGCAGGAGAGTTGTCGGCGGGGCCTCCAACAGCACAGGACACAGGGTTGGCAGGACCCCCGGCAGAAGACTAGTCTGCGGGACCTCCAACGGGACAGGACATGGGGTTGGCAGGACCCCCGGCAGAAGACTAGTCTGCGGGACCTCCAACGGGACAGGACACAGGGTTGGCAGGACCCCCGGCAGGAGAGTAGTCGGCGGGGCCTCCAACGGGACAGGACATGGGGTTGGCAGGACCCCCGGCAGGAGAGTAGTCGGCGGGACCTCCAACGGCACAGGACATGGGGTTGGCAGGACCCCCGGCAGGAGAGTAGTCGGCGGGGCCTCCAACGGGACAGGACATGGGGTTGGCAGGACCCCCGGCAGGAGAGTAGACGGCGGGACCTCCAACGGGACAGGACATGGGGTTGGCAGGACCCCCGGCAGAAGACTAGTCTGCGGGACCTCCAACGGGACAGGACACAGGGTTGGCAGGACCCCCGGCAGAAGACTAGTCTGCGGGACCTCCAACGGGACAGGACATGTGGTTGGCAGGACCCCCGGCAGAAGACTAGTCTGCAGGACCTCCAACGGGACAGGACACGGGGTTGGCAGGACCCCCGGCAGGAGAGTAGACCGCGGGACCTCCAACGGCACAGGACACGGGGTTGGCAGGACCCCCGGCAGGAGAGTAGTCGGCGGGACCTCCAACGGGACAGGACATGGGGTTGGCAGGACCCCCGGCAGGAGAGTAGTCGGCGGGACCTCCAACGGCACAGGACATGGGGTTGGCAGGACCCCCGGCAGGAGAGTAGTCGGCGGGACCTCCAACGGGACAGGACATGGGGTTGGCAGGACCCCCGGCAGGAGAGTAGTCGGCGGGGCCTCCAACGAGACAGGACAAAGGGTTGGCAGGACCCCCGGCAGGAGAGTAGACGGCGGGACCTCCAACGGGACAGGACATGGGATTGGCAGGACCCCCGGCAGGAGAGTAGTCGGCGGGACCTCCAACGGGACAGGACATGGGGTTGGCAGGACCCCCGGCAGGAGAGTAGTCGGCGGGGCCTCCAACGGGACAGGACATGGGGTTGGCAGGACCCCCAGCGGAACCTCCAACGGTACAGGACATGGGGTTGGCAGGACCCCCGGCAGAAGACTAGTCTGCGGGACCTCCAACGGCACATGAGTAGGGGCTTGAGTGGGGACTCGAGAGAGGGATTGAGAGGGAACTCGAGAGGAAACTGGAGAGTCGACTGGAGAGGTGACTCGAGAGGGGACTCGAGAGGTGACTGGAGAGGGGACCTGAGAGGGGACTTGAGAGGGAACTCGAGAGGAGACCTGAGGGGAAACTTGAGAGGGGACTTGAGAAGGGACTCGAGAGAGGGCTTGAGAGGGAACTCGAGAGGAAACTGGAGAGTTGACTTGAGAGGTGACTCGAGAGGGAACTCGAGAGGGGACCTGAGAAGGGACTTGAGAGGGAACTCGAGAGGAGACCTGAGGGGAAACTTGAGAGGGGACTCGAGAGGAGACCTGAGGGGAAACTTGAGAGGGGACTCGGGTAGGAACTTGAGAGGGGACTTGAGAAGTGTCTGGAGGGGAGACTTGAGAGAGTTGGTTCGCCAACAGAACACGGGGTGCTGGAGTCGGGGCCATGACTGATGGGGCTGGTACTTGAGCCGGAACTATGGCTGGAACTGGGGCCGGAACCATGGCTGCTGGGGCCAGAACTGGGGCCGGAACCATCGCTGTGTGGGCCGGTTCTGTAGCCGGAACCATGGCTGCTGGGCAAGGACCATGGCTGTGTGGGCCGGGTTCTGTAGCCGGGACCATGGCTGCATGGGCCGGTTCTGGAGCCGGAACCATGGCTGTAGGGACCGGTTCTGGAGCCAGAACCATTACTGCTGGGGCCGGAACCATGGTTGCTGGGGCCGGAACCATGGCCGCTGGGGCCAGAACTGGGACCGGAATCATGGCTCTTGGGGCTCGGATTGCTAGCCTGGACTTGCGACTCCTTCTCTTAGAAGCCGCCTGAAGGCTCCGTGGACCTCCAAAAGCCAGACGAGTTCCAGAAAACGACTCTTGGACAGGAGCAGGAACTGGGGCGGAAGCACTGGTTGACTCCAGACGGAACACACCGAGACGTTTATAGTCAGCAGGCTGGAAATCACACACCCAGATGAAGTTCAAAATCCAGCCAGGTAAGAATTTCACCAAGTCTGGTTTCTCCATAGCCAACCGGTGCGCCTCTACCAGAGCGGCCTCCTTCTGCAGAACACTGGACGCTCGCTTCCACCAATCATAGCAGCAAGCCAAATCAAAGGAAAAATGTTGTAGTTCCACCTCAAATGGATCATCTGCTGGGTCCATTTCTGGTTGGTGCTTTCTGTCACGGTTGAGTGAAGGAAGCAGGACCCAAATGCAGATAACTCTGATAAACCTTTATTTCAAGGATAATGAAACTAATACAGACAAAACAGAACACTCACCGGTGAATTCAGTCACCAACAAAAGAAGCACCAACACTGAACACAGGACGAGACAAGACTAAATACAGGGAGGGATAATTACAAGACGAGAAACAGCTGGGCAGGGGAGGAGAAACACAAGGGCCACAGGTGAACACAATCAGCTAACGAGACACACCAGGGAAACTAACGACAGGAGGAAAACATGACATAGAGAACAGCGAAAACACCCAAACCTAGACATAGAACTGTGACCAGACATGATAATCGTGACACCTACAGTCAGCGGCACTGTGAGTGCAGACGTCGATATGTTCCATTATCATTCATATCACATCATATCACATCATAATGTATCATATATTTCCTTATCTGAGTCAGCTGAGCCGTATCTGGCTGTGCAACACTCACTGTGTCACATACTGTATGCAGAAGTATTATTTTAAGCAACACATTAAGTTGACGAAACACTCGAGTTAAATGTAATTAAAGTCAGATCCACTCGTGTCTTGGACGGGGCAGTGATATCATAAACCTGTTAATGTACACATTCAAACACTTTTTATTTTACCAGCTGTATTCACCTTGCAGGTGCAGCTATGTGGCTTTTATCCTGGATAAAGTGTTTAAGTCATGGATGTTTAAAGTTTAACGTCTTCATATTTGTCTAATATTATAGTTGACTTTTCATTCAGGAAGTATGACGCGCTGCGCTGTCAGTACGCTTCTCCATGTTTGTGATTGGTCTAATGCTCACTTTCGTGTGAACGCGCACCTAACTAGATAGGACACGGCTGGCTTGAGCGATCCACTTGATAACCCGCGTCGTAGTACAGTTTA
This sequence comes from Harpagifer antarcticus, assembly GCA_902827135.1. Lineage (NCBI taxonomy): Eukaryota > Metazoa > Chordata > Actinopteri > Perciformes > Harpagiferidae > Harpagifer > Harpagifer antarcticus. The sequence continues at coordinate 436,054 of CADEHL010001046.1, read as the reverse complement.
GCGACAGCGCGTATGTTTCGGATTACGCCAACCGGCTAACTCAAACATATCCAGGTTAGGTTGAACCAGCTTCGTAGTACAGGCCTCTGAGCTCAGTCTGCTCTGATTGGATAGCTGGCCGGCTCTGTTGTGATTGGTCAACCGTTAGAGATATCCCGCCCTTTAGCCTATCACGTACAATGAGTTGGAGCGCTAGCCAATAGAAGCGAAAGTGTTAGGGATGTCACTCAAAGATTTTAACATTATGTTCTACGGCGGCAAACATGTCCGTAAATACCTCACTCATAAATTGGAGACTTTTACGTGTTTCAAATGCAGCTGTTGCTAACAAGTGGCTAAATAAGACTACTTAAAGTCATCTTGACAAACATTAGCTTAGCAGTATTAACGTGAGGCCATGCAGTCTTCATGTATTATGTTTTTAGCTTTACGTATTTTTACTTTTGCAGATCTTCCTTTTGTATGAAAAAAGGGTATTATTCGTGGAGATTTTCTGGCTAAACAAAGCGTGTACATTTTAAAAACGTTTGTTTGCCACAGAGCTTGATTTCTGAGACAATCTAACATTCAATGAAAAAATGACAAATGTTGTCAAGGAAACCAGTGTGATGCTGATGTTGTCCCAAATAATTTTCATCAGTGTTTATACAAAAACATCAAATAAATGTTTCCTAAAAATGATACAAACATAAACACACTGGCTTTCTTATTGTTTGATGAAATGTATGCTTCTTATTGTAAATACACATACAAACACATTGTGAAATCAAACCTAAGAGGAGAAAAAACACGTATTATTGTGATAAAATGTTTTTTTATGTGTTCATCACACTTCAGCCCGCTGTCACCATTGACACTAACCAGAAACAAAAAATGTACAAGAGTAACACAAAAGAAACCCATATTTGAATTGAAAATAAAAAAGCACTATAAATAAACATCTATAATTTGAAAATCAACGCTGGCCACTTTTTGCAGGACTTTAGTAGAATCTTAGAAGTTGTCGACGTGAAGGGCGGGCATTTAAAGCAGGTTAAACAACACTTCATACAGACTGACAAGAAACACAACACGCTGAGTTATCTGCTAACCATAAATGCTCAAAGGCAGAAAACACACCTGTCCCATCCATTCTCATAAACACACACACACACACACACACACACACACACACACACACACAAAGATGCACACGGACTGAAAGCTTGGCCTTGTCTAGTGCAGTCATGGCTGGCTGTGGTCTAACAGAGATATATGGGAGAAGCGAGCTGTGTGGAGAACAACATTTATCTACAACCCTTTCCCTTTAGTATGCAAGGACAGAGCCAGAGCTTTCGTTGTATCTCTGTATTCTTCACTATCCGCTCACCCAGGCTGTATAAATGTCAGGAAAGCAGCCAATTAGAGCATATTGACACTTTTATACTTCCTTCAATGTGTTTGTGTGAGAATACGCAGACAATGGATAGTAGCCTCCTTTTTGCACTTGCCCCCACACCGTCCTCCACTCACTGACTATAAGTGGTCAGTGTATGAGTAATTGCTGTGTATGTGGAAACAGTTTTAGGTCCTCCACAGACAACAGCTGCTTGGCGATCACTCACTTAGTGGTGCAGACAATAAGAGGAACTGTCCTTGGAGTGGGAGGTGGAAGAAGAAAAAAACATCAAAGAGTGCAAGCAAGATTTTTCCACATGTTTAATGCATGAATTGGGCTGTGTGAGGCTGTTGGGCTGTGTGAGACTGTTGGGCTGTGTGAGGCTGTTCAACACACAACAACTTTGCTTCAGAAATTACAAAGAGACAGCAACTGCCTTTATAACCACATCTACTTGGAAAAACAATATGTATTAAGATAGAATGTATTACTTTGCCCTATAAACAATTTTAACGAAAGGAAACAATTATTTCTGAATCTGCCCCGTGATTGGAACTGCTCCAAAATGAAATGGGTTCTTCCGTGGCCCTTTCACAGAGATTCATTAAAAACCATGACAGTAGTCATAATACAATGATATGTTACTATTATTTACTCCTTTTTATTACGCCACAGAGCAACTTTCATAGGAATGAACAGGGTCCACGCTGTTTCCAGTTCTCTTTATATTTTACTGACTGTTACTTATGCAAAAAAAGAGCTTTGTTCACCAAAAATAAATCACCACAAGGTCCATTTCATATACGTTTGCGAGCTTTAGATCTTCCTTGGCACAATTGTCATGAAATGTTGGTTTTGTGATACAACTTTAAGCTACAAAACAGCTACCATGACCTACGATTTGTCAAAAGAGAACAATTATTAAGAGGATAATGCCACAAGTGTGAAGCCATTCCACAGAATCAGGTGTTTAGTGGAGTTATTACAGTATCCTACAATGGGCCAAAATAGAACCACCTGAACACAATAGCCCTAATTCTATGTGCTCTTCTTTCAAAATATCCTGTTGTGACATCCTGATGATAAGTCTATAAAGCATTGTCGGGTTGTATTTTAGTATTGAAGACTGAAGTGCTTCTGTAAGCTGAAGTTAAAAAGAGACTTGTGAAAGATCACATCTCTCAAAACCCACAATTTACCCAGCATGATTTTGGCCTTGCTTTCATACCGTTATATAGCACTGTGTTTATCTATGTGTGCACGTGTCTGTGTGTAGGCATGCATTTTAGGGCAGGACATAAACACACACACACACACACAGCGGTGGGCTCTCAGTGTGTGAGTGACCCAGACATTTGGCATCTTTCGCGTCAGGGTGCAATCTCTTTCTTTCCTCTCATTCACCTCATCTAACAGAGAGAAAGATGGAGGGAGGTAAGAAGGTAGAAGGTCAGTGGATGGGAGGGAGATGGATAGGGTGTACTGATGATCAAAAAAACAAAATAACAAAGACAGAGGACAAGCAGGGAGGGTGGTGGAAGAGCCATGAAGATGGGAAGGTCTGGCAGGGTGAAATATGGTGAAGCATCGGAGCAGGGGAAGGGAGAGCTGAGGAAAGACAAATGGAGGAGAACTCTGAACAACTGAGACAAAAAAATGTCTTCCTTCATATCCATCAGGAGTCAAAACTCCTAGAGAACTCTACTCCAGTTTCTTAGCTGCATATGTGTGTTGTGGTTTTGAATCCAAACTGAGTTTCTAATCTGTCATCCATTACTTTCTGCCAAACCTCCAGTCGATTTGTATTGAATGACATAAATAAATGAGTTAATAAAAACCCATAGCATATATGCTTTAAGTTGTTATTTGTTACTTGAGTAATAAACTCATATTTTATTAAAATAACTATCCAACATGTTTGAAAAAATACTTGTGTCAAAGCAAAGGGTGATTGATTTGGACACACATTAAATCCTTTGCTGGTTGTGTGTCGGTACTAAAATGGGCATGAGCAGCATTAAGAACATTACATTAGTTAATGCTTAACTCATTAAAAGGGAGTGTTCACTTCATTTTTAGAAACCAAGGTTAGATGAGAATTCAGTTTTTTTTTAAATAAGGACGCAATCTCTTGGCAATATGTAGCAACTAGTTAGCTTAGCATTAAAACGAGGGGAAACAGCGATCCATCCATTTGTTTCTGCTTTTTCAGGGACAGCAAGAAAAGGGCAACAGGCAAAGTATTGGAGACTCCCTTTTCCTAGCAACGTTATCCAGCTTCTCCTGGTAAACTGCAAGGCGTTCCAATGCCAGACGATATAATCTTTACAGCAGGTTCTGGGTCTACCTTAGAGGCTCTTACCAGTTTGGCGTGCACTGATAACCACTAATGGGTTGCCAGAACCACCTCCACCGATGGCTGAAGGAATAATGGCCCCCAACTTCAACTGGTATGTTTATTTTGTAATGTTTAAACAAGCTATTTTTGCCTAATTTAATTTATTATGCTAAGCTAAGCTAACAAGCTGCTGGCTGCACTTCATAATTATCGGTCATAATTCTGGTCTCCGAATCTAACTCTTGGCAAGAAAGCAAATAAGTGCTGTACTCAAGTTACTAAGCTGTCTTAAAACCGGTTTATGGTTTTCTGGTCCTTGTGATGTAAAAGTAATACTTTTCCTGCAGAAGTGTGCAGCCTCAAATGCTTTCAAAACAAGCCTGATTGTTTCTGTCTTATTCAAATATAACTATTTAGCAAGGTAGGAGATGCCAATTTATCTTCAAATGTGGGCTGAAAGCTCCCGGAACACGTTTCACTTTTTCAAAGGAAAACCCATTTCAGCTGAGTCTACAAAGTCCAGGAGGTGTGGGACTCTTTAAAATGGATCCTTTTAAGCATTTATTTAACTATGTTTTCTCCATTGGTTTGTGCATGGTTGACCCAGATTTAAAAAAAATGTGATCGCAAGAGTCTACACCAGTATGTATCAATGCCTTTTTAATAGGGAGTAGATATTCCACCTAATAAAAATACTCAAGACGATTAAAGTAATTGCAGTACATGTAATATTTAATACCGCCTGGTCTCCACAATGCATTTTCTCTTGCCTGTGGGGGTGTAAATATGACACAAACACATGGGGCTTCAGGGTTTAAAGGATAACTCTTTGAATCGTTGTTAACAGCTTTCTGACGAGGCAGCATATTTATTTGCGCTATAGTGTGGGAGACAACATTTGTACATTCATTAGATCTGCTTCAAAGACGGTGCAGTCACATACTCATTTTTAGAATATTGTTTACTCTGTCTTTGCATCAACTTGTGATTATGGCGCCTCAGGGTTGTAAACAGCCCACTGAACAGGGAATCAATGCTAAGAGGATGAAGAGGCTGTGTTACTGTATAAGAAAAATGCAGTTGAAGAGAGGTGACAGGACAACCCAGTCTCATGGCATTTCGTGTTTGTTACGTGCCAGGCAGGCTGTACTTGTGTGGTTTTGTGGGGGGGGGGGGGGGCGCTGCACCTTCTAACAGGAGTCATTTTCTTGGGAAAAAAGGTTGGGAACCACTGCCCTAGACCTTAGTGGGGACGTATTAGTGTTATAGTCACGACATTTAATCTATTGATTCGTGTTCACCAACACGATTTTCCCCTTTTTTTCGTGTCACACAGAACGATTTTAAAAGCAATGTATTTCTATTGGTAGTATGTTTCGTGCCTGCAGCACGTCTTTTTGTCCGGTCGGGTCTTGGAAGACTGGAAGCTGTGGGGTTCATAAAAACATGTTCTTACTCAATATCAAGCCACGATTATTGTTTTTATTTATTTGTTTAATTCCATAATCTCTGGCTTTTTTGGCGTCCGTCAGGAACTGAATTTCAAAATAAAAATAACCGGAAACAGACGTAGGCCTATAAGGGACATTTCGAGCATCATTGCGATACACAGCCACTGAACTGATTACCCAAGATCTTCAGCTATGGTTTAAGCTCGCTGATTGGATGTTTTAGCCGCAATGCATGTAGGGATATGGTGTTAATGCCATATCAAATCCGAAAAACATTCTGAGTTTAGGATGGCCGAAGACACTACACTACCCATAATCCCCAGCTATCATTTAGGACTACTGTCCCCGTGATTAATCTTCAAGCTCTGGGATTGGATGTTGGAGTGGCAGTGCGCCAAGGTTAAGCCGAGCGTCAAACAGCTGTTTGAAATGGAACGAAACCACGCCAGACTTTCCAAAACTGGAATCGAACGCCCCCCCAGAACTACACATGCTGGCTATTGTGTTTCGCAAAATGTTCTATAGGACGTCTCTACTGAACGTTTTTCCCACAATTAGAAGTTGCCAGTATTAAACACATTGGTGTTATCAAATGTAAAACATGTAATTACTAAATGGGTGAAAATCGCTTGTATCCATAATGGACAGCATTAATATATACCCACATGACAGCTCATTGTTACTTTGTAATTCTACTCCACTACAATTCAGAGGTTAACCTGGTATTTTTACTCCACTACACTTATTTGAGTTACTTTGCAGATTCTGATTAATGATGTGAAATATAAACAACCCTTAAATCAGACTTTAGTTACACCTGAGTAAAACTCAGGGAAGGTGATTGTCAAGTGCCAACAATCAGGAGAGATATTTGATAGTTGGTGCTTGAGAAGACTAAACATGTATCTGCAATTGACATGAATGAAAACGAGTAATAAAGTATATTCATTACTCGTTATTCTCTACTAATAGTTCATTAAAAACTGTATATTATGGCTATTTTACACATCCCTTTCAAGATTTTCAAAGGTTTATTGACATATCATATACACAACTACGGTGTAGTTATGCAATGAATGAAAATCTTGGGTTATAGGTTCCTCAACAGTGCATTACAAGACATCTATCAATATGTGTGTACCTCCACCATTAAACTGTCATATTCTGCACATTTCTTATACTATCTACATACATAAGAGTATAATTCATATGTATAGTATCAGTTAAAATAAGTGCTTCAACATAGTTAACATTGCAGGAAAGCAATATATTAGACGTTAAGTACTTTGTCAGGCTTAATATGTATCTGTAGATAGATACCCCCAAAGCTTTTTTCTTATTTAAAAGACCTTAATCTAAAATATTATTTAATATTTAAATAAAGGTTAATTCATTTTTCTGTTTTCTCCTATTAATATCTTTGACATCCTGCACTAAACTGTTTTATTGTAGAGATCACTTTAGTATCTTCTTGATTTTTTATATTCTATATTTCTATCATTGACCTTCTACTTTCCCCCTATGAAAGTATGTACTCTTAATATTTTTTTCATCAAATATAACCAGTGGCGACTGGCACAGCCCCACCTAGTGTCAGCAGGAAGTATTAAAATAATGATTACAACAAAATGCAAAACATAAATTAAAATATATTTTAAGATCATGTTTAATCATCTGATTCGTCTGTACATTGCTGTTTTACTCTGTGTTCTTCTAATTAGTGTCTACAGTGTGTGCCTATTGAGCTGTTTAGAGCCATGTGGGACAAAACCAGATCCTGCCCCTCCCTCTCCTTGTTTAAGTGAATGGTGACTGTAAAAACTACACTGCGCATGCTCAGAGTATTTTCCTATTTAATGACCATAGGTGCATAGAGCTGCCATCCCCACCATACGTCATCTCACATCATTCAGAGCTGATTGGCTGTAAGTATGTGTGCCGCCAAAAGTGTGGTGTGTGTGAAGAGGAGGAGAGAGACTTGTCCTAAAACCAGGAAGTAAGCTGCGCATGGCTTCCCTCCACAAAAAAGCAATGAGATTTCTCCATAAGATTTTAGAAAATAGCTCAAAATAAGATCTGTGGGAAACGTAGCTGTTAGATAAATGCACGTTTTGTTCAGCCGGATAATATCCACATGTCTACCCTACTTTTATAATTTTCGAATCATAAATCCATCATTTAGATTTATGATAGACTTTTGAAACTACAAGAAGATAAGGAGGACTTTTACAAAAAAGTAAGAGATTTTTGTCCAGAGGGATAGGCAAATGAACTTCATCTTCAAGTCAAGGAAAGACCACAATTTTATTGAAAATGTGATCTTACTAAGAGAAAACAATTCAATATTTAAATGATAAAATTACATTTTTTGGGTATCCTTCTGTTGAACTGTCTGTTTAAAATTAATTGAAGCGTCAGACTAAAAAAGCTTTTGAAAATAATATTATATTTTGATTTAGGTCAAAATATTTGTTAACCTGAAGAGTCAGTGCCAGTGCCTCACCAGCCATGAACCTCACTGCAGAAGCTTATATATAGACATCTAAGTTTTTTGTGCCCCACTACTTTTGTACATATAGAAACGCCACTGAATATAACACATAAAAACAATAATTCAATAACGTGCTTTAACCACTAGGCGGTGCACACAAGGTACACACAGCCATAATAACTTTGTATTATTAGTGCAGGACACTTATGTTTTATTCATGTTTTCACATAATTTTACACCATATTGCTGTATATATATTATATATATATATATTATTTCAGACTCAGTATTTACATTCTTATATTCAAAGAAAATCAGTAATATCTTTAAGTCCTTTTATATCAGCTGTGCACCGTTGTGGTGTAAATATAACCTATCTACGAATTAGATCAAATGTAAAAGTCAGCCGAATTAGTGTTGATACTGCAAGGAGACGTATTGTGTGAAGAGAAATTGAAGATGTTGTTTCATTGTTGATATAATTATGATCCACATCACATATTCAGTTTCGGCTACATTTATTCCAGTTTTTCCAAAGGTCTTCTCATCAGGGCTCTATAAATACAGAACTACGGCAGATGTGTAATATGTAATGCAGCCGAACCGTGTATTACAATGCCGTTATGTGATGACTTTCAAAGAGAAAAGCAAGAACACTCGGAATAAAATATTATTTTCTTTTTTTAAAAACATTTTAGGATTTCATATGGCATTAACACCTTATCCCTACATGCATTGCAGCTAAAACATCCAATCAGCGAGCTTAAACCACAGCTGAGGATCTTGGGTAATCAGTTCAGTGGTTGTGTATTGCAATGATGCTCGAAATGTCCTACGTCTGTTTCCGGTTATTTTTATTTTGAAATTCAGTTCCTGACGGACGCCAAAAAAGCCAGAGATTATAGAATTAAACAAATAAATAAAAACAAGGATAATGTGTGTTATTGGTGAGTAAATAACAGTGTGTTATTTAGAAAAGAATAACAAATTAGAAGAAAAAAAAGATTTTAAAAAATACAGATTTCAGTGTCCTGAGGCTCTGAGCGCCATTTATTTTCCTCACAGACGACAAAAAAAGTCAGACATTATACGATTTAAAATAAAAACAATAATCGTGGCTTGATATTGAGTAAGAACATATTTTTATGAACCACAAAGCTTCCGGTTTTCCAAGACCCGAACGGACAAAAAGACGTGTTGCAGGCACGAAACACACTACCAATAGAAATACATTGCTTTTAAAATCGTTCTGATTGACACTAAAAAAGGGGAAAATTGTGTTGGTGAACACGAATCAATAGATTAAATGTCGTGACTATAACACGAAATGCCGTGAGACTGGGTTGGACAGGATCACCTTGACCTCAGTTTGTGCTGTCTGACTGAGTCTGCCCAAAAAGAAAAACACAAACAACAAAGGGAGGAAGTTAAATCTAAGGTGACATGCTGACTAAACCGCTCCCTGCTGTTGACCAGCTACAGATTGTGTAGGTCAGGACACACACACACACACACACACACACACACACACACACACACACACACACACACACACACACACACACACTGCTGTTTCCTGCCAACTGCTGGCTCCGAATCACACACAAATATGCACACACACGCACAGCTTCAGGTGACAGAGATTAATAGCCTTACTGACTGACAGAGTAACTTCCACTTCCTTTGTGTCACAGGCAGGCCCCCGGGTGAAAGCGTGTCTCAGTGTGTGAGTGTGTGCGTGTGTGTGAAGCCATTATTAGAAGTATAATTGTGGAGACATTTAAAGTGCTTCCCCTCAAGGGCTCTGCCAGCATCCAATAAAGTTTTCATACCGCAGGAGAGACATAGAGCTACTAGAGAGAGAGGAGAAGGAGAGGAGAAAATCAAAGAGGGGGTGCAGGGGTGTAGGCCTACAGCAAGCATGTGGTGTCCTTCTAGTACACAGTCAAGTCATTCAGAGCAACTTGTATGGTCTTTGTATTTTGATTGTTGCTGTGCCTGGCATCAAACATTTCACATGTGATTAAGATAACGTCTGAGTATTGTCATCAACTGATAAATAAAAGAAATTATTGGGTTTGGAAGCGCAAAAAAAAGTGAATAGGTGGACCTTTAATTTTGTCTAAGTATTTAAAAATGTAGACAACACTACAGTCTCTCTGACTTTTTTTAAAGAGGCCCTATTATTCTTTTTGCCGTTCTCCCTTCCCTGTTGTGTGTTATATACTGTAGGTTTTTGTTTTTGTAAATGGTCTGCAAAGGCTAAAATCCCAAGTTGAAGAACATTAAAGCATGGGGACATGTCACATGTCACAGTAGAGACACACTATGTAAATATGAACATGAGCAGAATATGTTGTCTTTAAAGATCGTCTTTAGATAAACTGAGAGCAGACTTGTGTGTTTATTGAATAAACAATGCAGCTCAGGAAGCAAGGTTCTTTATTGTACTTCTCATCTGAGGGTTGAAGTGAACTGTGTCAGCCCTGAAGTGATGGCCTTTGTGTCTTTTAAATAAACTAACATTTTTCAACAGAGGACACAAGTGGATGAGACAGTCAGTCTAAAAAATCTATGACAAGTATACGAAGATGCAGCTCAAGATAGGAAGAAGGTTTGTCATTAGTTCTTCAGTGTGTGAGCATGATTGCAATGTGAAACCAAAACTACCCTGATGGAATGTATACAATTTAACAAACACACAAACTTTCCGGGGTAAAAAGGATCTTACAGATGCCGGTTTGCGTAGATATGTGTAACTTTTACTGTATTTAATGGGTCGATATTCATTTATAAGTTGCAGCTGCTATAGGTTACTTTGAGTGACATATATAGTCATGTATAATTTGATAAACAGCTAAACATGCTGCTTTAAGGCAACTCTTTCATCATAAAAAGCTCCACTAACTTTACATGTGCTGTGCAATCACTACTATGCATCTTCACCACTTATAGATAGATATAGAGTGAAAGTATAAAAGTTGAAGAGTGAAGGCAAAGGAAATTAGGATGGTTGATTACTGGTGCAGTGAGTCTCTGAGGATGAAAGGCTTTTATTAAAAGCAGATGAGAAGAATGCACGACAACTACTTCCTCTCATTGCTCGTATTTTTCTTTGTGTCTCTCTGCCTCTCAGTCTGCCACCCACCTCTGGGATTTGCATGTCATATTGAGACTGGATAGAGTGTACCTGAGAAGTTTACCTAATTAAACATCTCGAAGTACAGCTTGTCCATTTAGATGAGATGGAATAAAGAGAAGGAAAGACACACAGCCTCCCTCTGTCTGTCCTTTCCCTATAAAGGAAATGAGTTGCTTTCCTTCCTAACACTGACTCAACATTCTGAACATTCTCCTCGTTATTGTTTTGCCTAATATGTTTTTGGCACAAAGCAACATTTAGTCTATACTTTGCCACATGAATAATAGATTAGCATTAAGACATTTGTGGTTCAGTTTGTGACCCGCAACATAGATTTCAAACGCCAAGCCGATAGAGTTTATTTAACATTTTAAGTCAAACTAACTTAAATGATAGAAGTCTGTGTGGGCTAGCCTCACCATGGGCTGTAGGACCCAGCACTCCCCCGCTAAACTAAAAGGCAAATGTATAAGTTAAACTAATAAATAATATTGTGGTGTGGCGCAGGTTCAAACCCCACTGCAGTCAGCATGTCGTTGTGTCCCTGGGCAAGACACTTCACCCCAAATTGCTCCTGTGGGGATTGCCCATAGTATTGAGTATGTAAGTCGCTTTGGATAAAAGCGTCTAACAAGTAACATGTGATGTAATGTAATATGGTGATGAGGTGAGATCAGGAACACCTGAGCAGAGCTGCAGATCAGGTGCACCTTTGCAGTGAAGAGAAGGAGAACAAAAGGTGGGAGCGCATAACAATTAAGGATTTGTGTACGCCGGCCCGGAAGTTAGCAACAAGGGCTTCCTCGACAACAAGCAATGTTTTTCTTCCATTGGATTGAAATCATATCTGTGGCAAACAGACGTTTATGATACTTAGAGGTTTGGTTATTTTTCTAAGCTAAAGGCGGGCTTCTGTTCCACATGACAGCATTTAGTCAACTGTTAGCAACCACCGTTTGCTTCAGACACTCAACAGTAGGATATTTACTGGCATATGTCGTTGAATTTGTTTTCCTTTCTGCTCAAGTTAACCACAGGTCTTATATCAGAACTCTAAACGAAATACGTTTAAAAACTGTTGACAAGAGAAGCGGAAGTGGTAAAATGCTGACTCATTTCCAGATTTCGTACTTGTTCCACTCTTTTGCAGTTGTTTTCTCACATGCCTAATATATCTTGTAAATCCGATTTTGGTTGCAAGTGATGCTTAATTCATGATGCCATCATCTGCTTTCATCCTTTGTGAATTTGCACTTGAGTGTATTCTGATTTCTCACAACTCTGTGAATTAGAGAATTCACATGTGTACTCCATGTTCTTGCCAGTATATCAAGTTTCAATTTGATTTATTTTGCCACTTCTGTCTCATCTGATCAAATAATCTGCCTCCTTTTTCTCACCTCTCTATCATGTGCAGGGGCGCTGCATCACAGACGCACTAAGATCTAATTTCTGCTTCTGCCAATGATCATAGCCTGTCATGTCAGTTTAAAAATAAATGAAATGACGGCTGTCATGAGGTTTATTAACAATGGAATGCAACACAATACAAAGAAACACGATCCATACATGAAAGCATGCCTGTCGAGATACATAGAACTCCTGAACAACAGCAAGTACTTCTTCAAAATAGTCTCAGGATGCAGTCAAATTTTACATTTGAATCCACTATTAAAGTTCCCATTGTTTTACACTGGAATACTAGTTTTTATACACACTGCAGTGCAACCCTTCCCAGGTTAGGTTGACTCAGTCCATTTCATTTAAATCTAGAACATTTGACAAAGTAGTACACTGACTTGCCAGGTATGTGTTCAAGCAGTATGAGACTAACACTGCAGGAAAAATGTTGCCGGAATGATCCAACATCCTAACCCTAGCTCAAATGTTAGAATACTGAACAACTGAAATGAGCATTACTTCCAATTAACCAGTTTTAATACTATAACTCCAAAATGCCCAAGACACACGTACACTGTAAAAACGAATTCAGGCGACCTTTCACCTCCACTTAATTAAATGCATGGTTGCAAGATAAAAATGTGAGTTAATTGATTTAGATAAACATTTTAAGTTGCAAACATTAATTTATAAGTTGTGTTGACGTAATAATGTTGGTACAACAACTTAATATTGTGTGTAATTTGACTCTGATTTCTGCGTTAATTGACTTAAAACAAAATGCAAGTTGTAGTAAGTAATGCAATTGGCTTGATAACTTAATTGTTCTACACCTTGAGTTAAGGATTTCAAGTCCACTCCCACTTAACATGCCTGGACAAGTTCCGACAGTTAAGACAAATAGAAATATACAAAGGACATTTTAAGGTCATCTTTTGTCATTCAAATAGTATTAATTTAGGTAATTTCTCTTTTTTTCCTTTTTCATATACAATACAATACAATTGAAGTATGCAGAGAACTATAGCCATCCGCTGCCTTGTCGTGTACCTTGGAGAAAAGGAAGAGGACCTTTTCAAGGAGTTTAGCGACGTAATTAAAAATCTTGAAATCAAATCAAATCCACGGGCCCAGTGTAAAAACACAGGACAAAAGCACTGCTCTCTGTCAGCTACATTCTGAAGCATATTGCACTTTTGGCCACACCCCAATAATATCTTAGCAACGTTCAGCATGGATAGGTGTTGACAGCAATGGCATGGGGAAAAGGATTGTGTACAATTTGAAAAGTGGCATCTGCTCTTCACTTAACCAGTTCACATATCGTATGGAACCTGCAAAAAAGATGAGAAGATACACTAAAACTTGCACGGTTGTGATTGACAAAATCTGTCCACATGCATTCAAACACTAGGCAAAGTACTCAAAACCACCTCTGTGCGTCTTCAGGACCACATTGCCATGACGACGCATACATGCAGACTCAATAGGTGAAAACAATACTGTTGCTTTAGCAGCTGGTAATAATGGCTCTGAATTAGCTAAGAGTGACAGTTTAAAAAGAATGCAATTACCTAATTCATTATCTCTGATGCGCTAACCTATTATTTAATGTGCTTCAAAAGGACATGAATATTTCATTTCATTTTTATTTGCCCCGCTCATGGTACGCAAAACCAAATGTACAATAATTGCCACAAAACATGACTCTACCATTGAGCGAAAAGGAGCAGGGAGAAGAATAAAATCTTATGTTACCTGCCCCTTTCTAAAAAAAGCAAATAATTACAAATAGATGGTCTGCCCTTCATAATAATATATATATTTTCTTATTTTTAATTTTTTTTTTCACAGCCAAACATAACAGTATCTTAGGATACTAAGAGAAACACAAAAAAAAGGAAATACTTATTTCCCACTTGACGGTTAACGGAAAGAAACAAAACCAAAACATCGTGTATAAGGAAAAGAAAAGTGCAACACCCTCATCTGACTCCTACTGAAGAAGAAGGTGGAAAGCGACGCATGATGATAATAATAACAATAACAACAATAACAATGGCAATGGGAACCGCAAATACAGAGGGGACATCACATCAAAGACATCAAAAACATGAAAGAATATCGCCTTCATCAGTGAACGGTCCACCCAGGATCTGACCATACGATGGCAACCCTCGTGGTGGAGGGAAACAAATGAATGAGCATTCTGCGTTAAATGTGTTCATACTGTTTGAAATAATGACTGTCGGCAGTGTAAATGTCTTTGTTACATCTTTTGTAAAATGGATGTGTGTGATCTGCAGACTGGTGGCCATTGAGAGTTTGTTACTGTCGTTTTACAAAAACTTTACAGATTTTACATATTTGGCACTGGTTTTAAATATGCAAAGGCCTCTAACTTTGTTGTGATGGCAGCATTTATTTGCTATAATATGGCTAATGTGTTTATTTATTATTTGTGTGGCAATTTAAATTTGTGTAATTTATCTTTTTTTTCAAGATTTAAATGAAGCTCAGCGCAAGTTCTTTCAGGAAGACTGGGGCCCTTTCTCATTTCATCAAATCCCCCTCCTAGACTCCTCGACTCCTCGGTCCTCCGGTAGTGACCCTGAAATGAATTTCAGCGCGCCATGTTGAAGGACATCTCATTTCTCTAAATGCGCTTCGAGGACCGAGGATCGAGCGTCGAGGAGGCTCTCTGGAGGAGCTATAACCGAGGATACACTGATGGGTCCTCCATGGTCCTCCACGGCTCCTTCGTGGATGCATTTCCGGCAACAGAGATGTGACGCACGGCCGGACTTATCTCAGCCAATGACAGCTCTGCATGCATCCCCTGGATATTATTTTATTAACTGCTTTCATCGCGACGCAATGTTTACAGAGAGAACAGCTGTGAGGTCCTGCAGAAAGCAGAGCAGTGTGTATAATATATATCACTCAGTATAACAGGCCTACTCTTTTTATTTGCTTTAGTTTAGTAGATATCTACAAAGAGTCGATATTTTAAAATTTTCTAAAACCATTTAGTGCTTCACACGACGGCTGTAGCCTGTTTTAGGAACTGTATAGAGGTTTCTCAATACTCAAATTTCCCCTCCTCGACTCCTATCCTCGACTCCTATCCTCGAGACTTGGTGCCGCCCACAGGAGATGCGAGCGGAGGACTGAGGAGGGGAACCGAGGAGAGAGGAGGGGAAGCATCAGGCGCTTAGAGAAATGAGAACTCCTCTCCTCTGAGCGGTCATTTTAAAGAGACGTCCATTAATGATGACAGGAGGCAAAGCAGCACTCTGTCTGATGGACAGATGTGTTCAGGACGACTTATATATTTACTTTTAATTCATTGACAGTGCGGTATAATGAGACAATAATAGGCTACAGATGCGGACATATACACACATATACAGGACTGTCTCAGAAAATTAGAATATTGTGATAAAGTTCTTTATTTTCTGTAATGCAATTAAAAAAACAAAAATGTCATACATTCTGGATTCATTACAAATCAACTGAAATATTGCAAGCCTTTTATTATTTTAATATTGCTGATTATGGCATACAGCTTAAGAAAACTCAAAAATCCTATTTCAAAAAATTAGAATAGTTCCTCAGACCAAGTAAAAAAAAAAGATTTATAACAGCAAAACACAATCAAACATTTGAAAATGTCCATTAATGCACTCAGTACTTGGTTGGGAATCCTTTTGCACGGATTACTGCATCAATGCGGCGTGGCATGGAGGCAATCAGCCTGTGGCATTGCTGAGGTGTTATGGATGCCCAGGATGCTTCAATAGCGGCCTTTAGCTCATTAGCATTGTTGGGTCTGGTGTCTTTCAGCTTCTTCTTCACAATACCCCACATATTCTCTATGGGGTTCAGGTCAGGGGAATTTGCAGGCCAATCGAGGACAGTAATGCCATGGTCAGTACACCAGTTACTGGTGGTTTTGGCACTGTGGGCAGGTACCAGATCATGCTGGAAAATGAATTCCTCATCTCCATAGAGCTTTTCAGCAGACGGAAGCATGTAGTGCTCTAAAATCTCTTGGTACACAGCTGCATTTACTCTGGGCTTGATGAAACACAGTGGACCAACACCAGCAGCTGACATGGCTCCCCAAACCATCGCTGACTGTGGGAACTTCACACTGGATTTCAAGCAACTTGGATTTTGCTCCTCTCCAGCCTTTCTCCAGACTCTGGCGCCTTGACTTCCAAATGAAATACAAAACTTGCTTTCGTCTGAAAAGAGGACTTTGGACCACTGTGCAACTGTCCAGTGCTTCTTTTCCTTAGCCCAAGTCAGACGCCTCTTCCGTTGTCTTGAGTTCAGAAGTGGCTTGACCATGGGAATACGGCTATTGTAGCCCATTTCCCGGACACGTCTGTGAACAGTGACTTTTGATACCTGGACTCCAGCTTCAGTCCACTGTCTTTGAAGCTCCCCCAAATTCTGGAAGCGACTCTTCTTCACAATGCTGTTAAGGCTGCGGTCATCTCTCTTGGTTGTGCAGCGTTTCCTGCCACATTTCCCCCTTCCAACAGACTTTTTGTGGATGTGCTTTGAAACTGCACTCTGTGAACAGCTTGCTCTTTGAGAAATTTCTTTTTGTGTCTTACCCTCCTGATGGAGCGTGTCAATGACGGTCCTCTGGACAGCAGTCAGATCAGCAGTCTTCCCCATACTTGTGATTTAGTTTACTGAACCAAGCTGAGTGTTTTTCAAGGCTCAGGAAACCCTTGCAGGTGTTTCGAGTTAATTTGACGATTCAAGTGATTCGTTGAACACCCTACTAGTATACTTTTTCATGATATTCTAATATTTAGAGATAGGATATTTGAGTTTTCTTAAGCTGTATGCCATAATCAGCAATATTAAAATAATAAAAGGCTTGCAATATTTCAGTTGATTTGTAATGAATCCAGAATGTATGACATTTTTGTTTTTTTAATTGCATTACAGAAAATAAAGAACTTTATCACAATATTCTAATTTTCTGAGACAGTCCTGTATATGTATAAATATATACAATTTCAGAATCAAACAAGTATGAGAGCACTCTCATAATAACGTTACACAATCAGAGACTGGATATATCCCCCCCTCTCTCTGGTCGCTGAAATGGGGAATTGAAATTACGGGCCAAAAGTTGTATTTACAAGTATTAAAAGTGAGCATAGGACACCAAACCAACTGAGACCCGTATGTCCGTCGCATCTACGCACTGTACAACACACACTGTACCACACACACCTACAGCTCCTAAAGCATAATCAGGCTACAGCCGTTGTGTATTTTAAAATGGTCTTAGAAAAATATCAACTCTTTGATTGTAGATATCTACTAAACTACAGCAAATAAAGAGAGTAGGCCTGTTATACTGAGTGATATATATTGTACACTGCTCTGCTTTCTGCAGGACCTCACAGCTGTTCTCACTGTAAACATCGCGTTGTGATGAAAGCAGTTACTACAATAATATCCAGGGGATGCATGCAGAGCTGTCATTGGCTGAGATAAGTCCGGCCGTGCGTCACGCCTCCACCGTTCCCGGAAATGCATCCGCGGAGGAGCCGTGGAGGAACCATCAGTGTCTCCTCGGTTAGAGCTCCTCCAGAGAGCCTCCTCGATGCTCGGTCCTCGAAGCGCATTTAGAGAAATGAGATGTCCTTCAACATGGCGCGCTGAAATTCATTTCCGGGTCACTACCGGAGGACCGAGGAGTCTAGGAGGGGACATTTGAGTATTGAGAAACCTCTACAGTGCGTAGATGCAGCGGACAGACTGGTTTGGTGTCCTCTGCTTACTTTTAATACTTGTAAATAAAACTTTTGGCCCGTAATTTATTTTCCTCATTGTAGTGACCAGAGAGGGGGGGGGGAGATATATCCAGTTTCCGATAGTGTTACATTATTATGAGAGTGCTCTGTTTGATTCTGAAATTGTATTTATATAAATATATATATATGTGTGTGTGTGTGTGTGTGTGTGTGTGTGTGTGTGTGTGTGTGTGTGTGTGTGTGTGTGTGTGTGTGTGTGTGTGTGTGTGTGTGTGTGTGTGTGTGTGTGTGTGTGTGTGTGTGTGTGTGTGTGTGTGTGTGTGTGTGTGTGTGTGTGTGTGTGTGTGTGTGTCCGCCCGCATCTGTAGCCTGTTATTGTCTCATTATACCGCACTGTGAATGAATCAAAGTACATATAGAAGTCGTCATGAACACATCTGTCCATCAGACAGAGGGCTGCTGTGCCTCCTGACATCATTAATGGACGTCTCTTTAAAATGACCGCTCAGAGGAGAGGAGTTCTCATTTCTCTAACCGCCTGCTGCTTCCCCTCCTCTCTCCTCGGTTCCCCTCCTCGGCTCCTCCGCTCGCATCTCCTGTGGGCGGGACTAAGTATCGAGGATAGGAGTCGAGGAGGGGAGTTAGAGAAATGAGAACAGGCCTGGATGTATATACATTCACTCCGCAGCTGCATATAATCAGCTCATCACAGGCGTTCTCTTTAACCTACATTTCACCTCATTCTCCAGCAGCCAATCAACGTGCTGCAGCCAAACTATAAAATGGTTCTCCTCTCTCCTGCAGTCAGCTGTGATTTCAGGTGTTCATGCACTTTATCATATGGCATGTGTCAATAAATGTTCAAACAAAATGAATTCTCTCCTGATTGAAACATCATGTGTTGAAATAAACAACTGCAGTTCAAAATAAAAAGTGAATAGCCTAATATGTTTGTTGTGGAATCAATTAATTTCTTTATTTAAAGGCAAAAAAAAAACAACTATTATATACAATATATTTGGAGCAACTTAATTTATGAATGGTTGTCAACTTAAAAACGTGTGTTCACAATGATGGTAATTAAGTACATACAATTCCTTTTAAATCATGCGGTAAAACTAGTCGGAACAACTTAATCTTTTGAGTAATCAACTTCACAACTTGTGTTTATGCTACCAATTATTAAGTAAGTGGTAATTAAAAACACCTCTGATTGTAGAGGAAAAGCCTTCTCCCCTAACTCAAATAACTTTGTTGCTTTAAGACAATTTCATTAGAAGTTGTCTTAACTCAATAAACATTGATGCAAACTGTTGCGTTGATTTTCTTTGTTGAGCCAAGGCATTTATTTTTATTTTTTGTACCAACTTGAAGAAAACTCAAAATGACCAGAAAGAGACACACAACTACAAAGATACACTAAACATTTACATTAAAAAAGCAAAACCACTATAAGTTCTGTGTGTCTTGTTTCTATAGGAGAGGTCTGGCCCTCTGGACCCATTGTCTCACAATCCATCCGTTAAATAAATATACGAATTGTCAATGGTCTATCTTGCATCATTCATGTTTACTTTGTGATTGCTTTTTGAAAATTGAAATTAAATCTCACTTGAGTAAAAAAGATCCCATGCTCGCCCCTCTTTCATCCTTCAAGTCTCTTTCTTTGTAGCCTGCCTGAGTCTTTTTCTCTCCGGTTACCAGGTAATAAATTGGTTGACACCAGACATTTAGGCCGGCGATGGAAATATCACACCCAAATATCACGCTGACCCTCAGCAGCCCTCTCCTTCGCCCGCCAGACAACGTCCTTCTTTGTTCTTCACACACAGAGGAACAGACACGGAAGAGAAGGCCAAAAATAGAAGAAAGGAGGAAAGAAAGATCTAAGAGAGAGAAAAAGAGAAACAGAGAGAGTAAGATAGATGAAGGCAACAGAAACAGACATTGGAAAGATCAGGTGTTCGTCTATTATATTTCCACTCCATCTCTCACTCTCTAAAGGCTCTGTAGCATCATTAAAAGCTCATTTGTACTTTTCTTAAACTCCTCCCCCTCTGCATTGATTAGACGTCTCATTGATGCTCCGGTGATTAAGATTGAGATTGTCATTCTTTGGCATTTTGACTTACTAATCAACACTTGTAATGATGAGGAAACCGTTCCCTCATGTTGTGTCACCATTATGATTTAGGCGTTGTTTGGTTGTTTTCCTTATTCCTGTTAGTTGGGTCCTGTGAGATGCAGAAAAGGCAATTAGGCTTCATGGACTATATCTGTCGCTTCTTGTTTTTCTGTTCTTTTGTCCATCAAAAGAAAAAAAGTGACAACAGTTAATGATTATGTTTCATTGATTAGTTTTAAATGACGCCTCATTAACATGAAAAGTGTTCCTCAGAATCTAGGTAACATGGAGGGACTGTAAACTGATTCAACAAAATTCAGCTTGAAGGTGGGAGGCTTCTTTCCATCTTGGGAAAAAAAGTTGCTTCAGTGTACTCTGCACAAATGTACTGTAGATCTGCAGGGCCTGTGTAGAGAGCCTTAAGCTGCATTTACATGAGCATTGCCGTGAAAACATTCAGATGAGTGTTGTTTCTATGGTAATGTCCCCTGCTAGCTTGTTTAGCACAGCTATTATCTAATTGGTTGCACGTCAAAACATCACATAACTGTGTTATCAGATGCATATGAGGCGGATGATAAACATAGCTGAAAAGTGTCCAGTTCGTAGAGGGACACCGAAGCTTAGGACTTTAGATTCCTTTTTGCCACAGGCAGAATTGTGATTACAATCATCAAGTCATACTTTCATTCTGTCCAGTAGTTTGGCATACGAAATGTACACTGCATTCCTATCAGTCTTAGCTGTCATTACCTGTTCTCGTTAGCAAATGTTAGCATGCTAACACTGCTGAAAAACAGTATTGTTAGCATTGTGATTGTTAACATTTAGCGCCTGATAACAGGCTTTTTATGATTTCATAAGGACTATTATTTTAATAAAGTCCAAAGTAAAGGAAACAATGCTTTTCTTTTGTTGTTTTTTCATCTAAAATAACTTGTGTCTAAAATGTATTGTTAAATATCAGCTATCCCTCTAATTGAACCCTATCCTAAATTCATACATTCTAGTGTGCTATTTTCACATGTGTGACAGAATTATCACTCCATCATAAAACATTTTCTATAGTGAAAACGTACATGTTTGTATTTTGTCTAATCACTGATTGTAATTGCAACCAAAGGAAAAACATAAAATTGTGATGTAACACACTGCAATAGTGATTTCATAGAAGAGTGCTAACGAACAAATTGTTTCTCGTTGCCAAGTGCACAGATTTTTCTTTTCATTGCTTTGACTTGCTGCATTTGATCTGTTTTGATTCCTTGACAGTTGGATTGACTCTAATGACAGCTCTGGGCCTACGATGCTCTGTGTGTGTCTTCTGTAATTGTAACGCTTGATTTTCCTGTTTGAGAGGCAGATAACCAGAGCAGCAATCTGTCTGTGAACAGGCAAACAGTCAAAGCATCAAGGAGTGGGGTTTTTTAAGATGTAAGAAGTAGAAAGAGCGAATATTGCCACTGATAGATCAAACTGAAAATCAATTAAGTCAGTGCGAGATAGGAATACTGTCTCTCTGTTTCTCTCTCTTGCATACACACAAATGCATGGGCTAATTAAAGGAAATCCAGAGTGAAGGAGAAACAGAGAGACAGGTATGCCAATGGGATGAAGGAGACTTTAGACTTCATAAAGGCAAGCAAAGTAAATTGAACTCCTGAATGAGGGAACTGTTTCATTACATGTCCCCCGGGTGTGCAGGGTAATAAGGTTAAAGCTTGGGGCACACACTACAGGATTAGAAGACACAGAGGTGGTGTGGAGGGGAGATAGAGATTAAGCCATTGCAGCACTGTAATGACTGTGTTGTGTAAAACATAACCTACACTGCCTTCAGTTTGATTCAGCTCAAGAATAATTCAAATATTAAACATTTAATATACATTTGAATATATTAATAGAGGTACAAAAAAAAGGACTATCATTCTTAAACAAGAAAAATAAATTGTGGGTAAGAAACAGGCTAAGCTAAGCTCGCTGTCCCACACGGAAAGAAAGTATATGAACATATATGGCAAATATATGCAGAATATATGTTGCATATATGTCATATTCAGGTTCATATATGTTCATATATGTGCATATATGTGGATTAATAGGAGATATATGTGTCATATATAGCTCATATATTTCCACATATATGCCAAAGTCAGGTTCATATATTTGCATATATCTCCTACATAATGCCTCATATATAGCTCATATATCTGTCTTTTTGCATATATGTCATACAGAATGCCTACATATATATAGGTATTTGCAAGGTAATGTGGTAATGTGCATATTATTCCAAAGTTCTATATAACTACATGAATTAATCATTGTACTTATTTCCATTCAATGCAGATTGAGGTTTGCCCAAGACAATTCAATGTATAAAGACAATATTGTTTGATTACGGTATGTTTTATTGTATGAAGCAACATTTTTTGTTTGAGCCACTGACATTACCCACACGGAAAGAAAGTATACTAACATATATGCCAATATATGGCAAATATATGCAGAATATATGCCATATTCAGGTTCATATATGTGGATTAATAGGAGATATATGTGTCATATATAGCTCATATATTTCCACATATATGCCAAAGTCAGGTTCATATATTTGCATATATCTCCTACATCAGGGTTTCTCAAACTTTTTCATACCAAGGACCACTTAACCAATAAAAAAACACTCATGGACCACCTAACTCCACAAATCTAAAAAAACACATCGTTTGTCTAGAACAGATTACAAATCGCCTGAAAATGGTACAAACAAGTGGCAACATGTGTGATGAAGGTGTTGCGCTGGGCTATATCATACAATTGAAAGTGAAAGTTAACCTCGCTCCATTGCGGAGATATTCCCGCGAGAGTGCGGAAAACTTTTATTTATTTCAAATGTGAAATTTTACCAATATACTCACGGACCACTAGGGGGCGCTCACGGACCACCAGTGGTCCGCGGACCACACTTTGAGAAGCACTGTGACCTACATAATGCCTCATATATAGCTCATATATCTGTCTTTTTGCATATATGTCATACAGAATGCGTACATATATATAGGTCTTTGCAAGGTAATGTGGTAATGTGCATATTATTCCAAAGTTCTATATAACTACATGAATTAATCATTGCACTTATTTCCATTCAATGCAGATTGAGGTTTGCGGATTGCCCAAGACAATTCAATGTATAAAGACAATTATGTTTGATTACGGTATGTTTTATTGTATGAAGCAACATTTTTAGTTTAGTTATATTTCACCCAGGACCGGAACCGGATGTTTATATCCGCTCGACGTCAGCTGATCAGTTTAAGATTAGTAAATTATTAAATATTTGATAATTGTACATTATTGTTAAAACACATAATCCGAACCACAACTTTTCACTAAATGTTACCTTTAATTGTTTACGTTTTTTTTAGGGCTGTCAGTCGATTCAAATATTTAATCTCAATTAATCGCATGATTGTCCATAGTTAATCGCGATTAATCGCAAATTAATCGCACATTTTTGATGATGAGGGGAATCATTAATTTTAGGGTGAAGACTTGGTTAGGTTTAGGGTTATGGTTAGGGTAAGGTTAAGGGTAAGGGTAAGGGTTAGGGTTAGGCATGTGTTGGTTATGGTTAAGGTTAGGATAAGTCTCCAGGAAATGCATGTAAGTCAATGTAATGTCCCCTGAAGTGATGTATACATGGTGTGTGTGTGTGTGTGTGTGTGTGTGTGTGTGTGTGTGTGTGTGTGTGTGTGTGTGTGTGTGTGTGTGTGTGTGTGTGTGTGTGTGTGTGTGTGTGTGTGTGTGTGTGTGTATGTTGGAGCTATGTGCAACTCAAGGCATATGCTCGAACGGGAGCTGCCTGGACACTGTGATCATGTTGCGCGCACTGTCCGAGCTGAGTGTGCTGACTTTTCGTACAATGTCCCGCTGTCTGGCTTCCTGCATAAAGTCAAGTGCTCGGCGCAGTTGTCGGCGAAATGTCGCTCCTCTGTTTTCATTTAAACAGCTCCTTATATCCGTTAGCGCTGCTAGCTAGCACCAGATGCTAACAACAACAATACACATAAGGTCTCTCTCGCTCGCTCGTGCCACACATACACACACCCTCCCGGTCCTCCCGATGGCCAGTCGGTGCCTCCCGGTGAGCTTGGAAGTGTGGTCTGCCGCAAGCGGGCAACAGGAGCGGGCTGTCAGCATCACCTTTAGAATAGATGGTATACGGGGCGGCCGAGGATAAAAAATACACATGCGTTAATCGCGTTAAAATAATTAGTGGCGTTCATTTTTTTTTTACAATAAATGTATGTTAATGACTTGTACATTTTGTGTGTTGTATTTTTCTATATAGGTAGGCTATGTATAAACCTTGAACATAGGTGTAAATAAACATATATGCACATATAGGCTAAACTTATATGCGCATATGTGAAACGTATATGCACATATATGTTTTACATATATGTGCATTTATGTGCAACCTATATGCGCATATATGTGAAACCTATATGTGCATATATGTGCAACCTATATGGGAAACCTATATGTGCATATACACTGCACCCATATATGTACATATATGTGTGTGCATATATGGATATATATGTACATATATGTTCAGAGACATATATGTAGGGGTCCAATTTCATATATGTCACATATATGTTAAACATATATGTGACATATATGAAAAATATATAGGTTCATATATATTCCTTCCATGTGGGGTGGCTTCATATTTACTGTACACAGTATGCTGTATCAGTCTTCACATTAAAGTCCTGGCAAGAAAGCAATTAATCTAGGAGATGTTACGCCATGGCTTGTGTTATGGAAATCCAAGCTCAATACTGGAGAGTACAAGTCAGAGTGGTTAAACAAATAAATGGTGAAAGGGACAGAGTTGTCTTTCTGGTTAATTTATTTGAAGCTTCAAATACATAAAATGCAATACAGAGTCACAGGTCTCACAGAGTATAAAATAGTCTGCAGGAGTGTGCGTAGTTCAATATAATAGCAAAGCTTATATACAGGAAAGGGAGGGAAGTTCAGAAATCTGTCTTCACACAGTCTCATTGTTATTAGACCCCTGTCCTTGAGCTGTAGATAGTGTCTCAGAACCAGGGAAGTTCTCGTGTGACTGTGTGTGAGTCTCACCCTAGTCTAACAATCAGCTATGTGGCCTTGAAGCGCTTGGGAATAAAAACCCACATTAGAGTATGAGAATAAAACAGCACATATAGGTGTTTTAGACAATGTTATGAGAAGCATTTGGTTTAAGCATATACGCAAGAGACAACATTTCCACTACACTTGCCATTCAGTCCAATGGAAACTGAAAAAGCACATTGTTTTTTTTTAACAGAACTTTGTAGCTTTTTTTTAAGCAGAATTTCACTGAGCATTATTCTATTTCCCAATTTCAAAAAAGGATACAACCAAAAAACGATATTGAAGCATTTGCAGTGACTCAGTAAACTTTGACCTAACACTTCTGACAGCTGGGATTAATGTACACCTTTCCCACTTGAGGTTAGCAGTTAAGCCTTTATTTAGCAGTGTAATATAGCTGCCATAATACAGGACTTAAAACCATATAGGGAGGATATGTAAGCTGACATATTAACTGGGCCATTATGTGTCCCTTGTCATCAACGTCACCCACAAATATTATGGAATAAGGAATTTGATTAGAATTTACTTGACAAGTAACGTGACCATCCTTATTGATTCGTCAAAATGGGTTTAAATCTATTGCGATCAATTTAGCGAAAATACTTAGGTTTGATGGTATTTTAATTCTCTTTGATCATTTTATTTAGTTCTAATGCACAAAATGCATGACGTGTGTCATTGTGCATAGAAAATCACAACATTGCTATATTTTAATCTTAACAGCAAAATATTGCAACACAACCAGCAATTGACTTCGATTTTATGTGGCAATGCTAACATGCTGATGTTGGAAACGAATTGATTTTACCATGTTCACCATCTTAGTTTTGCATTCTGAAAAGTGCTTGTAAAAAAGTGCAGCTGACTGATAGGAATGTCATTAATCCCGCAGATAGTAGGTGATAAATTAATCTAAATCAAATATATAAGAATTGGACTGATTTTTTACGGGCTTGTTGAAAGGTTAAAGGAAAGGTCAGGAGATTAAAGTGATTACAGTTCCTCCTCTGGGGAATGTGGTCGTCAGTACCACATTTTACAGAAATCAATACCTCAAGATATTTATATAAAAAACAGAAATGGCCCTCAAGGAAAGGTCAGAGAATACCAATGTCAGTGGGATTCATCCTCTGAGGAACATGAATGTCTGTAAAAAATGTCATGGCAATATATCAAATTGTTGTTGAGATGTTTCAGTCAGGAATAAAGTGAAAGACTGACTGACAGACCAAAAATGCCATCCCTAGAATCAAACTGTTAACGTAGCAGGCTTAATTGGAGAATTAAATCATCATGAAGACCTGTTAATTTTATACCATATTGGCTGGCTGACTAATCACAAAAATATAATCAATTGATCTGTTCATTGAACTTAATAGTTTTCAAGTAGAGTGTGATTACTAGATTTGCTCTTCCATAGCCTAATCTGTTTCTGTTGCTCCTGTAAAATGGTGGATTAAATTGTTTTTGAGCAATTAAATCTTGAATAACGATTATTTTGTGTTGTGAAAAACTAAAACACGTTTATTTTTGCTTTGCCTGGCGTTTAAATCAACCTTTTTTATCAATATGGAAACGCTTTAAGTTAACTACTTCTGCAAACTCTACCGCAAGCATCAACTGAAAATGATATTGGCAGGACAAAAGTTCACTCACTGCTAACCAGACTGAAGGCTGAATGAGTCAAGAGAAGTCTAATTAATTTAGCTATGAAGATTATGCTTCATTAAGCCAACCCGGTATCACGGCAAGACGTGAACATGTGACGATTTACCATGCTGGGAGACGTGAAGATACCACCATTTCGTTCCTTCAAACGTGACAGTTACACGGTATTGTTAACATGGCCTAACCAGTGGAGAAATACCTGGAAATGCCAAGCAAATGCTCTACCACGACGGTCGGTTTTTATTGTCAATATTAATATAATAATAATTTATTTTTTAATAGTCACACTCGATTTTGCCGATTTTCTTGTTGCCCCAGCTGGTCGACACCCCTTTTAGCAGAAACAAAGGCTACATTAATGTATTAAATTAATGTTAATCAGGGGTAGACATTAAGGGTAAAAAGCCACTGGCCCTCCGGGCCGGTGGAATTGTATTGTCACTGGCCCCACCATTGTAACCACTGGCCCGGAGCATTCGTCCAAAAAAAAAATATCGACAAATAATGAAGAAAATTAACACATTTGTTGCAATAGTAATTTATACATTACTACTTGTACTACAACATTTGAACAATCAGTTCTTCCTCATTTGTTCATATTTGGTTTATTAAAATAATGATATTGTGGTCATTGTTAAAAAATGTCTGCTATTATTATGAGTATTATTATTTGTATAATGCACTTTCTGCCTTCCTGTCATTAGGAGTTAGACATGTAATGGCTATAGATTAGATCCTTCATTATCCTAAACTGCTGGGACATTTCCCTAAAGCCAATACCTTTATATTCTCTACTCTTCACTTGCTTGTCAGCATAGGTCGGCATTAATGTACAGAGCCGACAGAAGACCTTGTTTATATTGGCATCGTATTGAGAGGTGCAGCCAGTGACGCGTCCTAAAACCAGGAAGTAAGCTGCTGGTTCCCTCCACAAGGGTTTTGGAAAATAGCTGGAAATAAGGTCTGTGGAAAACAAACCTGTTTGATAAATGCACGTTTTGTTCAGCCGGATAATCTCCACATGTCTACCCTACTTTTATAATTTTCGAATCATAAATCTAATCGATAGATTATAAAAGGGTTTTAGGACGCGTCACTGCACCACTAGAAGCCAACTCCATCGATCAAGCTGAAACTTTCTCTCCCTCTTCTTCTCATGTCACTCTCCTTTAACTCCTCCGGTGACTTTCTTTTATTTGAAAATAGTTTTTTGCCCGGCGCTTGGCCGGTTACCGCTGGTATTAAAAACATTTTGGCGAATGGTTAGGTGGCGCGATACTCTGTAGTGAAGGAGCGCCAGCCTGCTCGCACTGCGCTCCGCAGCAAACAGCTGTTTGCTTTTCACCCAACAATGACAAGCGACTCACGAAACGCTATGTTGTAGCGTTAATAAACGAAACAATTTAACTAAATTGCTAGTCAAAATACCAATACCACAGGAAACATTTTTTTTAAAACAATATTTTTAGTGGCCCGAGCGGGCAAGTGGAAAGTACGTTATGCTGGCCCGGGGTGTCTAAATAGTGCTTCCGGGCCAGCGGGCCAATTATAATGTCGAGCCCTGTTAATCCATGTGTGCGGTTGTGGAATTAACGGACGTGACGTTGTGCGATTGCGTTGCCAGGCAACAGCTTGGGTTCATGTTAATTTACAAACTCTTCAACTACAACCCTAGTTATATTTAAAAACATTTTAGAAGGCCTCACGAAATACTTTAATGTAAATAAAAATTTAAATGAGAAGGAATGTGTGTATAACAAAATACATCCGTCATAAACAATACCGGAAACAGATGTAGGCAAGATCCTCAGCTCGGTGATTGGATGTTTTAGCCGCAATGCACGCTGGGATATGGTGTTTATGCAACACATTCTCACTCCCAACTCGGCCTATGTTGACGTTATGTCAGGGTCCCTGTCGTCACTTTCCAACGCAAGGGGGGGCCCTTTAGCGTCGAGTTTCAACTATCAGGGAGTCCCATTGACTTGCATAGAGCTCCCTGAACGTTGGTAATAGACGAGTTGGGATCGCGGCAAAATGCTCGCCACAGATCCATTCTCACAGCGTTTATTAACCTTTTTCTAACTCAATATCAAGTAACACTTATTGTGTTTACTTCTTTATATTAATTGAATAATGTCGGACTTTTGTTACCATCAGTTAGGGGGAGAGTAGGAGCTCAGAAAACTGAAATCTGTATTGTTTCATTGTTTTTCAAAATACTGCTGCTTGTTTATAAAGCTTTGAATGGTTTAGGCCCAAAATACATTTCTGACCTCCTGCTAAATTATGAACCATCCAGATCTCTCAGGTCTTCAGGGACTGGTCAGCTTTCTGTCCCCAGAGTCAGAACTAAACATGGTAAAGCAGCGTTCAGTTATTATGCTCCAAATGTCTTGAACGAACTCCCAGAAACCTGCAGGTCCACTGCAACTCTGACTACTTTTAAATCCAGACTAAAGACTTTTCTTTTTGCCGCTGCTTTTAATTGAACTATTCACATCTTAAACTGCACTGTAACTTTTATCCATGTATTTTTCTTTTTTTTTCTTTTAATGTTTATTTTATTATATTTTCTTTTTAATGACTGATTTTAAATGCTATTGTCTTAATGTCTTTCGTTTTTTGTAAAGCACTTTGAATTGCCTTGTGTTGAAAGGTGCTATATAAATAAACTTGCCTTGCCTTGCCTTACCACCAAAGTGTGCGTTTTTTTGGTACATTGTTGATGAGTTATGAGCATTTCTATCTAAGCCCCGCTTTTTTGCGAACACGTTTAGTGTAATGACGTCCACATTTATCGACTGAACATGCTCATTTCCTACGATAATGTGTCTGACCCTCCAGCAATGCTGTATACTGAGTTTGGTGTTGAAAAACAAAAAATTGAAATTTAAGTGAATATTTAATTGTTTTTAAAATTATGCTAATTAAAAAATAAATAAAGTAGGCGGAGCTTAGGAGTTCAGGGAGATTATATGTTGAGCAGGTCCACCTGAGTAAGTGTGCAAAATGTCAGGTCATTCAGAGTTACGGTCCGACTTTGTACATCTTTCCAAAAATGGAAATGGCCATAGGTGGCGCTAGAGAGCATGCTGGATAATATGAACAAATTGAGTCCAGAATATTGTAGTTTTCACCGATTCTGGAATCCGTGCAAAATTATACAATTTTTGAAGCATCTTAAAGACCTCAAAAACAGGAAACGCCAGCAGAAAAATAAGAGGAATTCCTCCAATAACAATAGGTTCCCCGCACTTCGTGCTAGGACGCCGTTGGGTCCTAGCGCTCCGTGCTCGAGCCCTAATTAGAAGGAAAAAACAATGAAACAATACAGATTTCAGTTTTCTGAGCTCCTACTCTCCCCCTAACTGACGGCAACAAAAGTCCGACATTATTCAATTCAAATAAAGAAGTAAACACAATAAGTGTTGCTTGATATTGAGTTAGAAAAAGGTTAATAAACGCTGTGAGAATGGATCTGTGGCGAGCATTTTGCCGCGATACCAACTCGTCTATTACCAACGTTCAGGGAGCTCTATGCAAGTCAATGGGACTCCCTGATAGTTGAAACTCGACGCTAAAGGGCCCCCCCTTACCCTGACATAACGTCAACATAAGCCGAGTTGGGAGTGAGAATGTGTTGCATAAACACCATATCCCAGCATGCATTGCGGCTAAAACATCCAATCACTGAGCTGAGGATCCTGCCTGCGTCTGTTTCCGGTATTGTTTATGACGGATGTATTTTGTTATACACACATTCCTTCTCATTTTAATTTTTATTTACATTAAAGTATTTCGTGAGGCCTTCTAAAATGTTTTTAAATATAACTAGGGTTGTAGTTGAAGAGTTTGTAAATTAACATGAACCCAAGCTGTTGCCTGGCAACGCAATCGCACAACGTCACGTCCGTTAATTCCACAACCACACACATGGATTAACATCGATTTAATACATTAATGTAGCCTTTGTTTCTGCTATAAGAGGTGTCAACCAGCTGGGGCAACAAGAAAATCGGCAAAATCGAGTGTGACTATTAAAAAATAAATAATGAACAATAAATAACAATAACAACCGACCGTCGGTGTAGAGCATTTGCTTGGCATTTCCAGGTATTTCTCCACTGGTTGGCCCATGTTAACAATACTGTGTAACTGTCACGTTTGAAGGGACGAAATCGTGACATCTTCACGTCTCCCATGGTAAATCGTCACATGTTCATGTGTTGCCGTGATACCGGGTTGCGGGGACGGACTGGGACTAAATATCAGCCCAGGACTCTCGACCGGCCCACCTCAGTACCGCAAGTCAATATCGCTAGTAAATTGTCGACGGGGGGGTGCGCTAGTGACTTATCCGACCTGCCCTCCTCGGTACCGCAAGTAAATACCGCTAGTAAATTGTCGA
This sequence comes from Harpagifer antarcticus, assembly GCA_902827135.1. Lineage (NCBI taxonomy): Eukaryota > Metazoa > Chordata > Actinopteri > Perciformes > Harpagiferidae > Harpagifer > Harpagifer antarcticus. The sequence goes on along the minus strand of CADEHL010001046.1, from coordinate 404,682 downwards.
CGGGAGGGGGTGCTAGTGACTTATTCGACCGGCCCGCATTGTCCCATTTCAGTACCGGCCCATCGGGACTCGTCCAGAACGTCCCGATGACCAGTCCGCCACTGCCGGGTTGCATTAAGCGTGCTAGATATTAACTGTACTTGGAGCACTTGCTTCACATGTGTTTCTTTGAGATTGTGTAGATTCCTAACCCTAACCCAATATTTGTAAAAGCAGAAGTGAGTTAACCTTGATAGAGTATGTTGAGTGCTTAGTTATATAGTTAGTTATATACAGTGGTGGAAAGTCACAAACTACGTTTACTCATATTGTACTCAAGCTACTTTTACATAATTGTACCTGACTTGAGTATTTTCCATTCCTTTTTTATATAACAACGGATAATATACTTTTGCAGTAATATACTTCTAATACACCCAGTATTTCACAAAAGTTCTAATATTGGCTCCACATTGAAATAACACAGGTTTTGCATGTTGGTGATATAACATAATAACTAAAAATGTCTGTCTGATACTTGAAGTAGTTGTTGGTGATAATACTTCTGTAATTCTATTCAAGCAAAATGTTCAATTAAGGTCTGTTACTTGTAATTGAGTACTTCAAAATCTGAGTATTTAAACTTTTAAAATAAAGTGACATATTGAGGGGTTCACAGAGTTATGTGTTATACATCTTCTTGACCATGAGCAATGAGTTCCTTGAGCCTTTGCCTGGCAACTGGACAACAAGACTCCAGAGTACAAACTTTTCATGGCATCAACCTTCCAGAAAAGCAGTTCGGAAAGTGACAAGCTATCCCTTTAAGAAAAAAGATACAAAATTATAAAATGATAACCCATATTAAACGATCCCTGTGGTAACAGTATTAAAGAGGACATGTTATGCTCATTTACAGGTTCATATATGTATTTTGTAAAAAATAATAATACATTTCATTTACAGTATAGCACACTTTAAAAACAACCTCATCTCATGGTGCTTCACAATGCTACAGTATAAGGAGAAAATAATAAAACAAATAAAGTCAAAATATATCTAAGGAGCATATTGAATAAAATAGGGTAAAATAAAAAAAAATAAAAAGGTTAAGAGCATAAAAGGTTAGAATTAAAAATAAAGTAGAAGCATTTTGTGCCTCTCCTGTGACATGTTTACATGCTTTAATGTTCAAAAAGCTATTTTCTCATACTGCCTGTGCTGCAGCACCTCTTTTCACCCTCTGTCTGAAGCCTGAGGCCAGTCTGCTCTGATTGGTTAGCTGGCTGGCTCTGTTGTGATTGGTCAACTGTTTAGAGAATTTCTGTAACGTCCCTTATGACGTGCAATGTGGTGGAGCTAGCCATTAGCGGTGCAAGTTTTACATAGTAATGTCATTTTTATACGGAAGTAAACAAAGGAGTCCAATCAGGTTGGGGGGATTTTAGCCTTTGCAGACAATTTACATGCTCAAAAACCTATTTAACACACTACGGGACAGCATAATAGGGCCTCTTTAAAATGTATGATTGGCCATTCTAAGGTGAATGAAGACACACGTCTAAATCGACTGATGTTTGGACTCTATACACGGTGCTGTAGTAAAAGAGAATATTTAATGTGTTGTCAGTGTCAATGCAAAAGTTAAATAAAAAAATATATCTCCCAAAGAAATAAAAGTGAGAGCTCTATAGTTGGCCGAGGTCATCAGTCAGTCTTGAATCTTTTATAGCACCATGGCATGCCCTGCTGCTCTCTCTACACACATACAAACACACACTAGCCCACATACTGACTGGCAGTCGGTGAAGATGGTCCTACACATACTCACACACACGGGCAGTCCCTGGTCAGATGGGTGATCAGAGTTCAACACACACACACATAGAGTGTACACCCAGAGTGAATAGTGCTGGTTTGAAGGGCAGAGGGGCAGAGTTGAGAGGTGACCAGTGTCCAGGTGTGCATCTCCAATTATCTGCTACTGCTGCCAGTGCCTGTCAAAAGTACACACACATGCACACACACAAACACACACATACACACACACACACACACACACACACACACACACACATACACAAAAGCCCCCTCCTGGCTTGAATTCCCTTCTCATCTCTCCGCACCACTCAATTAAAGCACCCCCCTTCTCCAGCACCTGGTCTCCTACTGTAAAGAAGAGAAAGAGGCAGGTACAGGAGGGGAATGATGAATCTGATATCCTGTTTGTATTTTCTCTCTTTCTACCTCTCTTGTCTCTATCTCAGGCTTTTATTTCTTCTTTATTTGAAGTGAGATGGCAACCTGTGTGCCTGTGTGGTCCTGTTTGGCATGCCAGCGACTGCTGTTTGACTTTGAAAATATGAAATGCGTGCAGAACAGGGGGACACGGCAATGGAGGATCAGGAAAGACAAGATTGAGAAGGAGGGGTGTGAGCCCACTACTGATGGGTTTGTGTGAAGAGGAGAAAGGGGACAGGTGATCAAAACAATGTGGAGGGGATGGAGGTGAACGGGGGGGGGGGGGGGAATTGTTATACAAACAGAGAAAGTAATAACAGGAGTTGAACGTGAGAACATTGAGGGGGATGAAAAGAAATACGGGACGGGGAGCAGATCAAAGCACAGAAGGGCGAGGAGGGAAATGGTGAGATGAACAGGAAGCTGAGAAGGTATAAAACATGTGAGGTGGCATCAAGAGGAGACAGCATGAAGGGGGGCCGCTTTCAGTCCATGGAGGTCAAGATAATGTACATTTCCTGTTCAGGCCTTAGTATCACCAAACTGCCAGGAAGTGCGCTAGGCAATGAAGCAAACTTATGTAGTGGCTAAACCCTGATACTTCAACTTCTGCATAAGTCACCCGATGCGCAAAATTGGGTTTTTATATTTTACATTGGAAAGAGACACCTCTCAATAAGTGATAGTAATACAACTAAATGTATCCAATACAAAACCTTGAATTTATTTATTTAGCCATTAATTTCACCAAGCCGCGACCGAATGAGAAGGAGTGGCTAATAAGGTGGGGCTTAACTCCGGAGCTTCGGGGACAGAGCCTTCTCTGTGGCAGCCCAGAAGCTCTGGAACTCCCTCCCCAAATACCTCCGTGAGTCTGAGTCCCTCACCCTGTTCCAGTCCCGCCTCAAAACCCACCTCTTCAACTCTGTATCCATAAGCACCCCCCCCCTCTCAATCAACTTCCTCCTGACTGCTTTTCTGTTTTGTTTTGTTTCTTTTTGGCTTTGTCTTTGTTTTGTTTGTCTATCCTCCCTCCCAAATGTAAAGCGTCTTTGGGTTCAAGAAAAGCGCTATAGAAATAAAATAAAATAAATAATTAAGATGCATCTCACTTTATATTTTTTATTCCATATCAATAACTAATGTAATGTAAACTAAAAGTAATGTAACCTCATTACTTTACATTACTTTTTTTACATTATGTCAACTTCATATAAAAAATGGTATCCTGGTAAATCAAAAGGCTGGTCCCACAGAATAATATCGTTATTATGCTTTTTAAGTTTATTACATGAAATAAAAGCAAATTATTATTTTCTTTAATGAATCAGGTTTCCACCCAGTGCATTTAAAAATATAAAACATTTAAAATAGAGAATAATGAAAGTATCTCAATGAAAACCAAAAAGAAAATTCAGGCAGTACATCTACCTAAAATAAATGTATCTTCATTTTTAAAAGTATTGTTATATTTTAATCCTGCTAATAGTACCACATTTTAAAATGTTTAGTTATCTGATAACATCTTTTTTTACGTGTGTTTTTAAGGAAATACCTTTTTTGAGATGGCGTTAACTTTGATTAAATGGATGGCTCTTACAGTTTTGTTTGTTTGTTGGTGCTGCTGTTATTTCCTTCAGTTGATGGATTGGCATTTTGCAACAATGAGAGAAATACACAGTAGGGAGAATGGCAAGCAGTAAAAAAAAAAGATAATATCTGATCCTCATCCACAGCAGCTAGCATGATGTTTGATCTGAAAAATCTAAAATGGTATGGGGTGTGTATCTCCTCATGGGCTGCCTGATGGTCTTGGGGCTAAAACCCTCTCACCATTGCCTGGAGAAAGATTTGGTCTTGCTTTTAGTTTATTTAATTTGTTTCATGACATACTGACTCTATGCCAGGAAGCTTTGTAGGTGAGAGATATCATTTTGTTTCCTTGTTTCTTCTCCTGTGTTTGGGAGTTAGTTTAATTTATTATTTAAGCTTTTTATTTAACCTGTTAAGCCCTGAGCCTGTTTTTCAGGCCTCAGGCTCGAAAATGACATGCCCAGAACAAATGACTATATCTTCCCTTCTAAAAGGGGTAAATTAATAATCTTTTTTCTCAAAGCAATGTGCTCAGGGCTTAACAGGTTAAATACAAAGTTGAAATAATAAATTAAAGTAACAGTGCTAAGGGTTTACAAAATGCCATGGTTTAAACCAGTGGTTCTCAACTGGTGGGTCCGCGACCCACTTTTGGGTCGCGGACCCGTTTCGAGTGGGTCGCAGATGTGTGAGTGAAGAAAATAAATAAATTGGAATTTCTTTTTTTTGGGGAAAAAGTCAAACTTTTATTTTGAAGGCCCGATTTTCTAACGCTGTGCATGCAGTCGGCGTTGGACTGGAAGTACCAGAGACCATAAACGGTTTTGAAAACTTCTGTCACATAGTGATCATCTTCTCAATAAAATATCTTTGCTGATGTTTTTTCGAGTCTTCTGGCCAATCAGAATCAAGATTGTTGCCGGAAGTCCCCACGGAGAATAACTTTGCGGTAGAACTCTTCTTTATACATCCATGGTTACAACTTCAGATAAAAATGAACACATAATGAAATATGACCCCCGGTCTGATGACTGACGGGTCACAGAACAATGGGAGCTATCTACCCTTACCCCCAATTTAAAGTTTAATCTCCTCTTTACTCTTCTCGCAGCAAGATGTCAGAACAAAGTGAAAAACAAACAATGGCATAAAATATTATTAATATGTCGGGTAGTAATACATGTATTTATTTTCTTCTCAGAGTACCAGAATGCATAGTTTATGTTAGTATTTCTAAAAATCTCCTGGGGGAGAATCCCACAGACCCCCCAGCTGGGGTTGGGTTTTCAGCATGCGTGCCTTTTTATATACACTGAACAAAAATATAAACGCAACACTTTTGTTTTTGCTCCCATTTTTTATGAGATGAACTCAAAGATCTAAAACATTTTTTACATACACAAAATAACCATTTCTCTCAAATATTGTTCAAAAATCTGAAAAAATCTGTGATAGTGAGCACTTCTCCTTTGCCGAGATAATCCATCCCACCTCACAGGTGTGGCATATCAAGATGCTGATTAGACAGCATGATTATTGCACAGGTGTGCCTTAGGCTGGCCACAATAAAAGGCCACTCTGAAACGTGCATTTTTGCTTTATTGGGGGGGGTCTGGGGGGGTCCGAAAACCAGGCAGTATCTGGTGTGAGGGGTAGGGATAGGGTTAGGGTTAGGGTTAGGGGTAGGGTTAGGGTTAGGGTAATGTTGTGAATCGAGTGGCCTGTGTTCGTCGTCCATTACATACGCCTACCCATACCATAACCCCACCACCACCATGGGCCACTCGATTCACAACATTACCCTAACCCTAACCCTACCCCTAACCCTAACCCTACCCCTACCCCTCACACCAGATACTGACTGGTTTTCGGACCCCCCCAGACCCCCCCAATAAAGCCAAACTGCACGTTTCAGAGTGGCCTTTTATTGTGGCCAGCCTAAGGCACACCTGTGCAATAATCATGCTGTCTAATCAGCATCTTGATATGCCACACCTGTGAGGTGGGATGGATTATCTCGGCAAAGGAGAAGTGCTCACTATCACAGATTTTTTCAGATTTGTGAACAATATTTGAGAGAAATGGTTATTTTGTGTATATAGAAAATGTTTTAGATCTTTGAGTTCATCTCATGAAAAATGGGAGCAAAAACAAAAGTGTTGCGTTTATATTTTTGTTCAGTGTAGTTCAGCTTTGATTCCATCATCTCATTAAACCTTTTTTAAAAGCATACTTTAGTTCTGTGAAGGGATATAAGGGATATATGCACTGTACTTCACTTTTATTAATATTGTATGCTGAAAAGCGTATATATTACAGCACGATTTTTTGTTGAATAGATTTGAGTGCTTCAAAATGTTGGGTCGCGAAGTATTGACCAAGTAAAAAGTGGGTCCCGAGGCCTGACCAGTTGAGAACCACTGGTTTAAACCATGCCTGTACTGGGTAGTTTATTTAGTTTTTAAAAAATTATCCGCTGATTAACAGACGTGTCTTTCCCCATGTTAGTCAATGGGTGACGTCACGGACTGATATGGAAATGTTGCCGTTTGGACACAACAAATGTTTGCTTCAGAGTCCGGCGCACTTCCTGGGGGCCTGTGCCAAAACGGCAAATACGTCTTACCTTTGCTGTTTCCTGATCAAAAGTGGTGTTCAAGGGCATTAAAACGCATATAAACGCTGCTGAAGGTTAATCCAATGTCTCCGTCACTTTAAAATGCTTACTGATAATCCATCATAACATTTATGGCAATAAACGTATTGATTTTTCGGGCCACGGCTGGACAATAATGTTTTTTTATTTTAGAATTTGTTCTGTCACACGAATATAAAATTGGTCCGTGACGCAGAGATGAAGGAACAGACGTGACAGCGGGACAGCGACACCACACACGGAGCCAGGGGCGGACTGGGACTAAAATTCAGCCCTGGAAACTGACCCAGTCCGGCCACATGAAATGTCAAATGTTAGAAATCCGCTGTTTATTATTTAAAGTTTTATGTCCGATTCGCTCCTTTTTCCCTCTCTGTACACAGCTCCAGTTTTGGCATTGGCCTGTCATCAGATTTCATTTTTAGTTGCTGCTGCCTGTCGCGGAAGTTTAGTAAAATTATTTTTGATGAAATACTCCAAATCTCCCTACATAATTGCACTTGCTTCAGTTGCTTGCTACTTTTTAAGGGCGGTGATGACAGTTACAGTACGAACTGGAGTTGATGCGATATGATTGGATTGTGAGGCATGACGTGAGCCTCATCTGATTGGTCAATCCCTCCATTTTTTTTCACCAAGGGAAGCCAATTTCGGCTAGCCTCGTCTCGCAACAGAGAGTGCAATCTACTGTTTCACCATAACATCTAGAGGGGCGCTGTTTCACTCTTTGTAAAATACTCAACGAGAGGGGGAGAGATGAGCCGGAAGAATAATTACCGAAACTAAACGAAGTGTTTTTATTTATTTATTAAAATTATAACTACAATCCAAAAAAACAGGGGAAGCCTGGCTTCCCTTGGCCTCCAGGAGAAAACGCCACTGAGTTCAAGGGATAATTCTCACCCACCTCTTGCCCTGCACTTGTATGTGCCAGTTGAGATGGTTCTTCCAGCAGCTCAACTCTGTCCCTCATCATGAACACAGGAGGCTGGCTGTATATCTGAACTCGCGCCCTCATCATTCTCTTCATCATCTTGCACTTGTTCTAAGCTGCTGCTGCTGCTGCTGATAGTGCTTGTAGCTGCGCTGCTGCCAAAAAGGTCAGTCAATTTGCGACATTTATATGCTTCACCTGCGAGTGACTTCACCTTTTTTTCTCTTGCCTTCTCGGCCCCACCTTTTTCTTTTCGTTTTCTTTGATTTGTATCCATGTTTTTTCATTCTCCCTGTCTGCCGCGGCGTCTAATCCCTTCTCTTTGTGTGGCCGGTCTCTTTTCCTCTTCGTGTGTGATCATTTGACAGATAAGAACCACACAACTGCATTAGCGGCCGCTGTCGCCCTCTGTCGGCCGCCAGCGCAACTTAAATGATGCCGTTAAACAACTTTTTTTTTAAAGGGCCGGCCGTCAACGGCCCTTGACGACTGGCTGTTCTGTGGTTCTCCAGATTCTACAGATGGCCAGTCCGCCCCTGCACGGAGCAGTCTGCTTTCTCCACCAACACCAGTCCAGAACCAACAGCAGAATGACACACTCTGAATCAGGCCCTGTCACTGCAGCTCAGAGACACACAGGGAGGGATTTGTGTTTTTTGAAAAACACTCGTTATTGTCATGTCAGTATTTTGGTGGATTTAATCAAGTCTTGGATTGCAGAGTATGAATGTCCTCTTGCTATTTTCAGTTGATAAACATGTGTAAAGTTTGTGAAGGCAGGAGGAAATTTGCTTCCACGATCACCGTCTCCTCTCCGTTCCTCCAAACCCCGCCCCCTCCCTGAAAATAATGGCTGATAGTGACCCGATAGAAACTTTATTATTCATTTAATCACTGATTGAGATATGATGAAGCTAACTTAATCTCATACATTCATGGGATTTATGTAACAGTAATGCTGCGTTCACACCGGACGTGATGCGATTTTTGGGGGCGGCGCAATTACATGTAAAGTCAATGCAGAGACGCAGACAGACACAAATTGAGAGTTAAATTTTTTGAACCCGAGCGTCAAATTCACGTGACGCGTTCCAGCAAAAGCCAATCAGCGTTGGGATTCCCTCTGACGTCGACTGTGGCTGCGAGGGAGTGAAGTCGTCTCAGTTCCCAGCCCATGCAGTCAACATGTCGATGTATACTTGGGCAAGATACTTAACCCTGAGTTGCTCCCGATGGCATGGCCAACGGTGTGTGAATGTGTATGCATGTTAGGTCCTAGAGTAACATACACTGCTCTGTATGAATGGGTGTGAATGGGTGAACGACATGTAGTATGTAAAGCGCTTTGAGGGGTCTTAAAGACTGGATAAAGCGCTATATAAGTACAGTCCATTTATCAAATCAAATCAAATCAAGTTTTATTTATATAGCACATTTATAAACGATGTTTGGTCGAGCCAAAGTGCTGTACATATAATAAAAATAGCCTACAGTAGAGACACTTTACAGCAAATACAACAGCACAGATTGTTCAGAATATCAGTATGAGAAAAAACGACACCCTCTATCCTTAGACCCTCACATCGTACAAGGAAAAACTTCCAGAGAAAACCCACAGTTTAAAGGGGAAAAAATGGGAGAAACCTCAGGGAGAGCAACAGAGGAGGGATCCCTCTCCCAGGACGGACAGACGTGCACTAGATGCCGTTTGTAAATCGAAGAGATAATACATTTTACAGAATATAGACCGAATGTTAGGAAATGCATGTGGCTGTAATAAGGAGATGAATCCACGAGGATGTCAGCTACAATCCTGTGGAAGCCATCAGGGAAGTAGCATGACGAGACCCAAGGCAGGACCGCAGAGACAGGTTCAGCCACGACCCGAACGTCCACGACTTAATCCAGAACTCGGGATAGAGGATCCAAGACACAGGACTACAGCAAGAGGATCAGCCTCGACTCCGGATCCCAGCGTAGATATAGATACAAAACAAGAAAAAAGATTTGGCTGTGTTAATCGGAACAAGAGAATACACAGACACAGACAGAAAGGGAAAAGGTCATTGGATAAAAGTTATTCTTGATAACCCTCTAGAAAGATCTCATGAACTTCCCCACTCAATCTATCAAGACCCGACCAGTTCTATTAGAAGTCCAAGGTAACGGCACAGGCCGGCGCATACCGCTCATGGAATCCCTCACCATATGAACTCTGACCCCTCAAGTGTACAAGTGAAGAGACACCATGTGTCAGCTCATTTTTAGAATAGTATTTCTTCTCTTCTCTGAGACACAAGGGTATGAAAAGAACAGCCAGAAACAGAGGAAGAGAGGCACAACGTGACTATGTAAATGCACTCTCCTGTATAAATTAGTTCAAGGGAAAGGGGGTGAAAAACTAAACTAATCAAAAGAAGGAAGTAGAGAGGCCTAAATGCCCTCTCCTAGATTCAGTTAAAGGAAAGAACTGGGGAGCAAACAAGTACAGGAGGAAAGGCCCAACGAGTCAACGTCAACACACTCTGCTAGATAGGTAAACGGGGTAGGAAGAATATAGTAAGAAACAGAGCTGAAAAGGCGTCCAACAACGCTTTCCCTCTAGTCCAGGGTGAAAATGTAGGATAAGAAACAGAGATAGAGAGCACAACAACTTATCTCTTCGTCAGATGCACTCCCCCGCCTGGATATGCGACTCTGTGCCCCATTCCCCTCTACCGGACCTTAGATCCGCAGAGGGAGAGGGGAGGGACCAACCCCAAGGGGGGGTTTAGGGTTTTAAAATAAAACCCTGCAGAGATCCAAAAGTGGATGAAGAAGTAATTACAAAACGGTTTATAAAACCAAGATGTTATTCCTCATATTTCTAAAGTGTTCTAATCTAATTCAGGGTTATACCAACTCAGCTCCAAGCAACCAGACGTAGCAATTTACGTACCATTTACCATGTACGTCCCTCTGACTTCCTGCTGTTGATCAGTTGTAAAGATGGAAGAGATTATCTTTGTGGCTGAGTGGGTTCCCGGAAATGTACGATACAATGTCGTATGTATCTACCGGGACCGCAACAAAAAGGAGCTGGCTTGGAGGAGAATAAGAACCCAGACACGGCGTTTGTTGCTACGCTTGTAGGACTTCCACAGAAGGTACAAAGCAGCAATAGTTGTTATATCCTCCATAGTCAAGGACAGAAATAACCAAAATGATCTTATATGGAAGTGTAAACAATCTCAACTGTCCGTCAACGGCACTGCGCGTCAACGGTATGTCTGTTTTGAATGACGCGATAAAACAAACGGCAAGCCGCGGTGAAACTTGAGTGATTGGAGCGATGTGAATATTTGCATCGCGTCCGGTGTGAACGCAGCATAAGACAGAGAATGTAAGTGTGCACCCACATGCACTATTTTTGTTTTTATAATGATGTTGTAAATACTCCTGATGTCTGCTGTGTTCAGACTTAAAGGTCCCATGTCATGCTTTTCCGGTTAGTACCCGTCCCCTTGGGTGTTATGAAGGTTTTTATGCATGTAAACGGTGTGCAGAGTCAAAAACTCTCAAAGTACACCCTGTAGCGAGTAAAACTCTAACACAGAAAATACCTCCCCAAAACATCTCGTTGGAGATACGTCATTGTCCATTTGATTCTTCCGGGTACGCATGATGTCAACCGTACCCGGAACGAAATGGACCAATCCGTGGAGCCGTTACGTTACGTCCGCGGAGCCGTTACGTTAAGCCCCCTCTGATTGGTCCAAATTGACCAATCCATAGACTTCCTCACAAACACACTCACTGCTGATTTCCCCTCCCTGGCTGCAGGTTGATAACAGACAGTTGGGATCGTGGCGAAATTCTCTCTGCAGACCCATTCTCACAGCGTTTATCAACCTTTTTCTTACTCAATATCAAGCCACACTTATTGTTTTTACTTCGGCTGTGACTTTGTGTGTGCTCAGGATGAGTTTGGCTGTGTTTGGCTGTGTTTCACTGTGTATCGCTAAACAAGGAAACAACACCTCCACGGAGCTTAGCGCGATACACAACGTCCCGACCAATCAGAGCACACTGTGCTCACAGGGAGGGTGGGGGCTGGAGCTATTGGAGCTACAACGAGCCGTTAAAGGCAGAGAGTGAAATTCAGTGAATACACATTTTTGTAGAGTTTACGTTTCTGAAAAACGATGGTTGTTAACAAGTGGCTGAATAGGACTACAGAAATTGTCGAGGCCGTTGTACGTCATTACGGCGAACACGTAAACACTCCCGCTGAGTTTGTTTTCCCCCTGTGAAAGCAAGTAGGCTACCTGCCTATCTTTAGTATCTGTATATCTATATCTGACAATTAGAATCTGTATTTTTGAAATTGTCGTTTTTAACACCGTAGATTTACAAATTATAGAATAATTAATTACCAGTGTTTTCCAATTTTACTCGGCAGTTTGTTTCGTTAGCTAACGTTAGCTAAAGCTAGCGCTACTAGTTAGCTATGCACAGTGGCGGAGCCAGGACATTTTCAGTGGGGTGGCCAGGATGGAACCAGTGATCATTTTGGGGTGGCATTGAAATCACTACTATATTAAATACATCTCACTATAAAATAAGGGGTTATTTAAGGCACCTAACACACCTCTACATTATTTGCGATTAAGTGGTGGAATAGATCAAATAATATTCAGTATATCTAACAATTTTTTTTCGAATTCCCACAGTCAAAGTATCAACGAAGCTTACATTATACAAATGTAATGCAATATACAGACTGTTTAGCTTATGGTGATCAACAGCACTATGAGCTCATTCTCTCAGTGTATCATCAGGAATACAGAGACACACACATCATTTAAATAAGAGTTTTTAAATTAAATGAGAGGTTAAGAATAAACATCTTAAAGTAAACAACAATAAACAATAGCCCTTAACCCTGTAAGGCACCCGGTTGTAATTGTACAACATTAAGCTATCCTAAAAAAGTCAGTAAATGTTTGTTCACATTTACATAGTCAAAAGGTCCTTTTGTTCATCCTCACAATGCTATTGGGTAGGACATTTGTTTATAGGTCCTGCTCTCTGGCCATACATGCCAGGGATTTTGGGCCCCATGAAAATATATCACACCACCAGGCCCAGGCCACGCCAACCAAGCACAATTGCTGTAACCACACCTCCAGAACCCAACCGACTCATTTATGCTTTAAATAACTCTACCTGTACAGGCTTGCATCTATCTTGTAGTCCAATACTAACCGCACAACATTTATCGACACTGAGCTGCAAAAATATAACACTTATGGAGGGACAGGGCTGCTGAGTCTAGAGATGGATCTGTTGGTCCTGGCACCAGGGGGAGGGACAACTGATTTAGTATGAATAGCTGCTAAAAATGTACCTGCATTTACTAAATGTCAGCTAAAAGAGGAGTGAAATTAAAAAAATGTATAGATATTAACAGTACTTAATGTCAGCTTAGTAAAAAAAAAAACATAACAATTATTATTATTTACAATGGACTACGCTTAGCTAACAGACACATTTCCACCACTCATGGACCACACCCACCTTTTCTTTGAAAAACTGGGTGACATACTGTCACTATTTAAAAATAAAATAATATTTTATTCCGAGTGTGCTTGCTTTTCTCTTTGAAAGTCATCACATAACGGCATTGTAATACACGGTTCGGCTGCATTAAATATTACATATCTGCCGTAGTTCTCTATTTATAGAGCCCTGATGAGAAGACATCTAGACAAACATGAGGAACTGCCGCCAACACTGTAAACGTGACGTGGATCATAAATATATCAGCAATTCAAAAACATCTTACATTTCTTTTCACAAAATACATCTCCTTGCAGTATCAACACTAATTTGGCTGACTTTTATATTTGACTTTTATATTTGATCCAGAACAGCTGATATAAAGGGACACCTAGTGGTTAAAGCATGTTATTGAATTTCATTATTTTTATTATTAGATATTAATAGGATCCCTATAAAGTATATTCATTACTCGTTATTCTCTACTAATAGTTAATTAAAGACTGTATATAATGACTATTTTGCACATCCCTTTCACGATTTCAAGATTTTCTAAGGTTTATTGACATATCATATAGGCCTACACAACTACGGTGTAGTTATGCATTGAATGAAAAACTTGGGTTGCAGGTTCCTCAATAGTGCATTACAACAAGACATCTATCAATATTTGTGCATACCTCCAGCAATGTTAACTATGTTGAAGCACTTATTTTAACTGATATCATACATATGTATTATACTCTAAGATGTATGTAGATATTTAATCTCCGGCCTTGTCAGGTATTCAACAATCAATAAATAAAGAACACAGAATTATTAAATATAAAACACAGAATTTGTGTGATTATACTAAATGATTTACAAATAAACACCACTGCATATTTACAACTGTTACACATGCTGATGTAACGCAAATGTTTCCAACTTGGGATCAATAAAGTATATCTTATCTTAAGATGATCGATGGCTACTGCCATATTTGCAAAATGTGCCTCTGAACCTTGACAAGTGCATGTTTCAGGCTTATCAATTAACAACAGTGGTCACAGACATAAGACCAGCTGTAAAATAAAGCTCTTCTGATCTTAGCTGGCATGTGGGTATATATATTAATGCTGCCCATTATGGGCAAAAGCAATTTTCACCCATTTATTAATTATATGTTTTAAATTTGAGTGTTTCCTATCCCCTAAACCTCCAGGGTTGTACACAGTTTAATACTGGCAACTTCTTATTATGGGAAATACGAAAACGTCTTTTAAAACTACAACTCCCAGTAGAGACGTGCCATAGATAGAGAACATATTGCGAAACACAATAGCCAGCATGTGTAGTTCTGGGGACGGGGTGGGCCAGTGGCGGCGCCAGAGATTTTCTCTAGGGGGTGCTGTGGGGTAGCTTGACGTTTCATAGAGGGTGCTCAAACATGATGAAGGCTCGATAATCAGCACACTGCATATAGGTGTAGGTGTAAAGTGCTATTTTTACAAGTGGGGAGTGGACCTCACCTCCTCTAGGGGGTCCGGGGGCATGCTCCTCCGGGAAGATTTTTTTTTTAAATATTTAAGTTAAAAGCATCAATCTGGTGCACTTTGAGAGCAACATTAAGAGATCTATGGATACTCTCTCAACACCCATATGAAACAGAACTGTAAGCAGATTTACTATTTCTTCATAGATATTTTACAAATCACTCCCCTTTTAAAACAAACCGTTTGAGACCCACTGAGACTAAAGCTAACTATCTAAGCACTGAGAGTCCTTTACTTCACCTGAGCTGAGGTTATCTGAGACTCTCAGTCTGACAGGAGAGAGTTCTCCCTCCACCTTGTTGTTGAAAAAGCTCCTTATATCCGTTAGCTTGGCTAGCTAGCAGCAGATGCTGGTTGATTAGACCATTTTTTATATTTCTTAAAAAAAAAATTCAAAACTTTTTTTCTCCCACAAATTTAAATGTCTTTAAATGCACATTAACATGAATCCAACATATTGTAGCGAACGGAGAAATGGAGGCAGAAGACGTTATCTTTCAGTCAGCAATGCACGCATTCAGCTACACACAGAAGCTATCTCAAGCTAGGCGCAGGTTCACTCACAGCAGGAGACTACCCCGGACCTGTCCCACCAGGCCTCCTGTACACAAAGGGGAGGACCCGCCCCTATCACGAGGCCGCATGACACACGCTGGCACTGTCAGGTTCCCCGTGATTGGCCGAGAGCCTATTCAGTCCCCAGTTTACTAAGGACCCAGACACAAGGACGCACGCTGCCATATTTTTGAGAAGACCATACCTTAATATATATATAAAAATGGATCGTTTTGTAACTCGACCAAAAAAATCCACAAGCACAAGAGAGATACCATCCACCTCAGAAACCACCAGTGAACATGCAAGTGGCGAGGTGGAACCTGCTGCTGATGTAGCAGCTAATAAGTGTAAGCGCAAACGAGAGAAGACCAAAAAATATGCAGATAATTATCTGAAGTTTGCTGTGGTACCAAAGCTTTTGGGACCCGTAACATCACCAAACTTGCCTATCTTGCTGATGTTTTCGCTGGGCTGAACAAACTGAACAGTTCAATGCAAGGCCCCAATCCACATGCCATTCATCTGTATGACAAAATGGAAGGCTTTCTAAAAAAATTCAAAAGATGGAGGGAGCGCATCGGGGAGGAAATATTTTCCATGTTTCCATCAGTGGATGAGCTGGGAGATTCTGCTGTGCTCTCGCCCCCCGTAACACGCGCAATTCTTGCGCATTTGGAGGCGCTCGAGGGACAATTTGGGCACTACTTTTCTGAGGCTGACTCCTGGCGCAGGGACAAGACATGGATACTGTTTCCATTCACAGACAACACAGCAGACGGGACACGCCTGACAGTGACAGAGGAGGATCAGCTAATCGAACTATCCACGGACAGCACGTTCAGACACATATATGACACAAAACCACTCACCCAGTTCTGGATCTCTTGCCAGAAAGTGTTTCCGCAATTAGCAGGAAAAGCTATGATGAGCCTTTTGCCCTTTGCAACAACCTATCTTTGCGAAAGTGGATTTTCCTCACTCACTTACTTGAAAAACAAATACAGGTCAAGGCTGTAGCCTGAAGCTGATATGACCCTCTGCCTGATAACCTCCATCCGTCCAAGGTTAGATAAGCTGTGTGCTACTCATCAGGGTCAGACATCTCACTAATGTGGGAGTACGTGTGCCATCCACAGATGGTTTGAGGATTCACTCTCCCTTCTACATGTATGTTTAAAGTAAAAATCTGTGAATTATTTTAATAGCTCTGTGTTGTGTGCAAGATGTATGTTTATAAATGCCAGTGGCACGGCCACCCTGTACCTTGCACATGTTTAAAATAAAAACATAAATATATGAACCTGTGTATTTTTTGAATAGCTTAGTATTGAATGTACAATAACAGAGTAGCTATGTTTATACACGGCACTAGGCCCCGTTTAAAATAAAACACAATTGTATGCCATACATATAGTAGGGGGGTCCCTGCTCCAGCTCTCCATCAGTTTGGGGGTCCCTGGCCTGAAAAACGTTGAAGACCCCTGCTCTAAAGCAAATGAGCTGCTCCGACCCTCGGTCCTGACGGGCTCCAACTTGTGTTTATTAATCAAACAAATAAATAAAAACAAGGATAATTATGTGTTATTGTTGAGTAAATGGAGAATTGCACAGGGGAAAATAACGTATCTATGCCACAATTTTAGTCGCGGATTTTGTTAAACTAATACGTTTGCGCTGTGGACCAACACTATAAATTGACGGGGAAGGGGGTAGCAATACAGATAACACCATTAAACAGTTACACAACATAACAGAAATAATATTATCGATAGCAGCGTCCCTAGCAACCACCTTGGTAACAATGAAAATGTTGTATAGACACAATTTCCTGAAGTAATCTTCGTGATAACTAGCAAACTAAAGATCATGTACATCCACTGCACATAATCTGAAATAACAACTCATATTTCTCGCATCAAATGACATCAAAACGCATTTTAATGGCCAAAGTAACTTTAAAATAGGCATTTTCCACCGAGAAAAAAATGAAGGTCGGCCATGTTTTTTTTCTGCAGGGAGAAATTTGAAGATCACGTGACATAGACGCCAGCATGGGCGCGGGAAGTGGGGTGCTGAGGGCGCTGCAGCACCCCTTAGCGGCGGGCAGGGGGTGCGGAGCTCCCCTGTTTGAATTATTATTTGACGGTTATTGCTGCTCCCGCTGTGCATAATCTGTGTAATATGTAGCCAATAAATCCCACATTGTTAGCTACAATTCTGTAGCCACGGACAATTCTACCTCAATAATATAATACATTAACCGTGCTTTACGTGAACCTCATCATGACACTAGAGAGGACGGCAGGACTGTAATTTCCAGTGTTCAGTGAATGCAACAGAGGCAAGACACCAGACCAATCAGAGATTTGCATGGAAATAAAAGTGTGCTTGTGTCATTCAAGCTCGGCTCTGTGTGTGTGTGTGTGTGTGTGTGTGTGTGTGTGTGTGTGTGTGGTGTGTGTGTGTGTGTGTGTGTGTGTGTGTGTGTGTTGTGTGTGTGTGTGTGTGTGTGTGTGTGTGTGTGGTGTGTGTGTGTGTGTGCGGAAATAGCGCATTTAGTGTGTGTGGAAATAGCGCATTTAGTAGAGAGAGAGAGAGAGAGAGAGAGAGAGAGAGAGAGAGAGAGAGAGAGAGAGAGAGAGAGAGAGAGAGAGAGAGAGAGAGAGAGAGAGAGAGAGAGAGAGAGAGAGAGAGATATGCCAGCAGCAGGGACCATATTGTTAGCATCTGGTTAGCTAGCTGCACTAACGGACACCAGGAGCTGTTTGTTCCACAACAAGCTGGAGGAGAAGACTCTCCTCTCAGACTGAGAGACTCAGGTGAGCTAAAGGACTCTCTGAGTGTTTAGATAGTTAACTTTAGTCTAAGTTATCTCAGTGGGTCTCAAACGGTTTGGTCACAAATTATTCAAAAGATTATTTCCAAGGCACACCTTGATATGATCACTATAGTTATAAAAAAAATAAGAGAATAAAGGAAAAACAGTTATGAAATACTATATGGCAGTAAAACAAGAATACAGTTTGAAAGGGGAGTGAATTATAAAATATCCATAAAGAAAAAGTAAATCTGTTTACAGTTGTGTTTCATCTGGGTGTTGAGAGATGTATCCATAGATCTCTTAATGTTGCTCTCAAAGTGCACCAGATTGATGCTTTTAACTTTCAATTTTTAAAAAAAATCTTCCCGGGGGAGCATCCCCCCGGACCCCCCTAGAGGAGGTGAGGTCCGCTCCACACTCGTAAAAATGTGCACTTTACCCTTGCCTATATGCCGTAAGCTGATTATCGAGCCTTCATTGTAACAGTCGCGGGTGTACTGTGTGTTTGCGTGTGGGGAGTGCTTTTGTGCAGTCCAGCACCTCAGCACCCCCACTCAAAATACCTTCCCGCGCCTCTGGACGCCAGCCATTGGAAATGAATGGTGAAAAAAAACGTAGGGATCTTACAATTTCAGAGGCGTTTTTGTAGAAATACTACATCCTACGTTGTGGACCAACATAGTTATAACATGTTTTTTTGTGAGACTGGGTTGAAAGTTCACATCAGAGGTAGTTTATCTCCCATACACTCCCACCCTGCCTAAAACTCCTCCATTGGACTCCTTTGTTTATTCCCGTAACATAATGACATCACTATGAAACACACTTTTATTGGCTAGCACTCCATCACATTGTATGTGCTCAGGGGCGGGAAATCTCTAAGTAATTACATCCGAGCCAGCCAGCTAACCAATCAGAACAGACTGGACTCTGGTTTCAGACAGTATGTGAGAATTGAACACTTTTTTGAACATTAGAGAATGTTAAAATTTCACAGTAGAGGAACAACATAAACATATTAACCTGAAAATGAGCAGTATAGGGCCCCTTGAAACCAGATGAGCTGAGGTTATTGACGAGTAAATATCCAATCATAAAACTATAAACAACACACACTCTATTACTGGGGCACTGCACACTGCAACTTTAAAAAAACGGATGTAGTGGATTCCTTTGTTTCCCAGTAGACTGTTGAAGCACATAACTGCTAACACAAGGTCTAGCTATACCTCTTTCTCCTTCTCCCTTACTCTCTCTCACTCATATATGCACATCTGGTAGCTGGAGGCATGGTGATGTGTGTCTCTAATGCAGGTGTGATTACAGTGTAAATCAGCGCTCTGAAGTGGAGCGGCCCTTGTCGCTTTAAGTTAATAATAACAGACCTTAATCTTGGTGCCATATGTGTGCGCACATATTTGTCTTCATTTGCCTGCCATCTGCAGTGTTGGTGAGCATGTACTGTCGCGGTGTGTGTGTGTGTGTTTGTGTCTGTGTGACTGGCCCCCCGGATGTGCGTAACATCATTAAAGATGGTACCGTCGTCTCAGGTAAGTGAAGTGGTCCATCTCTGTCAGCTTAGCTTCTCACCTGCACCCCTCCGCACCTCCAACTCCCACTTCTACACACACACACACACACACACACACACACACACACACACACACACACACACACACACACACACACACACACACACACACACACACTGTACAGCAGAGTCTCATACAGAAACACCAAGACCCATCATATGGAAATATAGCAGAGAAAGCAGGATTCACGTAATGACACTATGTGAATGGACAGATGCCGCACTGCCTCAATCACCAGTTGGTGTTCATTTTAGCAGCAGACGTCTGACTGCACTTTGGTTGCACATTACACACTGGCGTTTGTCATTCATTGTGCCAAAATGTGTTTATTTTTGCTCAATATCTTTTCACAGGCATATGTTGAAAATGAAATGCTCAGCTCTTCCTGCACTGTCTTTTATTTTACATCTATACTATACTACACTTCAAATAAGAAGATATTGCCTTTGATAATGTTTCAAAACCATGCTTGATTGTAGTACCATTATTTTCTTGGTTGTGTCAGTGTTATTTTCTCCCATAAGGTGTTTATCATCTATGCATGTCTGTATTCCAATGTGAGATGTGGGACCAACACATGGATCATTTTACACTGAAATGGATTTTGAATGATTTGCTCCAAGCAAAGAAAAAACAATAACTCAACACAACTGCAGCTACAATTTTTTCGTCAGAATATCAACATCTAGTAGTCAAATGTTAACTTTGATAAATGTTAACGCATTTATATAGCTCTTGTCCAGTCTTTAGGACGCCTCAAAGCTCTTTTACCAACGCATTCTCACTCCCAACTCGGCCTATGTTGACGTTATGTCAGGGTCCCTGTCGTCACTTTCCAATGCAAGGAGGGGCCCTTTAGCGTCGAGTTTCAACTATCAGGGAGTCATTGACTTGCATAGAGCTCCCTGAACGTTGGTAATAGATGAGTTGGGATCACGGCAAAATGCTCTCCGCATATCCATTCTCACAGCTTGTATCAACCTTTTTCTAACTCAATATCAAGCCACACTTATTGTGTTTACTTCTTTATTTTAATTAAATGATGTCGGACTTTTGTTGCCGTCAGTTAGAGGGAGAGTAGGGGCTCAGAAAACTGAAATCTGTATTGTTTCATCGTTTTTTCTTATAATTTTGTATTATTTTCTAAACCACACACTATTATTTACTCAACAATAAGACACTTAATAATTATTTATTTGTTTGATTGTATGATGCCGGACTTGTGGAGTCCGTCAGGACCGACAGTCGGAGCAGCTCAGTCGAAAACAGGAAGCTGTATTTTCAAAATAAGAGTTCATTTTAATATTATGTTTGATAATATATTTTTTATTAACTAGACCACTGGGTCATGTTAAGACCATCTTTTCTGTCTGTTTGGTGTTACGAATATAAAAACAATATATGTGTGGATAACAAAATACATCCATCATAAACTAAACTGGAAACAGCAGCATATTTTATTGTGTTAACACTGTAAACTTGAGTGCTTTAACCGCCTAGTGGTTAAAGCATGTTATTGAATTGTTTTGTTGATACGTTATATTTGATGAAAACATACAAATATTAAGAGTAAATACTTTCAAAGGGGGAAAGTAGAAGGTCAATGATAGAAATATAGAATAGAAAATATCAATAAGATACTGTAGTGATCTCTACAATAAAACAGTTTAGTTATTAAGTTATTAATATGAGGATGTGCAAAACAGACAAACTAATTAGGCTTTATTTAAATATTAAAGAATACTTTAGGTTAAGGTCTTCTTTTGAATAAGAAAAAAGCTTTGGGGGTATCTACAGATTAATATTAAGCCTGACAAAGTACTTAACGTCTAATATATTGCATAATTTGTTTTGGGACTTGACAATCAACTTTCCTGCAATGTTAACTATGTTGAAGCACTTATTTTAACTGATATTATACATATGTATTATACTCTTATAATATGTATGTAGATAGAATAAGAAATGTGCAGAATATGATAGTTTAATGGTGGAAGTACACACATATTCATAGATGTCTTGTAATGCACTGTTGAGGAACCTGCGGCCCAAGTTTTTTATCTCCGACCTTGTCAAGTATTGAACATGTTCCACGTTGGTGGACTCTTTCGAATCCAGTTTTGGACAGTCTGCCGTGGTTTCATCCCATTTCAAAGTGCTGCCACTCAAACATCCAATCACAGAGCTTGAGGACTAATCACGGGGTTTTCAAGCAAAGCGGAGAGAATACTTACTTCCGGGTGTAAAATTCTCTAAAGCAACTACTATGAGCTGCTCCGACCCTCAGTCCTGACGGACTCCAAAAGTCTGACATTATACAATCAAACAAATAAATAAACACAAGGATAATTGTGTCTTATTGTTGAGTAAATAACAGTGTGTGGTTTAGAAAATAATACAAAATTAGAAGGAAAAAACGATGAAACAATACAGTTTTCTGAGCCCCTACTCTCCCCCTGACGGCAACAAAAGTCTGACATTATTCAATTAAAATAAAGAAGTAAAAACAATAAGTGTGGCTTGATATTGAGTAAGAAAAAGGTTGATAAACGCTGTGAGAATGGATCTGCAGTGAGCATTTCGCCGCGATCCCAACTCGTCTATTACCAACGGGAGCTCTATGCAAGTCAATGGGACTCCCAGTTGAAACTCCACGCTAAAGGGCCCCGCCTTGCGTTGGAAAGTGACGACAGGGACCCTGACATAACGTCAACATAGGCCGAGTTGAGAGTGAGAATGTGTTGCTTTTACATATACAAGTAAGCTTTCACCCGCTCACACACATTTATAAAGAGACTGCATGCAAGGTGCCATCTGCTCATGGAGGCTAACATTCACTCCATCGGGAGCAACTTGGGGTTAAGTCAATCAATCAATCAATCAATCAATCAATCAATGTTTATTTATATAGCCCAATATCTCAAATGTTACATTTGTCTCAGTGGACTTCACAGTTTGTACAGAATATCAGTATGACAATACGCCACCCTCTGTCCTTAGACCCTCACATCGTACAAGGAAATACTTCCGGAGAAAACCCACAGTTTAAAGGGAAAAATGGGAGAAACCTCAGGGAGAGCAACAGAGGAGGAATCCCTCTCCCAGGACGGACAGACGTGCAATAGATGCCGTGTGTAAATTGAAAAGATAATACATTTGCAACATAGGTAGTCCAAATGTTTGGAAATGCATGTGTGTATAATAGGAAGATGAATCCACGAGGATATCCATCCAGGACCTATGATCCAGGACCACAGCCACGACTCAAGATCCAGGGCTCGCGATCCAGGACACAGGACCGCAGGATCATCCATGACTCCGGATCCCAGCGTATATAGACACCAAAAAGAAAGACATTTGGTGAAGCTGGGTTAATCGGTACATGGGAGTACACAGGTATAGACAGAGAGAAGGAAGAAGTAAGATGTCCCCCGACAAACTAAGCCTATATCAGCAAAACTAGGGGCTGAATCTAATCAGCCCTAACTATAAGCTTTATCAAAAAGGAAGGTCTTAAGCGCACTCTTAAAAACAGATAGGGTGTCTGTCGCCCGAACACAAACTGGAAGCTGATTCCACAAATGTGGAGCTTGATAAGAAAAGGCTCTGGCTCCCATTGTACTTTTAGAGACTCTAGGAACAACCAACAACCCTGCATTCTTGGAACGCAATGCCCTAGTAGGACAGTAGGGTATAATGAGTTATTTAGGGTAAGATGGTGCCTGCCCATTAAGGGCTTTGTAGGCAAGAAGAAGAATTTTAAATTCTATCCTGTGTTCTATAGGGAGCCAGTGTAAGGCAGCCAGAACAGGAGTAATGTGGTCCCTTTTCCTAACTCTGGTTAGTACACGAGCTGCAGCATTTTGAATCAGCTGAAGCGACTTGACTGACTTCTTGGTACACCCTGATAATAAAGAGTTACAATAATCCAGCCTTGAAGTAACAAATGCATGGACTAGTTTCTCTGCATCGTTTTGAGGCAAGATATGCCTGATTTTTGCAATGTTACGTAGATGGAAGTAGGCGGTCCTTGAAATTGATTTTATGTGGGCGTTAAAGGATAAATCCTGATCAAATATAACACCAAGATTCCTTACAGTCTCACTGGAGGCCAAATTAATGCCATCCATAGTTAATATATCTTTAGATAATTTGTTTCGTAGATTCTTCGGGCCAAGTACAATAACTTCAGTTTTGGTCGTGTTTAACATCAAAAAGTTTAAGGTCATCCATGTTTTTAAGTCCTTGAGGCAGTCTTGAATTTTATTTAGATGATTAATTTCATCAGGCTTGATTGATAAATATAGTTGAGTATATTTAAATGTCAGCAACATAAATCAATTATTTTTAATGGATATCAACTGGTGTCTTTTTGTATGTGACAGTAAGAAGGAGGTATATGTCACAAATTCTTAATGTGTAAGGAGAAACCAGACAGTCACCACACACACACACACACACACACACACACACACACACACACACACACACAGAGAGCTCTGTAGGTCTTTACTTAATGAGCCTCATGCAGCTCTCCCCTACTGCGCTGAATAGGGAGAGAAAGATAGACACATTAGAGAGGAGATGAGGGAGGAGGAGAGCAAAAGAGGGAGGGAAGTAAAATAGAAGGAGAAGTGAGGGGGGACGTGATGTCTGAAGTGTCTGGATGAGTTATCACTGCATGTATGTTTGTTGGTCTTTATGTTGTGTTATTGTGAGTGGTTAAAATGATTTTTTCTCCTCTGTGGAATGTAACCTTCTCACATGGATCTGGATCTGAAAAGAGAAAGATGCCATCTTTTAGAGTTCCTGTCATTGTAGGATAAAAATGCAATTTCACATCAGGCTTCACACAACAGAGTGGATTGGGTGAAAGTAAGGTGTGAATGCACCACAGTACCACTGAATTTTGAGTCAAATTTAAAGTGCAAGTGTGCTAGAAATATCTTTACAAGAGAGTTTAGTGATCACCCTGGATTCATATCAAGATTTGGACCTATTTCTACAATACATTACAACATGTTTGAGGCTTTTTGTAAATGTCATGATTTTATTATGGTTGGCCCTTTAAAACAGAGCTGAGAGTGGAAGTGACAGGAAAGGAAACACAAAATAACTGCTTAATGTCTCAGTCTGGAGACACTTTATTTTACCTGTAAAGCATTCTAACTCAGGTTTATGTGAACGATTCTCAAATAATCTGTTGCCATAGTCTTTAAGTCACCCAATGTTAAGCTCTGACACTTTGTTTTTCACTGAACTAAAGCTAAAAGCCTTTCCATCATTTACCAAACCTGCCGATGTGACAGCTCTACTGAGGGGCAACACATTATGTTTTAACACGTCATATATCATAAAAAGAGTGAGCTGTGTTAAAATGTCTTTCTATTA
This sequence comes from Harpagifer antarcticus, assembly GCA_902827135.1. Classification (NCBI taxonomy): domain Eukaryota; kingdom Metazoa; phylum Chordata; class Actinopteri; order Perciformes; family Harpagiferidae; genus Harpagifer; species Harpagifer antarcticus. Next base: position 379,841 of record CADEHL010001046.1, on the reverse strand, counting down.
ACGTGGCAAAGTACCTCCACTCTTCTAATGGCGCATTTCCATTGCAGCGCGTAGCCAAACCCGGCCCGTTTTTTGTTGCGTTTCCACTAGGGGTAGTTTCGGCTAGCGGGTACTGTTTCAGTTTTTCTGGCACTCCAAAATCCAGGTTCTTTCCGGGCCAACAACCGGGCTGAATAAAAACTAGAGAGAGAATCGCTGGCAAGGGGGCTACAACTACAACAAAATGAACATATTTTACAGTGATTTAATTGTAATACACGTTTCAAAATGATGCCGAAGTAACAACATACTGATACCGGTTAGTAAAAACCATGAATTAATGCTTTGAAAAGTCTGCAGACAGACGGCAGGCGAAAAACCTTTTAAAATGCGTGTTTTCTGAATGGAGCTTGGCTAATCTCCAGTATATGCTCCGACCGTCCACATCCACCACAACGGCCTATACAGACATAAATAAACCAGCGACTGTATTCGCCATGACACAGACAGTCTGTGGTTTGTACTTGTTTAACTTTTGTCTAGTTTCTGAACAGATATGAGGAGCTGTGAGCTTGAGTGCTAACAGCTAACGGCTGATGTTGGTTTTGTGGTTCGCATTGAAGATGACGTCATGGCTCCGCCTACATTGCGTTGCTATAGTTACTGCCCCAGCTACTAAACTGTAATGGAAACGCAGCATAAAGTGAACCTGGCCTACCAAGGCCTAACTATACCGTACTAAGCCGTGCGAGGCCCTGCCCACTGCATGTAGCAAAAACAGTTCACATAAGGACTGATATGTGTCTTTGAAAGTATCAAAGGTAGCTTTTCCTCAGTTGGTTAAATCTCCTGCTATCTTGGGAAAACATTTTTATTTTTTTCTAGGATTCTGATTTTGTTAAAACACCTATTTTTTCTAAAAGATAATCTTATTATCAATGGCTTCGATATCGGACTACAACTAATGACTTGACTGAAATCAGTGATAGAGGAAATGCAATTAAGATCTTTTTCCCAACCTATATGCAATAAATACAAATAAAATCTATGATTATATATTATATACAATATTCAGTATTATATAAATAAACAATACAATAAAACGTTGTATGAATAATAGGCTACAGACAAAATGTATAATGTTGCCATTATATTGAGAAAATAATACAAAACCTTTTTTAACTCAGTTCAATAATAATAAATGTGATTGGTTGTCCAGTCAAAGCGACAGCCAATCACATCACTGCATCATTACTGTTTGTCTTTAATTACAAATAATTATGAAATAAAATAGGGAACCAAAATATATCTTTAAAAATAAAATAAAACTGGATTTATTTGTGTAATTACTATATTTAATCAATGTTGCATTTAAAGATGTGGAACAAATATAAATTGAATTGTGTTAAACATTTTAATGAATATTTATCATGAATGAAATTATTTCACAATGGTTACACATACTGTATATATTCATAATGTCTTAGTTATTTAATATTGGAAACCGTAATTATTAAGATAATGTAATTGTAATAAAATAATAATTCTCCAATAAGAGGATGGAGGGTGTCCACCTAATGACAACTTAAAGACAATTGTGAGATCAATTAAACATAAATAGCAAATAATACTCAATATGCCTCCTTATCTCTGTTATGCAGTCATCTTATTGCACAAATGTTGTACTTCCCACCTCAGTATGTGTTTGTAATCACTTTTCGCTATAATTTACTCTCTCGTGGCAGTGACGCTTTCTGCCTCTCTCCATTTACTTTCCTTTTCTGAGCGCTGAAAAGCACGGAGCAGCCTTGACATGTTCACGTGGTTAGTGTTTGTGTCACTACTTTTGTCTTTCTTCTATCTTTTTTTTTTTCCCTCTGTCCCTCCTATTTCTGTCTCTTCTTTTGGCTCCACACACACACACACACACACACACACACACACACACACACACACACACACACACACACACACACACACACACACACACACACACACACACGCACACGTTTAAGACCCCCCTGTCCCATGTTCTCTGTGCTGGTCCTGGCTCCAGCTCCAATTACTCAGTGGCTGCATCTGAAGGGCCCTAAATGGGTTGTAGCACCAAACTGCCATGTCTGCAATGGATTGCCCAGTGGGGGGGAAGTAAGAGGAGGAGGAGGAGGAGGAGGAGGAGGAGGAGGAGGAGGAGGAGGAGGAGGAGGAGGAGGAGGAGGAGGAGGAGGAGGAGGAGGAGGAGAGTGCAAGTAAGGGGTGAAAAAATGGAAAGCAAAGGAGAGAAATGCAAGACAGGAGAAGAGGAGAAGGTCCAAGAAGGGCGGAGGGAGATGATAAACAGAAAGGGTCAGGAAATCGGCAGATAATTCAAGAAGAGAAGAAGAAAACAGAAGTGGTACAAGACAGAGGAGCGAGGCAAATCTGTCTCGGTTTTGTTAAGTGTGCTCAATATGTGATACATTTATTTTTAAATTAGGTCAATATGTTCAATTTCTTTGTATCAATCATCTCCCTTTCCCCCCTTTTCAAATGTCTCTGTATTTTCTTATTGTTACCCTGCGTGTGTTTTTTCGTATTTTTCTCAAATGCCTCTATTCACGCCTCTTTCCTCCTGTCTCCTTTCAGCTTGTGAAGTGCAAGGAAAGGATTAGAGGAGGAGGAGGAGACAGAGGAGAAGGAAAGCAAGCAGAATAAAAGACAGGAGTGGGTGAGAATGAAAAAGAGCTGTCATTTGCTACACAGCTTAAGAGAATGATCTGACTGAGCCTAATGCAAGATACAATTTGTGTGATTTATAGTACAGAGAGGTTAAAGCAAATTGGCTTTATTGGTCTATTTTTGTATTTAAAAACAAAGAAATGCAACATCAGAGGGATAGCATCCTGAAAAACCTGCTGGATACATTCAACAGTCTTAATAGAACTGTAACAATACATGGCATCAAAATGGCTCCTGCCTTTAATATTATATTATTTAAATGCCTAAGCCGGTAAGCCCAGTTAGGAGTGAAAAAGCTGTACTATAATTATTTTCGTTGAGTTTAAGCATCCAATATCTCATTCATTTTTTCCATAAATAAACAGCATTATTATTATTATTATGACAAGAAATTATATATTCATTAAAGGTAAGTAATATTGTTGCCTTCATAAAACGAGCTTAATATATCTTAACATTCCACCAATGTGGTAACAAGTTGTTTTAGCATGTACATAACACGAATGAGGATATGCAAAAGGTTTGAGGTGTTTAAAAATGTATTAATAATTGTTACACTGCTTGGTTGAGTACATGATGCTTATTTCAGAGGCTGTTAATACTATATAACACACCGTTGCTAAGCAAAACTAACTGATTGCGGCTCTCTTGTTTTAACAGAAATGCATGTGATTATTCAGCGTTAAGTGACGTAGCATTCGTTGTCTTTGTATATAGATGGTATAAAAAACTGACAATCAACATTTTACATTTAACCACCTTCCATGTTTTATAAGCTTTGTCTTGTTAAATGCTGTGCTATATTTTATTTTTGTAATCCTTTCTTCAACCAAATGTATTTTTAAATGGGCAATAAAGCAGGGCATTACTGTGTATGTGAAATGTAACAAATGTAAGACCTATGCTGATATTAAAGTTTGTGCAACTGTGAAGGCCTGCTAAATTTATATTATACAAATAATAGATATAATATGTTTGTTTTTGTCCACTGATAGATTTCTCTCTTTACAAGTAAACACATAAGGCAACATAGATTATACATTAGGTGACATTAAAGAGGGCATTATGTCATTATTAATGACACATTTGACTTGTTTAACAGATGGAGTTGCTGACAGGCTTAATGGTGGAGAGGAATAAGGAACACCTGAGTCTCTGTGAAGTAGAGAATATGGAAGCCCTGAGAGGCCATTTAGAGCTTTTATTTATTTATTGTTTGACTATGGACAATGCCTTTTTTCAATAGTATTACATTGTATTTTTGGATTGCTGACTATTGATGTACCAATCAAGTTTTAATCAACAAAATGTTTATACACAAATGAAAAGATTTAAGAAATATAAATTGTATTTTTTATTACACTGACAGAAAGGATTTTGATTATAAAATACAGGTTTGATCTTTTGACTTCTGTGTGTCTCATAGTGCGGTCACAAAATAACGGCAAGGTTGAGTAACGGGAGTAACCACAAATGCCAAACTTGTGCAAGTAACGTTGGATAAATCTGTACTTCGCCTTCAGTGTATGTGCACCATTAGTGTTTTTGAGCTAATACAAATTGATCGTAACATTTCAGTTAAAAAAATGTCTGTTCAGCATTCAGTTGTATTTTGCTCACCCTCTTGGTTGCAAAAAAACAAGACAGCGATGACCAAAATGCTAAACTAAAGGCATCATGAAGGCAGTCCACAAACCAATGGGTGATGTAAACCTGCAATACAAAATCTCTGGTAGCAACTCCTTAGACCGCATTCACAAGGTGCAATTTGGGCTTTGCGGTTTGAGCTGTAGAGTTTGAACAATTTACATCTTTGTTTTATTAAAGTCTGTAACTTGCCTTAATTACGGCACGTCTTCCTGTTTAGTGTCACTTAAAATGTCAGTGAAGGATGGTCACAGTATATTTGTTAAAAAGCCGTAGCTGTAAACATAAAGTCACTTGACACGTTACTCATTCATTGGCCGGTTTTGTTGACCTCTCATCCTGTGACATCAGCAGTACACAGACCTGAGGGAGAAGATCTGCACTGGTAAGCATTATTTATCCCTTATTGGGGTTTTCACAATTACACTATACTGTTTTCAAGTTTTAAAATAAAAGCCCCGTAAAGGATCCTCGTTCTGTCTTCTCACCCACCACTGAACCAGTGTGTTTTTCAACATCTCCATATTTTCAGCATGAATCTCTTGTGTTCTTCTTTGGCACGTGTGGGTGGGTGTCTGTTTGTGTGTGTGTGTGTGTGTGTGTGTGTGTGTGTGTGTGTGTGTGTGTGTGTGTGTGTGTGTGTGTGTGTGTGTGTGTGTGTGTGTGTGTGTGTGTGTGTGTGTGTGTGTGTGTGTGTGTGTGTGTGTGTGTGTGTGTGTGTGTGTGTGTGTGTGTGTGTGTGTGTGTGTGTGTGTGTGTGTGTCCAGCACCAGTCCCACAATCTGCCTCACCATTCATCTCAATTTAACGGCGCTCAATGTGTGACTCGCTGCTGTGCATGCGTGTGTGTGTGACCATCAGAGCCTGTAGATGTATAAATCATTGGTCGAGATTACGGCTGTTTTATTATTCATGATGCAGGCTTTTATTGCCAGCGATATTTATCTCTTTGCTATCTCCCATGACCTGCAAGAGAAAGAGGGAGGAGGGAAGAGTCAGTGTGTTCCTGTTTGGAGGGGGAGGCTTTAGCTGAGCTGTACATAAATAAATGTGTTAAGTGGGCGGGTGTGGTTGAGTGTTTTGTGTGAGCATGTGTGTGTTTTTTGTGAGTGTTACCTTCGATTCTCCCATCAACCACACGCAGCCGTCCTGCATAACACATTTAGCTTTTATCTGTGTTTCGCCTTTCTTCTTTTTCATAAATTCAGATTTGTCTTGTAAGCTAAAGTGATAGTGTTGTGATTTTTCTGCCCTATTATGCTCATTTTCAGGTTTAATTTTGAAATGTATATTTTGTTCCTCTACTGTGACATATGTACATGTTCTAATGTTTAAAAAGCTGCAGCACCACTTTTCACCCTCTGTCTGAAACCAGAGCCCAGTCTCCTCTGATTAGTTAGCTGGTTGGCTCTGTAGTGATTCGTCAACCTCAGAGATGCACCCCTTAGCCTATCACGTACAATGTGTTAGACCGCTAGTCAATAGAGTGGTGCAGGGATGACATATTTACCCGGAAGTAAGCTGCACATGGGTTCCCTCGACAAAAAAGCAATGGGATTTCTCCATAGGATTTTGGAAAATAGCTCGAAATAAGGTCTGTGGAAAATGAACATTAGATAAATGCACGTTTTGTTCAGCCGGATAATCTCCACATGTCTACCCTACTTTTTAAATGTTCGAATCATAAATCTAGTCGCCAGAAGCATAATGCTAACGTTATGCTATAAACGAACTACAGCAGGGTCGCTGCTTCAACGTCACGCCAACTTAAGATCGATATTCAAAAATACAGATTCAAAATTGTACAAGTTGAAGCTTTAAAGTAATCTGTAGAAAAGCACCATATTTAGGTTAGCCTTCATAGTAAGGCTACATTAAATGTTATAATATTCATCGTGTCCTTTCTACTATATATGCATATATTCCTGTCTATTGCTTTCATTTGTATTTAATGTTATTGTGTTTATACTTGTTTCCACACATTTCACAATTTGGGATGATATATATGATATCCATCTATCTATCTGTCCGTCTATCTGTCTGTCTGTCTGTCTATCTATCTGTCTATCTACCTATCCATCTATCTACCTGTCTATCTGTCTGTCTATGTATCTGTCTATCTACCTATCCATCTATCTACCTGTCTATCTGTCTGTCTATGTATCTATCTGTCTGTCTGTCTGTCTGTCTGCCTGTCTGCCTACCTACCTACCTATACCGGCCTGCCTACCTACCTACTAGTTGTTTTGTTTGGAAAGGTTTTGTCATTGTATTGCTCTTTACCGGCACCTGCAGAGTACAGGACTTTACATTGTACTTTGTTAGAAATTAAAATCAATGTTTAATAGCATAATGTAGTTTAAACATACCGTCAGTTTAAATGCTATTTTATTCTGGAAAAAACCGGAAGTTCTCAATACCAAGCTTTTATTCTTAAAATCCTTCATCACAACATCCGGGACTACCGTCCATTAATATCACTAAAGTGCCTATTGACGCCGTTAACATGTATTACATATAAAGTTATAAAAGAGTTAAGGAAGAGACAAGGCGTGTTTAGATATATTGAATGTACAATGTCTGTATCGTCTGATATGCGTAACGACGGACATTAAAACGTTGGAGAGCCGGCCTGCAGGGAGGAGCCAGCAGAGGATATAAATATAGCCGACCTACGGCGGTTCGGGCTTTTTCTTCACCTGGCGGGAGCCAGAGACACAGCTGTGATTCTGTCGGACAATATTCTGCTTGTAACATTACCGCGCCTTTATTTGAATTAAAGTACCAATTTGAAACCATCTCAGAGACTCCATTTAGTCTCCTTTTTAAGCTTCTCTCCTGGACGCGAGAATTATTACACAAACAACAACTTACAATTTTACATTGTAACTTTGACCCGCTTGACTGAATACACAACAAACAATGAAGAAAGAGTTTTATCTGGGCTGCTTCGCTGCCAGCTTCCCAGGACCCGAAAGTGGCGTATAGCCTGTACTTCAACATCAACGAAAGTGCTCGATATATGCTATATTGAACCAATAAACTAACACAAACTAACTGTATCACTATAACATGATGATGATGATGATGATGATGATGATGATGATGATGATGATGATGATGATGATGATGATGATGATGATGATGATGATGATGATGATAAAGAATGAATCTAGCGTTCCGCTGTTCATTATAATAAAAAAACAGAGCATTAAGCAAACCATCATGCTCTTACTTTGAAATCATGCGGTAATGTCGTCATCAGCAGGCCATCACGTGGTTTCCGAAAATCCCGAGTGACACGAGTAGATTTTAGCCGAGACCGGCGGAAAATATGTCTCAAAATTCCGTGTGTGTAAAAAGACGATCCATAAGCAGAAATGTGAGATCCACGAGCAGAGATTTGAGATCCGCAAGCCAGTGGCGGTTCTAGAACATTTTACATGGGGTGGCAAAGGGGGGGCAAGAGGTCATGCCAGGGTGGCATGGGAGGGCGGTATTTTATACTGTATATAACCTATTTATTGTTAATTCATGCCCTAACTCAAGTGTTCTTAATGCACAAGAGAAACAAGGTGTTCAGACAAACAATCGGGTGCCCTTTGAGTCCCCCAAGCTTAATTCAATAATTTTAAATGAAAGGAAACTACAAAATGTATTTTAAAGCAACTAATTAATGGAACAGGTTGTTTTGCATTACAAAAAATGTGTTATCTTAGTATTAGACAGACATATTTGCATGTGCTCACTAAGCATTATTACATATTAATTTAATATTAAACAAATCAAAATGGCCAATTATTCCAAAATGTTGCTGCTAATATAATCATATGCTTGTCAACTTTAACTGATCAAAAATAAATTCTGAAAATATACTTGAATTATCTATGAAATTGCAATATTGACCCTCAGTTTGTTTCAACCCCGTCACGCCAAACCATTTACCCTCTTTTTAAAATAATGGATCAGTCCATGGGCGATCTGCATTGAGGGAATTACATCACAAAGTGTCAGTTTCTTCTCTTACCTATATTTCAGTTTTTGTATTTTCAGATTAAGATTGACAAGCTCAACATTTCAACTCTGTTATATGAATTAATAATAGTAAATAATTGTTTATTACAAAATAAACAATAGTTTTGCAAAATATTACAATGTTGTAATGTCCTTGATTTCCATGTGGTGGCATATCTTAGCTAAACAAGGTATCATGGCTACTTTTGTCAAAAACTTCAACCCATAAATTTGTTCAAGTACATTCCTAGTAATTATTTATATTTTGTGCCTGAGGTGGGAAAATGTAAGTAGTCCACTACCAGATGTTATGACCAAACATTTTGGTTTAATTTTTCAAAGATATAAAGACCCAAAAGGCATCCGATTCAGAGAATACTCTAATTCTGCATACTGTAAGTACTTAGTTATAATTAAGTACACAAATGACATGACCCATCTCTTCAGAGAGCTAAAGGTGACCTGTGCAGCAACACATTTCAATCAATAATTGTCAATACTAAGAGCTGCTAGATTGTGCTGCTGTAATGGAATATGTAAGGAGAATAAGAACATACCATGTGGTCCAGCTGGAGTTACATCTGCCTCCTGATCACTGCCTCTGTCCCTCTTTCTGATACTTCATCTTTATTCCTCACATACATTTCTTCTTCTTCACTAATGTCTTCATCTCCTCCTCTTCCTCCTGCTCTGACCCTCCTGGTCTCTTCCGTGAACTCTCTTTTCCTCTTTCTGTTCGTCCTGATCTCTTCTCAGATATGTATTTTTGTTGTTGTTGAATCACTCCTATACTCTGGCCTGCAAGAGTCTACTTGTGAAAAGCACTGGTACAAATGCTTGTATAACTTTACACGTTAGGGCCCTGTAGCTAATAAGTAGCATATCATCAGAAAGTATTTATCAAGCGCACACAGGCAGCTGTGTTTAGATCCAGTTTTTACGGTAAAGGATGTATCCTGGTTTCATTGATCTGGCCTCATTGCTGTGATGTGTAGTTTACGTGGATTTAATAGTAGGCTACCGCATAGTTTAGCAAAGTGATCGATCTCCCAGCTAACGCTGTCTGCGTAGTATTTTGTAACGGCAAATACAAAATGGATTCACAAATGCCGTATCGAAAGTTGTAAATGTTAAAGAGATATTCACAGATCTTTTTTTTATTTGTGAAAATATTTAGCGTATTTGTAGATCCGTTTTACACTTGCACATTTATTTGTGATTTTGCAAATCTTTTAAATGCATTTGTGGATGGTGTTTTACATTTACAAATCACATATTTACACACAAATTATTTTTATGTTCACACAAATAATTATGAGACATATCTATGCCCATACGTTTGATTTGTTACTGATTTTGTCTATGAAGACATAAAGCAAAAGCTTCTCATTCAGAGACACTTCAACAAGAAGTACTCATTTCTGCCAAATGACTACAGTTAAAATTGGCAGAATAATCTCTGCAAATCTATTATCAAATCTGAGCAGCAACAATGGATCTTCTTAGAGATGATGAAAACCACTGAACATGCACATAGATGAACACTGAATATTTGATTCATCAACAATACCAAAATACAGCACATAATGAGGAGGTTGGGGCGTTGGAGTAAGCTGCCGCAGCAGAAAATAGAATTTGCATGAGCTGACTAATAGTGAGTCATGTTACAAACAGCAGAAGCATTATGACTTGTTATAATAGGAAAAGCTTGTGTTACCAATAACATTAGTCCAGTAAATTGTGACATGAGACAACATGAACATAATTTCTGACTAATCTTCATCTTTTTGCGTCAGCACAAACTGGCTGTAGAGCCATACCATATTCATTTTTACATGTATGGAACTGTGGAGTTATGGGACTATTCAAAGTGAACGCCATTTTTACCTATGATTGTGTTTGAAATTAATCATAGGTCCACAATTACATAACATAAAATAATTACAACCAACACTAAAATATTTCTAAATAATTATGTCAAAATGATGCGGACAAAAATGGCTGAATGATATGACAGTCAACTAATGCAAGCCCATAATACATTTCAGTTTAATAAAATGTACCTGCACTCTGCCCAAATTAAATAATGTGACGGTTCTGATGCAGGAAATAGTAAAGCAAAAATGTATTAAAATAGTGAAGAAGCTAACGTAATTTCCAAAAACTGTTTTTCTGTCAAATGGAATTAAAAATAATTGAACGTGACACATGGAAAATATAATGTGACCATGCCTTAACGCTATCATTCCTTTCTTTTTGTGTGAGCCACTTTTGCGCAAATGTCTTTGAAGAAGGATATTTTCCATCTGCATATAAATACAAAATAGAGATAAAACTCTAACATTCATTCAAACAAATCCAGCCCAAAGATATCTGATACCACATTGATCCTAAATGTGCATGTGAAATCAGAAAATGGCAGCGAAATACTTGATAAGTAGCTGCTGAAAAGCAAACTGCTGGAAGATGCGTTGCTTCTGAAGTGTTTTGCTCACAGGTTTATTCATATACAAATAAATAATGTCAGCGTCCACTGGGCTCTCTTTAATGTTTCTTCTCTTGGGTTATATTTGCTTTTTGATTCATTTTCAAGTGCAGCCAGGATTCAAGTAATTATTAATAAAGATCTAAGACCTACTTCTGGCTTACAGGCGTCCGCTTGGCATCTTCCTCTGGATATCTGGACTCTCGCTGCAAAATTCAAAGCACGTGGATTCAGCTGGGCTTTCATTTCATGTAGCGTGGCCATTTTAACTAAGTGGTCCCCAAGATATGTAGTCTCTCTCTCTTACACACACATGCACACACACTCTCTCTCTCTCACACACGCACACATACAGTCATGCGGAACTAAAGAGGTGCATGTGTCGCAGGTCAGCTTCTCTTTCACCTCACAGGTGGCAGACACAGCTGTCACACACACACTGCACATCTGTAACTGCAGTATGGAGCTCCCTGGTGAAGCTCTGAAGCAATGGATGAGTTTTCTCAGTTTTACTGGCAGCCCCATTCCTATATTAGGACATTAAAATATTGGCAGTGACATCTACTTAACCTGAATTTAACATGTTATTTAATTGGTTAAAAGCTTGATGTGTTTTCCTTCATGCTTCAATTTTGAATTACGATGAGTTAATACACTTCCCTGCCATTCTTTTGTCTAGCTGTCCAGAAAAAGTGGCTGATAAGTGAAATTCGTTTTGCACTGGCAGGAATTCAACAGCACAATATACTAACACAACTAATATTACAGTCAAACTAAGCAACACGGTACAACAGTGAATATTGCAGTCGCCATTGTCTCTGTCCCTCTCTCCACGTAATACAACACAATGAACTTTAATAAAGACAATATTCCTTTGCTGTGTGCGTCTGGCCCTCAAATAATGAAAAATATTGATTTGAAACTCTTTAAGTCGATATTACTGTCTGTCATCAGGGACAGAAGAGAGCTCAGAGTGAAGCTTCATTGTGAAGCGAACAGCTCCCTCCAGTGGCTGCTGTGGTGGAAGATTGGAAAACATGTATTGTACAGTAACATTGTGTTTTGTAGGCTACAACATAATATAAGTATGAGAAATTACCTGATTGATATACATTTGTTTTTAATAAAGACAATGTCATTTGAATTTAAATACTTTTTTGTGTTTATTTGTAAAGTAATCACGTTATTTGATGTGAGGCTTCTGTGTAACACACTATGGTGTACCTGTGTGAAGGGAAGGACACAAAGCATAGATTAAGAGATCAACAAATATATATAATAATAATATTTACCATTATCATTTTCATAATGCTATGAAATTATCATATGATATTAAACTTTTCCGTTCTAAATATATTGTTTCATTATATTTCAGGTGAATAAAAGTAATTTGATGCCATGAACAGGTTTCTTGGCTACATTTGATGTTTCAAATAATTAGATTGGATATATCAAAGATTAATCATAAATGAATGATAAATAAATGATATACAGTTTGTATATACACTGGGGTCCTTTGTATTTGTTTGTGTGTTATATAGCCTTGTGTTGTTGTTGCATTCATCAGTGATATGAAGATAACATCTAGCCTTCTATTTATTATTCATTTGTTCTTTAAAAGTACCTAGATTTTCAATAGGATGCCAAAAAAGTGATATTCTTCACACCTGGAACTAAATTAAATGCATCCCACAAATTATGCAGATTTATTTCTGGCATTCTTGGGATCTGAAAGCATCACCCTTCAGCTTTTTCAGCACATGATGGGAAACTTTACATTTTTCAAAAGTTGTTATACTTGAAAAAAATATTTAGCTTTTTAAACTGTCTTTTTAGATGTTTAACTTGTGTTTATGTTAAATCCCGCTTATAAAGCGTTTCATAGTTAGTTATCTATATACCTCGACACGCGATTTTCCGAGTCCCTTTGAACGCATCACCTGATCTTCTGTCTGAGACGAACTGTGCTGCGTCAGTCCCGGGGCCCTTCTCACTTCTCTTATTTTTCATTTCCTCGCTCCTCGGTCTCGGTCTCACCGGAAGTTGATTTGTCTGCGCCATCTTGAGTAGCGTCCCAATGGCCTTATTTTTGCCGGAGGAGCGAGGAGCGAGGAGCGATAATGGAGGAACGATAATCGAGGAACCACCAGACCATCCTCCGATTAAATCCTCAGACACTCGCCCAGCCCTTTACTGTGTATCGCTCACTGATTGGACGATGCAGCGCATGCACTGATCTGATGCTTCTTGACATGAGAGCAGAGTGAAGAAATACATGAACCTCACGGGACTCACTCCTCAGTTTATACCGTGTTTTGTTTAAATTCAAGTATCATTTAGTTACAAATATGTGATATATCTGAACAACAAAGTGGTCAAAAATCATGTTATTCATTTATTGGAAACATTTTCATGATCGCTTTTTTCGTTTTACATTTTCATTTATTGTCATTTCCATTCAATCAGTCATTAAGTGCTATTTAAAATGTGAATTTGCTACATATCCACACAAACAAACAAGGTGTGCAATCCAATGAATGTTAATCTAACTGGGTTTTGATAGATAACATATCTCTTTTTCTTCTCTCAATTATTTTATTTCTATTGTGCACTCTAATCAATATTAATCAAACTATTAAGAATGGCGTTTATCTTTTTTGAGAATTAGTTCTTATTTTATTTTATTTATTGGTGTCTACAACAGATGATACAAATGTTTGTGTCAGTAAATGTGTACTAACAGAGGCGGGGGTGTTTGTGAAAATAACGGGGACAGAGCTGCTGTCAGACGATCAGCTATGCAGCGTCATCACAAATGGACGTCGCTTCACGTGACGCTCCGGAGGAAAGGATGTCCCATTGCTCTTAAAACTAATTTCCCTGCTTCTCGTGGTTTCCTTGCGTCTCTCCATGCTTCCCTGGTGGGAGGGACTAGACGCAGGGAAACGACGCAAGTGAGGGACGCAAGGATTCCATTTAACCGAAGTGAGAAGGACCCCCGGTCGCGTCTATCATTTTTCCAACCCAGTTTAGATTTAACCACGCCCACTTCCGCATTACGCAAGGATCGACGTAGCTCTACGCGATAGCGTCATAGACTTCTTCTTCGGCAGTTATAGCGGTCGCGGAAAAGCAGGATATTGAATAGTTGTTTGTCTTTCCAAAGGATTTGTTGACTGAAAGTAAACGATCCTGTAATCAAAGCCATATCGAAGAGTCCTGAAATTGTATTACTGGTGTTTTATCATCTATACATAGCCTGTGTGCATCCCATAGTGCATCCTCAAATGTCGTTTTCAGGACAAACAAAATACTTTTTAAATATCTTATCAGCTGGTGTAAGTGCAGAATATTGATTCTATAACACATAGGTTTGAGCAAGCTCTCTGATTGGTCAATAGGCGTGTTTGATTCCACGATCAAACAACGATCAAATAGAACGTGCCTAATCACAAAGTATCCAGTGGCCTACACACGCCACTAGCCTACCGAAACTACTTCCATGAGCCTACATAGTGTGGTTTCCATAGCGACGTTTAGCGACACACAGCCGTTACACGGTTATACATTGTCTCTCGTTGGAAATCGGTAGCTACAAAATGTCAGAAGCACCTGCATACAGTGGCTGGCAGAGGCAGGGTTGGAGGCCAGAGAAATCATGTCCGTTAGCGGACATAAAAACGAGTTATCGCTTCGCAGCTACTGGGCTCCATCTCTAGACAACAGAAAGATGTGGAGCAACGCGCTTTTTGCCGGTCCGGGACACGCCATGAAACGGCCACTGGAGGAAAGCTCTTCCTATAACGTAGTCCTACCCGTGAACACCACAGCAGCACCTGCAAAAAAGTCTGGCATGGAGTTCATGGAATTTCAAGAATTGCACTTTTAATGGCAGCATGAACATCCACCTTCATTCTGAACCCAAAATGTTTCAGCACCAGAGACAGCCTGATTTGATTTGTTCCGCTAATCCCACACAGTGATTACTCAGATATTTAAATAGCCTAATTCAAGAATTGTTTTCAATAAATAGTTTTCAATAAATTGTTTTCAATAAATTGGTTAATAATATATTATTTACTATAATTATATCAATAACTGTAAGCGGGGTAGCAGGAGTGTTCGATCGGCTATCGTTACCATGGGAACTACTTTCAGGAACTACTTTCTGACGGAGATTAACTCAAGCAGAAAGCGTAGGTTTGGGAGCAAATCAGCCCACATTATGACATTATTTTACGATATTGTTGATTACAATGATACAATGTGTTATAGAATCGCAATCATACACTTGAGGCCGTTCAGGCGACAGTACAGGCGTACGGACCTCGGCGCAAGCGCCTCGGTCCTGCCGCAGTACTGTCGTACCAATAATGACGTTCAAGAACGGCCTCTCGTGTATGATTGCTTAAATATAACCTTGACTATTACTGTGTACTTCATTTATCTGACAGCATTATTTAATGATACTATTTTATATATATATATATATATATACACACATTTATTCATTTATAAACATATATATATAAACACACACTTATATGTACTCACACATGTATTTATTCATGTATACACACAGATGTATTCATTCATTTATACACACTCTCATATATATACACTTTATATTAATTCATTTGTACACACACACATACATATATATATATATATATATATATAAACAAAACAACACAATATAATAAAAACAGTTGCAATAATAACATAATATGGTATGATATGATTTTTGCTCCCATATTTCAATTAAAAGATATTTTCAAAATCAATATCGGTGGGGGCTCTTTTGCAAAGATAATCAATAAAACCACCTGACAGTTGTTGCAGATTATACAGCATACTTGTTACTTACACACATGTGCGGTGGTCCCAAAAAAGCCAAAATCTGCACTGTAAAAAAATATATACATTTATTAGGCACTCTGAATAAGGGTTGACTGTGTAATAATCATGCCTGTTATGTCAAATGTGATATGTTATATAACATATTATAAATGTCTATCTTTAATAAAATATTAAATAGATACCTTTACATCCTAAACAGAAGATCAAAATGTTAATATGTTACATGACAAACAAAAAAACGAAACATTATAGGCTATATATACAGATGTTTGCTAATGTATCCCTCTTATATCCATCAGGAATTAATATTAAATGATGAATTAACATTACCTCAGCACTGCATAAGTGTGGTCGTCAGTCATATTGACAAAGAAGCACTATTATATTGTATTGTATTGTATGTGGCGTTTAAAAGGATGGTATTTCGCTTGTCAGATTCAGATTTCGCGGGTGTGCCGCGTCTATGACGCTATCGCGTAGAGCTACGTCGATCCTTGCGTAATGCGGAAGTGGACGTGGTTAAATCTAAACTGGGTTGGAAAAACGATAGACGCGTCCCAGTCAGTCCGTGTCTTTAATGGTGAGTGCTTCACATTACGTTTAGGGGTGCAACAACTAATCGACTTAATCGATTAAAATCGATTACCAAATTAGTTGCCAACTAATTCAGTCGTCGATTCGTTGGTGACGTCATCACATGTGTTTTACGCGCTGTTAAGCTCCAACGTTATTGGCCTTTTTATCGGTAGCCTACTGGAGACATTAAAAAAATATATGTCATGTATTATTGCTACAAAAACATTATATCGCAGTAGGGGTGTAACGGTATCCGTATTCATCCCGTACCGTCACGGTTCGGACGTCACGGTTCGGCACATGCAGTCACACGGCGAATACGCCTTTTTTTACGAGTGGGAAAAAAGTCCGTCACTCAGGGCAGTATCCACTATATATAATCCAGGGGGCGGTATTGCGACTAAAAACCAGCCGCCCGTAAATAACAAATGAAGAACAAGAACAAAACACAACAAAACAAACACAATACATGAAGAAGAAAAGTTAGTATCCATGGCGAGTTCACACAACACACAGGAGCTAGAAGACCCACCTGCTTCTTTTAAATCAGCTGTGTGGGAACATTTCGGGTTCCCTGTGGACTACAACAATGATGGGGTGCGAGTTGTGGATCGGACGAGGACGGTGTGTCCGCGTTGTTCGACAGCGGTGCGGTATGCTAGTGGTAACACGTCAAACATGCTCAATCACATCCGAGTCAGTCTCAGTCCCCAGCGCGAGGGTTTTCTCGACGGCAGGTGACATAGTTACCGCCAACAGATCTGCCTTCACTTCTGACAACGTAGACAAACTCATCTTTTTGAAGACAAACTTGCAGAATTTGCAGAAAATGAAAATGAAGACCGTGAAATCGGTATGACAAAAATACTACTTCACAGTTTACACATGCAAAAGCAACTTGAAAATAAATGTGAGGAACTTGAAGGCCGGGAACGACGGAACAACCTGAGGATTTATTCAGTGCCCGAAAAATGTGAGGGAAATAGCATGATGGACTTTGTGGAAAAATTAATACGCGAGAAACTGGATGTGAGCGGCGAAATTCCCATTGAGAGAGCGCACCGGGCAACGGGGCATCTCACTGGGCACAGCGACCGTCCCCGATCAATAATAGTCCGCTTCCAAAACTACAACGTGAGGCAAAGGGTGCTACAATCCGCCTGGGCAAAGAAGGACATCAGGGTGAAAGATTGCAGGATTTTCTTTGATGAGGACTTCACCACCCTGTTATGGTTATCTGAGAGGACCCAAACGCAGGACACGGCAGTGTGGTTACAAAGGTTTTATTTGGAGGAGAAGGAGCGTGGAGAGTAATCCGGCTGGAGAGTATCCACTGGAGAGTAATCCACCGGAGAGTAATCCACTGGAGAGTAATCCACTGGAGAGTAGTCCTGGAGCACAAGAGGAACAGGTAAGAATAATATTCAGGTGTAGCGGAAATCGTAACTATTTCTAGGAAGGCTGAGAAGGCTGAGAGTGTTACCACTGGGGTTAAACAACGATCTGGCGCTGACAGGTTGTGGAGCCTCTGCTGATATGCCATTCGTAATGGCTGATGGAAATCAGGTGTGTCGCAGAGGAGGGTGCTCAACTGATTGCAGCAGGTGGAGATTTGAGCCGGGAGCCAGGAGTGACAGGCACCACACCCACACAGACAGGGAAAGGGAAAACACACACAAGGGAGGTGGCTGGAGAATACAACCACCACAGTACCCCCCCCCTTAAGGGACGCCTCCAGGCGGTCTACCAGGTCTTCCAGGGTTATCCCGGTGGAAGTCCCGTATCAGAGATGCGCCCACAATGTTTCGCCGGGGAACCCAACACCTCTCCTCTAGACCATAGCCCTCCCAATCCACCAGATATTGGAATCCCCTTCCACGGCGACGAACGTCCAACAATTGCCTGACGGTGTAGGTTGGGTGATTATTAATGATGCGGGGGGGTGGGGGAACACTCACTGGAGGAGACAAAGGACTGCTGGCTACAGGTTTCAACAGAGAGACATGAAATGTCGGATGAACCTTCATGTGTGAGGGAAGTTTGAGTTTGACTGCAGATGGATTAATAATGGAGTCGATGATGAAGGGGCCGACATACCGTGGAGTACGTTTTTTTGACTCTGTCTTGAGTGGGAGATCTTTGGAAGAAAGCCAAACACTCTGACCTGGTAAGTAGTTGGGGGCCGGGGTCCTGTGGCGGTCTGCGATGAGGCGGTTGCGGGCAGCGGAGCGGAGCAGGGCTGCTCGGGTGTCACTCCACACCTTACGACAGCGACGAAGGTGGGCCTGAACGGAGGGAACAGCAACTTCCTCTTCCTGGGCTGGAAACAGAGGTGGTTGGAAACCCATGGCACAATGAAAAGGTGAAATACCTGTGGCTGCACTTGGCAGGGAGTTGTGGGCATACTCGTTTCATGGCAGATGTGGGACCCATGACGAAGGGTTCCTGAAAGCCACACAACGAAGAGCCGACCCCAGATCCTGGTTGGCCCGTTCCGTTTGCCCGTTCGTCTGAGGATGATAGCCAGATGACAGGCTCACCGATGCTCCCAGAGCCTGACAGAAGGCCTTCCAAATGTGGGAAATGAACTGGGGGCCCTGGTCAGAGACGATGTCGGTGGGGATCCCATGAAGTCGAACTACATGGTTGACCAGAAGATCTGCAGTCTCTCGGGCAGTGGGAAGCTTGGAAAGAGCCACAAAGTGTACCATCTTTGAGAATCTGTCCACAATAGTTAGGATGATGGTATTTCCTTGTGAAAGTGGAAGTCCAGTAACAAAATCCAATGCCACATGCGACCAAGGGCGACTAGGTACCGGCAGTGGGCGAAGCAGGCCAGAGGGAGGCTGGTGGGAGGACTTGGCGCGGGCACATACTGTACAGGCAGCAACAAAGGCCCTGGTGTCTTGAGCCATGGAAGGCCACCAGAACCGTTGTTTGAGAATGAACAGTGTGCGATGGGCACCAGGATGACATGAGAAACGAGAGGCGTGTGCCCACTGCAGGACCTTGGAGCGAACAGGGGTAGGCACAAAAAGACTATTAGCTGGGCAGTTACCTGGGTTAGGCTGTGTTCGCTGGGCCTCCCTGACCAATGACTCAATCTCCAAGGTAACAGCCCCCACCACGCAGGAGGCAGGCAGGATAGTGTCTGGACTGGCAGCTGGTCCATCGGAAGCGAACTGGCGAGAGAGGGCGTCAGGCTTGAGGTTCCGTGACCCTGGACGGTAGGTGAGGGTGAATGAGAAGCGGCCGAAATACAGGGCCCATCGAGCCTGACGGGAGTTAAGGCGCTTGGCAGATTGGATGTACGCCAGGTTCTTGTGGTCCGTCCATACAATAAAAGGGAGTTCAGCTCCCTCCAGCCAGTGCCTCCACTCCTCTAGGGCAAGTTTGACAGCCAGCAGCTCTCTGTTACCCACGTCATAGTTCTTCTCAGCTGGGGTGAGGCGGCAAGAGAAAAATGCACAAGGATGCAATTTTTGGTCTCGTTCCGAGCGCTGGGAAAGAACTGCTCCTACCCCGGTGTTGGAGGCATCGACCTCCACAACGAACTGGCGAGAGGAATCAGAGTGGATGAGCACAGGGGCAGTGGTGAAGAGTCTCTTTAGCTCTGAAAAGGCAGCATCGCACTCTGGGGTCCAGGAAAAGCCAGTTGTGGGGGAAGTGAGTCTGGTTAAAGGACCCGCCACTCTGCTGTAGTCCCTGATGAAGCGGCGATAGAAATTGGCGAAAACCCAGAAACTGTTGAAGCAGTTTGACTGAGGTTGGTTTGGGCCACCCCGCCACCGCTTGGATCTTCTCAGGGTCGGACCTAAGCTTTCCTTCCTCAACGATGTAGCCCAGGAATGAGACTGTGTTTACATGGAATTCGCATTTCTCCGCCTTTACAAAGAGTCTGTTCTCCAGGAGTCTCTGCAGCACCTGCCTGACATGGATAATGTGCTCCTCCTTGTTACGAGAGAATATGAGGATGTCATCCAGGTAGACAAAGACTGACCGGTTGAGGAGGTCACGTAGCACATCGTTCACCATCGACTGAAAGACTGCAGGGGCATTCGTCAGTCCAAAAGGCATCACCAGATACTCGAAGTGACCGAGTGGTGTGTTAAAGGCCGTCTTCCACTCGTCCCCTTCTCGGATTCTGATGAGGTGGTAGGCATTGCGGAGGTCCAGTTTGGAAAAAATGGTGGCTTCCTGGAGGGGTTCAAAGGCGGAGTTAATGAGGGGTAGTGGGTATTTGTTTTTTACAGTAATGGCATTGAGACCCCTGTAATCAATGCAGGGCCGCAGTGAGTGGTCCTTCTTGGAGATGAAGAAAAACCCAGCACCGACCGGGGAGAAGGATGGCCAAATGACACCGGCAGCCAGGGAGTCATGGATGTAATTCTCCATGGATTTTCTCTCAGGGCGAGACAGGTTGAACAGACGTGAGGAAGGCAGAGGGGCCCCGGGAAGGAGGTCAATGGGACAGTCGTAGGGTCGATGAGGAGGAAGAGAAAGAGCTCGCTGTTTACTGAACACCTCTCCTAGGTGATGATATTCAGTGGGAACAGATGACAGGTCAGGCGGCTCAATCTTGAGTGGTGGAGAGGCGGCCTCTGCTGGCGGTAGGGCAGACTGCAGGCATGAGGATAAGCAAAAAGAACTCCAACTAATGATCTTGCCAGTTACCCAATCAATCTGGGGGTTGTGTGTTCTTAACCAGGGATGGCCCAACACTATGGGGGCCTGAGGTGAGGAAATTAGGTGAAACTGAATAAACTCACGATGGTTTCCAGACAGAATGAGGTTTACTGGCTTGGTGCGGTGAGTGACTTGGGCCAGGAATTTTCCATTTAGAGCAGGGGTCGGCAACCCCTGGCACGCGTGCCAGCATTGGCACGCGACACCGTAACCAGTGGCACACTAGGAATAAGTGTGCAAAAATATTTAAATTGTATTTTCGGATCCTGAACGAGACCGCCGCCAGAGCGCGTCTCCCCGTTACCCGCAGCAGGAAGCCATGCACGCAGCGCAGCCCCGCTCTCTTTATCTCCAGGTGACTTTCTGCCGCTTTCCTCCGTGGTGCTGATCGTTTCACCACGGAGGAAAGCACTGCACTAATTGCAGTAGCCTACTCATAAGGAGCTGTACAAATGCCGCAGTGTTTGCGTGGCTGTGTCTTTAGTTGAAAGCCCAGTGGCGATCTGTTCATCTCTCATCGAAATAATATGCTACAAAGGGGCGGACTGGCCATCTGTGTGTTGAACTTTCCTGTCGGCTCCCAGACCGTAGTCGAGGAGGGCAGAAGCAACAAGCTTCAGGTTCAATAACCCACTTTAGCTTCAATGACTGGAGAGAGGCGAGCTCTTCTTGGGAGGCCGTTGCATTTATTTAGCTGCTCTTCTGTTTCACAAAACACAGACCTCTGTTTTTCTGCTTCCTCGTTTCACTTCCAGAAACATACACACGTTCCCTCACTCTCGCTCTACCATCCACAAACACACATGCACAAGCCACACCCCTCTCTCTCTCTCTTAAAGGGACAGCGATCTCATCTCACTCTGCGTGACCCTAATATCATAACATGTGTGTTCTGGAGAATCACAAAACGGACGATCGTCCTTATTATTATGCCGTTTAAACCAATTATTTAAATGTGTTTAATGTGTGTTTCAGTTTTAAATTCGGCATCATGTAAGTTGCGCTGACAGGTCCACACACTGCTTCCCCGCAGCGAGGCTCCCCCGCCCTTCTGCTCCTCAGTCAACCCCCCCCCCCCCCCCTTGATAATTCTCGATCGTGGGCACGCTGATAACAATTTTTTTTTTAAATGGCACTTCATATCAAAAAGGTTGCCGACCCCTGATTTAGAGCATTAGCACTAAAAGGTGAATCTAACACTTCGCAGGAAATTCCTGCCTGAGCTGCAATGTCAATGTCCAAAAAATTCTCATCCGCCCCCGAGTCCACTAAGGCGAGCAGGGGTAGGGACTGTTGGTTGCAGCAAAGCATGGCTTCTAGCTGCGTTCTGGGTCGGGGGTTGAGAGAGGAGGAAGGGCTCGCCAGAATCCCCACAGCTACTGACGAGCCTGACCTTTTGGCAGACTAGGACAGGAGGATTGATCCTGTTGGACTCAGTACTACTGAAACTACCCCCACAAGTACTATGAAGTACTTATTGTGTACTTTTCCAGTAATCCTCTGTCAATGTCCCCTCCCGACTACAAGAATGCATGTTTTTCTTTTAATAAGCGTTAAAAAACATTTCTTCCTGCGACTGATATTGTTGGACAGAGTATTTTAAGAGGATGGTGGACATGATATCAGCAATACTTCCAGTCAGTACTCCGGCAGCAGCATTTTTACACCTTGGAAAGTCTTTGGAGACTGGCCTGGATAGCTGGTCACAAATATCCTTCAGCAAAGTGACAAACCCTTGTGACTCTTGTTGGCCTCTTATGGGGCTGCTGTCTTTTAATATATAATTATTCCTCTGCCGCTAGTTCGTACCTCGCAGATTCTTCAGTCTCATCAGCCTCATCCTTCCATCAGTCCCAGTCAACGCCTCCAGCACACTTCCAGTGTCTGACTCCATATGATATTGTCCTGATGCTGTAAGGGTGATGCCCCATGATCACAAAATGACCCCTCTAAAGTCTGAGTGCCAAGGACCTCATATTATGTCTGTCATTAATGTTACATCACCCATTATAACAATTATCTTTCCTTTTTGCTCTTCTCTTAACTGAATAGTCCTGTCTTTAAGTATAACCCAATGTAAAGTCCTTTTCCTGCACCATTTTAAGGCTTCAAAACAGGCATTTTTACTGTATGTGTTTCGAGAAATGACACAATCAATGGCCCAGAATTGTACTTTATAAACTATGAATCTTGTGGTGCTTGAAGAAATACAGACTGGTTAAGCCGGCCAGGTTATATTTATATGCCTTTTTTGGAGCCCTTTTTTTCAATATTTATTAAAATGTTACTAGTTATTTAAACAAACCACTATCTGAGGATAATATAAGCAACCATAACACACCCTTTATCTAGAGAGCTATTGAAGTCCATGAATAACTTTTTCTTTCCAACTGCTGTATTAATAAAGTTGCCACGTGTTTTCAAATTCAAGTTAAGCCACTATCTGTGCAGAACATTACAAATATTCTTCATTTGCAGTATTTTAAAAGTGTTCAGAAAGACTGCATCAATGATATGCTATATATCTATATAATATCAATATTGTTATTAACTTCAACCAAAGTCAATTTAAAGGTGACCTATCATGCAAAATGCACCTTTGTACGTCTTGTATACATGATTATGTGTCCCCGGTGTTCCAGGGAACTCACCAAGTGTCAGAAAACACAACCCTCTCTATTTTCCTCCTTCGCCAAATCTCTAAAAAAGGGGCTGCAACGGATCTGAAAAAAATGGATCCACATTCCGACACTTTTCTACGTCACAAAGACGTACTCCGCTTATTGGTCAACTCTCCACCTATCAGGGGAATGAGCCACGGCCACGTGCATTGCCAAACCTCTCATTCGCATATAGGCTATCGGCAGGCTACCCCAGTCACATCTGTGTTTTTGCCTGCTCTTGGCAGGATGTCTAAGCAAGTTAAACCACGGACATGTTTATGAACTTCTCTCAAGTCCAACACGGATATGCCTCCAAACTAATGCTACACCCGGGATCAATACCAACCATCCGGGACCAGGCCAGTGAGGACACATCCAATTCTGAAGCTGTAAGTTTTTATTTAGCGGTGTTTTTCCTGATAAAGCTATATCTAGCTTGTAGTATGTAGCATGTAGCATGTAGCTTAGCCGTATCAATGTCGCCTCAACCCCAACTAGTAATCGGTTAGGTGTTTATATGTTCTTGTAACATTTTATTTTGTACGCTCCGCAGTCTTTGCTTTGTCTTTTATTTTAATTATCAGGCATTTGCGAACATGTTCAGACTGCCGTAATGGCGATCTGTGTGAAGGCTGTAAAGCCACGCCTAGCCTAGCCGATAACACAAGTATTTATTCTCCTATGTATTAGTATTTTGTATCCTCTAAAAAATCATATTGAGTAAGTTATAATAACAAACGTAATCTTCTGGAGGTAAGTGCCGTTTCTTCCAGCGTTATGTAAAAGCTTTTGTGATTGTAGTCTGTAAGAACGATCATATATCATCAATCTGTAAGCTAAGCTACGCTAAACTACGCTAAGCTACGCTACGCTACGCTAAGCTAATGAGACATGCCGTTTTTTGTAAAAGCTTTTGTATGTTTACTTGTTTGCGCACATGAATATAAATGGGGGTGTGTTAGGATACAACACTGTATGTATGTATGCGAGGGGACACACACCACGAGTAAAACGGAGCTAAAGCCCTGGTATGTTGTTGTTGACATGCATTTACTAATCTAAACCACTTTTTTTGTTGTGCTTTTTTTAACATTGCACAGGCTACGTGGCCAACTTGATGGACCTCATCTTCGACCAAGTCTTTGTGGACCCTGCACCATTATGAGCAACCTGACAGGGAGGAGGTCATCGCCGGGTATGCCACACGGTTCAATTTGGCTGCTGTCTGAACCTAACATAGACATTTCACGGATCAGAGGACAACGCAGGCCGGAATCACCACTCTGATCCTGTGTTCAAGGAAGCCCCAGCACCAGCTCACAAAGCTCCTGTTTTTTATGGGTTCAAATAACCGTTGATTTTGACAATAAAGTTCCGAGTTGATATCAAGTGTGTCGTGATTATTCATGTTGGGATGGGTAAAGAATATTCTGATTTCAAAAGCATAAGGTTGTGTGGACTTTTTTTGTCGTACACATGGGTGTGTTATGCCATTGCTGTGTAGTATATAATAGTACATGTACAATGACAGAATGAAAGATTGCATAAAGCCATATACACCAGTATTTATTTCCATGAACAATATTAGCATTCATTTTACAATTTCAGTCAAAACAAACAAACCACTCAGTGCTCTATTTGCCTCAACTGTAGTCCAACTGTGTTCAGCTCTGTAAATATTCAACGCATTCTGCAGGGACAACACATTTAGGCACACAGGCTCCAATCCAGGATGGTCCACCACACAGGTTACAGAGTCCTCATGTTCCTGCATCCGTCTTTACACCTAGTGTGATAAACATATATTAATAATAATAATAATAATGGATTCAATTTATAAAGCACTTCACATCTGATCACAGATCCCAAAGTGCTACAAGTAGACCACAAGAACAGTATAAATAAACAGTACACAACACGGTAGAATTAAGAAAAAAGCAATACAAAAATAAAAAATAAATAAAAGGGATATAAAAAGGTCTAGGCAAAGGCTCTTTTGAAGAGAAGGGTTTTGAGGCCTTTTTTAAAAGCCTCCACGGTCTGTGGTGCTCTCATTTGGTCGGGGAGAGCATTCCACAGACTGGGAGCAGCCGAGCAGAAGGCCCGGTCTCCCATAGTACGGAGCTTAGTCCTGGGGGGTTTGAGGAAGTTGGAGTTGCTGGAGCGGGTGGTCCGTAAGGAGGTATGGGGGGTGAGGAGTTCCTTGAGGTAGGGAGGGGCAGTTCCATGGACACACTGGTGGGTGAGGACGGAGACCTTGAATTCAATCCTTAGTTTCACGGGTAGCCAGTGTAGTGCTTTAAGGATGTGGGTGATGTGATCATACTTGCGCACTCTCATCAGGATCCTAGCAGCGCTGTTCTGAATGTATTGTAGCTTCTGGATGCTTTTGTTAGGGATCCCGATGAGGAGTGCATTGCAGTAGTCCAGCCTGGAGGAGACAAAGGCATGGACCAGCTTTTCAGCGTCAGACAGAGTGAGTGTGGGGCGGAGTTTGGCGATGTTCCTGAGGTGATAAAAGGAGTTCTTGCACAGCTGTTTAATGTGGGCCTCAAAGGTCAGATGGGCGTCCATTTTAACACCCAGGTTGGTGACTATTGAGGAGAGGGTAATGTCCTGGCCGGAGAAGGTGATGGTGGTGATGGTGGATGACCGAACCTGGTGTGGGGTGCCAACTATAATTGCTTCGGTCTTGGCGCTGTTGAGTTTCATGAAGTTTTGCTTCATCCACGCCTGTATCTCCTCCAGGCAGGCAGTGAGTGTGGGTGAAGGCAGGGCTGCAGAGGAGGTAGGGTTGATCCTGAGGTACAGTTGGGTGTCATCAGCGTAGCAATGGAATGATACTCCATGTCGGCTGATGATAGAGCCAAGGGGGAGCATGTAGAGTGTGAAGAGGGTGGGGCCGAGAACTGATCCTTGAGGGACACCACAGGTGACGTTGTGGGTACCCGACTCTGCCTCGCCCAACGAGACATACTCTGTTCTCCCGGTGAGGTATGATCTGAACCAGTCAAGGGGAGAGTCAGAGAGTCCGATGGTGGAGTGCAGACGATGGAGGAGGATGCCGTGATCGACGGTGTCGAAAGCTGCAGTGAGATCGAGGAGGATGAGGAGAGAGGGAGAGCCAGCATCAGCCGTCATCAGCAGGTCGTTGGTGACCCTGACCAGGGCAGTTTCTGTGCTGTGGCCTGAGCGGAAACCAGACTGGAACTTCTCAAATAGATTGTTGGAGTTTAGGTGGTCATGGAGCTGAGCAGCAACTACTTTTTCCAGCACCTTTGATAGAAAAGGAAGGTTGGAAATGGGTCTGTAGTTGGCCAGGACTCCCGGGTCAAGGGAGGGTTTTTTGAGACGAGGTTTGATGACAGCGGTTTTTAGGGCAGAGGGGACATGGCCAGCCTGGAGTGAGAGGTTTACGATCTTAGTGATCATGGGGCTCATGGTACCGATGTACGATTTTACAAGAGCTGAAGGAAAGGGGTCCAGGACACAGGTGGAGGGCTTCATCCTCCTAACGATGCCATCAACCTCTCGCTGGGAGATGTCCGAGAAACAGCGAAGAGGCTGGGTTGTCCCAGGCTGTGGGTCAGCAGTTGTAACTGGAGGTGCAGAGGGGCTAGAGAGGAGGGAGCGGATGGTAGCAACTTTGTTATTGAAGAAGGCGGCGAAGTTGCTACACTGCTTGTCAGTGGAGTCGGAGTGTAGAGGACTTTGGGGTTTGAGGAGGTGGTTTATGGTGGAGAAGAGTTGCTTGGAGTTTCCAGTACTGTTGTTGATGAGGGAGGAGTAGTATTGGGACCGTGCATCTCTGAGGGACTGTGCATAGGCCTTCTGGTGTTCACGATAGGCTAACCGGTGAACAGTGAGTCCTGAGGCCTTGAGCCGCCGCTCAAGGACACGCCCAGCTGTCTTCATTCTCCGCAGTTCGCCGGTGTACCAAGGGGCTGAGCGCGAGAAGGTGACCATCCTGGTTTTGAGGGGGGCGTGCAGATCAAGGAGACTGTTAAGGGACTGGTTGTAATAAGCAACTGACTCATTTACTGATGAGAAGTTGGCGGAAGATAGATGCTGGAGGTCCAGAGTCATGGTGTCCGGGTTGATGTTCCTCAGGTTCCTGAAGCGGATTTGGCGTTTGGGCATGCTGAGTGGGGATTGGAAAGAGAGCTCCATAGAGATGGTCTTGTGGTCAGACACCCCCAAGTCATACACTAGCAGATTGCTGATGGGGGCGGAGTTTGTGATGACCAGGTCGAGCGTGTGGCCCTTGGCGTGTGTGGGGACATTAACATGCTGTGTCAGATTGAGGCAGTCCAGAAGTAGCAGAAACTCAGTGGCAAAGTGGCAGGAGGGGGAGTCAACGTGAATATTAAAATCTCCAAGTATGATAATATTGGCAGAGGTTGTGCATAGCGTAGTGAGAAGGTCGTGTATCTCTGGGATGAAAGCTGAGTTGGGTTTGGGTGGCCGGTAGATCAGAAGTATTGTCAGGGCGAAGGGGGGTTTACATTTAAATGCAAGGCATTCAAAAGAGGACAATACAGGCAGGGGCAGGAGTGACAGTTCCAATTCCTTTCGGTAGATAACAGCTAGGCCTCCACCACGACCAGTGCTGCGGGCTTTCTCCAAGTAGCTGTAGCCAGGAGGGCAAGCTTCATTGAGGGTGGAGTAAACCTCTGGCTGATGCCAGGTTTCAGTGAGGCACATGAGGTCCATTTTCTCATCGGTGATGTGGTCATGAATGAAGGATGCTTTATTACTGAGGGATTGTGTATTCAGAAGTTCTATTTTGGCTTTGGAAGATGTGGTGAATCTCTGTAGGGGCCGGAGTAGGCTGTAATCCACTCCACGTTTTCCAGACTCCTTCGTGTGTGGCGGTCTCGCGATGCTCTCCGTGTATTCATGCAGCGGTCTCGCGATGTTTCTGGCGTGATTTGACCCCGCCATGAACGGGCTCTGATGACTCGTCAGATGTGCGACACGACGGCAGACAGAGTGGATGGATGGAATATCTGCAACTCCGTGCTGGGAATATACAGTTTGTCTTTTTCTTTGGCTTCGGTGGATATAGCGAGGCCGACGAAGAAGTCCAAGTTGTTTAATGACTGAGGTGCTGGTTGGAGCGTTGGAGTGGTTGAAACTCAGGAGTTGGGGAATAGAAAACCTCAACATGTCAACAGGTCGGGCGCCGAAGAAGTTTGGTAGCGGTGCTTAGCAGCGAGGGCTAACAGCAACGAGACAGCTGGAAGGCTATCCCGATAATATACCTCACGTCTGGGAGTGAAACAGAGGATGGGAGAGAGGCAAGCAGTCAGCCGGAGATAGTCGGCGAATTTGGGCGATACAGCAGGTGAGTCCCGACAGTCGTCAGATCCAAAACCGTCAATAATCACGAGGTTTAAGATATAAAAGCACTTAAACAGACTCAAAGTTTAGCCATATAACTTAAAAGCAGATAAAATAGCTTAAAAGCAGATAAAAACTCTGAGGCATAGGAGAAGCGGCGAACAAACAAGCGCCAGCGTCCTCTCCTGTCCTCCTACGAATGCGAATGATCAGCTCATCATCATATTGAATGACATGTGAAAAATGTATTCTCTAAACAGACAACTTAGTGAAGCTAATGTTACGTGTGGTATCTCCATGCAGCACATGCTCCGGTTCAGAAGGCATCGTGGCGCAAGTTGCACATGTACCCCTTTAGAAAGAAGTCAATAACTGAGCTTTTAAAACACATGAAACACACATTGCTGACAACTGAGGTGTTGGAGTTATACTTTTTATCACCCTAAGTTATTGAACTTTCCAACGGTTGTTGCACGATGTTGGAAGAAAAGGACTGTAAACTATTAAACACAATGAGGCCATTGTATATATGCTGAAAATATGAATGTCTCCCTTTATAAATATATATATATGTATCGCTGTGTTTGCGTTACAAACTCTAAGTTACAAACTGTACACATTGCATTCTTGCTAATTAGCCAAAGTATGAACGGAATAAGTAGCAAGCATCGTAACAAACAGAGTAAAAATAAATAGGGACAACAGCTTGTCAACTAACCATTCAGAAACGTCCTGCTGCAACCGAGATGTTTGCACCTCCACCAAAACCTCCGCTGCTTCAGTTTCTGGATCAAATTGATAATATGCTTGAACACATGCATTGCTCTGAGATGACATGTGTATTCCACACTCGTAATCACAGCAAGCATGGTAACGTGACTCTCGCCGGCTCTTCTGCTGGGGGCGTGGTCAGCTGCTGCTCAGAATTTTCATAGACAGGTTTGGAATAAAGCGAAAATGAGCGAAACGAGGCATGGCTAAAAAATGATCTGTTTGGTATTTTGAAAAATAAAATGTATAAATATACCTTATATAGGTATGGTCATACACTATATCATTTAAATATAGCATGATAGGTCACCTTTAAATAGCAGGCAAAAGTGGGTTAATTGCCATGGATGTGGTGTTTGATATAGTTTACGTTCAATTTGAACTATTTTAGGCAGAAAAACGTATATTGACGAAACCTTTTTTAATAATTTACTATAATTTAGAAAGGTTTTTATGAGAAATAATTTCAAAAGTAAACTTATTTTTCATTTTATATTTCAATTTGAAATGTTTGCACACAACATTATTAATTTATACATTTTTATAAAAATTTTAAATTATGAATCCATTTATTGTATTTCCATGAGGCTGGGGAAGATATCCCGCATGTGGCTCAACATGTAATACAAGTAAGTATATGTACAACATGGAAAAGTAAATAAAATAAGTTTAATAGGATGTGGATTTATTTTCTCATCTTGTAATTACACAATCAAACAATCTATAATTTAGCTCTGACCTTCCCAAAAACATTTAGTTGAATTGGACACATTTTTCGAAGCTCTATTGAATGACATGCAATGACTTGGACTGATGGAAGAATCTGAGAGGAATGAACTAGGAGCAGAGAAATAATCATATTTTAAAGACAGCATTGTCATAAGAGGCCAACCAGAGTCACATGGGTTTCTCACTTTGCTGAAGGATATGTGTGACCAGCTATCCAGGCCAGACTCTAAAGACTTTCCAAGGTGTAAAAATGCTGCTGCTGGAGTACTGACTGGAAGTATTGCTGATATCATGTGTACCATCCTCTTAAAGTACTCTGTCTAACAATATCAGTCTCATAAGAAAGGTGTTTTAACGCTTATTCAAAATAGCAGAGAAACATGCATTATTGTACTCAGGAGGGGACATTGACAGAGGATTACTCAAAAAGTACACAGTAAAAGTACTTAATAGTACTTGTGGGACTAGTACTGAGTCCAACAGTGTCAATCTCACGAAGAACTAATGGCAAAACACATTTTTTTTCCCTCATCAAACTTAGCAGAAGTGGCTTGATTAGGTTCTCAGGAGGGGACTTTGACAGAGGAGTTAAAACACACACACACACTAGAAGTACTTCAATGTATTGTGATAGTAGGTGTAAGAATACTGAGTCCAGCAGTCTCAATATCATTAAGAACTTATGGTAAAATTGTCTTTTTATCACTCATCAAAGATAGCAGAAAACATGCATTATACGGAGGGGACTCTGACAGAGGATTACTCACAAAGTACACAGTAAAGCAATTCATTTTATTTCTGGTAGCAGTCAACTAGTACCGAGTCCAACAGTATCAGTTTTATTCAGAACTTATGGTAAAAAATATTTGCATCACTCATTGAATATAGCAGGAAAGAAAATGAAGAACAGCTGATTGACCGAGTGCAGAATCACTGTACAGTTTAAATCTCCTTACAATGTTGTCCATTTTAGACAAAGGCTTATTATATTTACAGCCCTAATAACATTCATTTTCTGGTCTCAATATGTGTCTTGGCTGTTTTCGTGGTGATCGCTAAATTCACCTTGTTTATTATCACTATAACACTGACCCAGAGTTTGTAGTTGTAAAAACAAGTTTTGTACTTGTAAAAAAAAGTGTTGTAGTTGTAAAAAAAATGTGTGAACTTGTAAAACCTAAGCTGAATTTGTCTCTGAAACATGATTTATTAAAACAATGTTATGTGTTTGCTTGATAGATACGTTTTTTCTTTACAAAACTAAATGCATTAGTTTGTAGATGGTGTTTTGTATTTGCAAACCACATTGTGTTTGTTAGTGAATCATGAGGCATTTGTAAAACCTGTTTAGTTTGTTTGTGGAGTTATGGCAGGAAATTAGCTCAATATAACTTCCTCCACAAAAGCAGCAAAGAAGCATGGTTGTCATGGTTGCCCTTCTGTTTATTCTCCGCGGTGGGGGCCGAGGGAACCGGGCAGAGTTTTTCGCCAGTCAACGTGTATTAAAGTTTAAATCTTCCGGACAAAATTATAAAAGTGCCGGTCAAAGGTCTTCTTTGTTATTTATTGAGCTTTAAAGGGCCCATTGCATGCTTTTCCGGTTATTACCCGTCTCCTTGTGTGTTATGAAGGTGTCCATGCATGTAAACAGTCTGCAAAGTCAAAACCCCTGAAAGTACACCCTGTAGGGAGTAAAACTCTAACACAGAAAAGACCTCCCCCAAAAGCCTCGTTGGAGATTTCTCAGTTTCCATTGTTTACTTCCTGCCCCGCGTGACGTAGCTGCACCGTGTGACGTCACTTCCTCTGCCAGCCGACCATATTATGTGTCGTAAAACCTGCTTCTTTTCAAAGCTCTATCCAGTCATGTCGCTGAGGGTCTGTTGCCTGTCTTGTGTGGAGAAATCCACAATGTTTGCAGTACCGAAGGCAGAACCATGACGATGCTGTTCCTACTTTGTTTGGACCAGCGGGAGATTCGGGTACACAACCTGTAAGTATTCATTGTGGTTTGTGTATTTATTCTGTTTAAAACAAACAATGTATCTACCACGACTGTGTAAATGCTATGCTATGCTACCGAGGTAAACACGAGGGCTAACGAGCATTCCCAGACCTCAACACCGATG
Organism: Harpagifer antarcticus; assembly: GCA_902827135.1. Lineage (NCBI taxonomy): Eukaryota > Metazoa > Chordata > Actinopteri > Perciformes > Harpagiferidae > Harpagifer > Harpagifer antarcticus. The sequence goes on along the minus strand of CADEHL010001046.1, from coordinate 347,241 downwards.
TTAGCACATGGCCTTACATGTATCTCATAGCAGGAGAATGTCTGCAAACACACACGAAATACTCATAGACAGTATACTCCGGGTGATTTACCCGTACGGTCAGTAATTACAGTTGCCGTCCGTGTATTCTACCAAGCTTCCATTAATAAGCTAAGCTAGAAGCTCTAACCTAGAGATGTTATGAAAAACATTGTTTTCATGCCAGCTACAATGAATGACCAAATGTAGCAGACTAACTGTATAATATTGCAATTGTAAGATGTTCTTGCTAAGCTTAGACTAGCGTTTAAACTGCATATTAGGTTAGCATATTAGCTGGCAAGCTAACTGTGTTGATTACTGATAGATAATCATAGCTGGAGAATTTCGTCTGCAAACATACATGAAATACTCATAGACAGTATACTCTGGCTGATTTAACGTACGGTCAGTCGCCAAACATAATTACTTTGCAGTTGGCGGTCCTAGCAGCTATGCTACTGAGCTACAAAGAGTCTGAAATATTACGCTACATGGGAAAAGGTAGCAGACTATCTGTAGAACATTGTAATTGTAAAAGTGTTGCTGTTTCTTCACAGGTCTCACTAAAAAAATCTATTAGAAAGCTGCAGCTAATTCAGAACGCTGCTGCTCGAGTCCTCACTAACACTAAGAAAGTGGATCACATCACTCCTGTTCTGAAGTCTTTACACTGGCTTCCTGTGTGTCAAGGAATATATTTCAAAAAACTGCTGCTGGTTTATAAAGCTTTGAATGGTTTAGGCCCAAAATACATTTCTGACCTCCTGCTAAATTATGAACCATCCAGATCTCTCAGGTCTTCAGGGACTGGTCAGCTTTCTGTCCCCAGAGTCAGAACTAAACATGGAAAAGCAGCGTTTAGTTATTATGCTCCAAATATCTGGAACAAACTCCCAGAAACCTGCAGGTCCGCTGCAACTCTGACTACTTTTAAATCCAGACTAAATACTTTTCTTTTTGCCGCTGCTTTTAATTGAACTATTCACATCTTAAACTTGTTAGAAATTAAAATCAATGTTTAATAGCATAATGTAGCTTAAACATACCGTCAGTTTAAATGCTATTTTATTCTGGAAAAAACCAGAAGTTCTCAATACCAAGCTTTTATTCTGAAAATCCTTCATGACAACATCCAGGACTACCGTCCATTATTATCACTAAAGTGGCTATTGACGCCGTTAACATGTATTGCATATAAAGTTATGAAAGAGTTAAGGAAGAGAAAAGGCTTGTTTAGATATATTGAATGTACAATGTCTGTATCCTCTGATATGCATAACAACGGACATTAAAACGTTGGAGAGCCGGCCTGCAGGGAGGAGCCAGCAGAGGATATATAAACAGCGGGACCTGAGGGGTTCGGCCTCTTTCTTCACCTGGCAGGGCCAGAAACACAGCTGTTTTTCTGTCGAACAATATTCTGTTTGTAACATTACCGCACCTTTATTTGAATTAAAGTACCAATTTGAAACCATCTCAGAGACTCCATTTAATCTCCTTTTTAAGCTTCTCTCCTGGACGCGAGAATTATTACACGGATAACAATTGGTGACCCCGACGTGATTCTTGTTAGACCGGGAGAGACTACACAGCCGGCTGTGGCCCGGAACCGCGGGCAATCCGTTCGACACACAAAGAGCTCAAACCATCGGTAAGAAGAAACCTGTTAAGTCAAATTCTTCGATAGTTTATGCAGGACAATTTTAGGATTGTGTGTTGGACGACTGCTTCCGGTTCCTGAAAACAGCTGGGAAATGTAATGTTAAAACAACCAAATTTATAACAATAACACGTGGCATTGTTTTGTCACAAGCAGGTGAGTTCAAATTACTTATTTTTCTTATATTTAACCCTGCATGCTATTCGTTTGTCTGTTATTACATGTCGGCAAGGAGCTAATCACTTCAATAGTGTTTTTGTTACGTTTAATTAAACGCAAATAGTTTGAGGCTATTAAGCAGTCGGGACTGCTTGAGACAAAGAACACAATCACAGTGGAAGCTGAGAATATTGGAGTGAGTGTTTGTGTTAAAGACAGTGTGAGGCTGTTTTTCTTTTTTAAAAGTCCTTTGTGTGATGAGGGCAATCATTTCAAGTGTTTCTTGTTACGTTTAATTCAACGCAAATAGTTTGAGGCTATTAAACAGTAGGGACTGTTTGAGACAAGAACAAAGTTGAGTGAGTGTTTTAATTACAGTGTGAGGCTTTCTTTTTAAAAAAGTCCTTTTTGGGGAAAAGGCCTGAAAAGTTTGAAGCTTTCAGTGGTTGTATTTTCTGTTTTCAAACAGACATTGCGTGTGGATTACGATGAGAAATGCGACATTCGTGCGTTAGATAGACGATATTCTGCTAATTGTGTTTGGATAGCGTCTTAATTTGTCCCATTATGGCGTGTTTAAACAGGAGATAACCATACTGGCTCTTAAAGTCAAAACATTACGTGCATGGGTTCAAAGCCGTATGACGTAAGGGTTTGAGGCCCATTGATAAATTGTACAATAAATAGAAATGTTATTTTAAACTGCAGTGTTTTGTGTTACATTTTGTCATTATTTCAACTCCCCTCTGAAAGCCACGAGGAGTTTTCAAATCCCTTTGTTCTTCAGGTTAAAGGTTGCCATCTTGTCTTGCCCTCATGTTGAAAATAAGCCACACGGCAGTCGCCATTTCGTGAAATGCTAATTGAAAGTACTCGGTTTGTTCTTACACACTCAGTCACACTCACATGAGGCTGGGCACTCCATATTGAGAAGGACACATCATATTTCTTGGCAGAGTTGGAACTATAAAATAGACAGGTTATCTTACCGTGGGAAGTTTGGTATTTGTAGGAGTCTGGTTTGGTACGTATTTCTGCTTACAAGTGTGTATTGGCGGTTATGTGCTGTGTTGTTTAACCATATTCTCCCATTTTTAAGGAAAATAAGCTTCTTCTTGTTAAAAAGAGGTCAGTTTTGACAAAGATACTATAACATTTTGAAGCTTGATTTTAAGTGTTATAAATGAACACATGCTTCATCGCCGAGATAGAATTGCAAGTGGTTTCTAATTATAAGATAAGAAACCTTACATAATACTCAAAAAAGCAAACAAATGTATTGAAGCTAACACAAGTTATGACATTTACATAATTCCAAACATTTCGGAAAGTGGAACCCAGTAGAGCCACACCAGATTTCTAATTTTTATATGTCAAGGTCAAAACTGTACACAGTACAATTGGTGTCTATTTTTTTACAATTCTGATTAAAAAATGTTTTTGCATAATTGTTGAAAAAAAAAAAAAGAATAATAATAATCATTTATATTTTATAGATTGACCTTATTAAAAAATACAGATTTAAAGTTCGGACGAACAGCAACAAAGGTACTAGTCAAAGGACTAGTGCTTCAATCTTTGATAATTTCATATTTTTTCATTCAAATAGTTAGAGAACATGTCACCAAAAGAAACTAAATTAAGGCCAGACATAGAGCCAGGCACAACTGCAGATATCAAGGAAAGGGTAAAAATCAGATCAGATGCTACAACAGTTCCAAAACTTAGACAGAAGACATGGAACCAAGCTGAGAAACTGTTGGAACAGTGGCAAACAAGAGGACTGATTCCAGCAGATGATCAACCTGGACCAACAAAAGCCCATAGAAGAGCAGTACTCGACTATGAGCACGAACAATGCCTACAACAGCTAACTATATGGAGGGAAGCTGAAGAAAAGACACCGTAGCTTGTAGGAACAAGACAAGGAGAAGGGAGGTGAAACTTCCAGAGAAGGCAGGGCAGACACCTCCAACAATTCAAGCTCAGGAAGAACCAGAGAATGCAGGGCAGACACCTCAAACAGTAAAATCTCAGTGCCAGAAAATCAGAAGCAGAACCAACAACCAGGAGGTTTCCGAGGAAGCAGAGGCAGAGGAAAAGTTCTCCGGTTTGAGGGATGCTACATATGCGATCAGCTGGGCCATTGGGCTAGAGATTGTCCACAACAACAAATGAAACAGCCAACACATGCACCAAACAACGGCCCTCCATGCATTTACCCCGGGGGAGGTTTCCATGGTGACAATGGAGGCAGGGGGTCCCAGAGATGTCAAAGACGAACAGGGGTGCCAAACATGACCCAAATGCCACTGACATCCTGGTATCAATCACAGCAATGAGGAAGCTCAGAGGGCCAGACCAACCAGGTGATGCATCCTCAGCACAAGGGTATTTTGAAATCCAGCTACATTGAGCCATATCTGTCACCACAGGAGGGAGAGGTTTAATGTAAAACAAAATCGAGAGTAGCATTTGCATTTACACATAAAGCATCCACAGAATAAAACATTTAGCAGACTATTTTTGTAATTATGAGAAGGAAAGAGATTACGAGTGATGTTGTTCCCCTACACAGAAAACTATTGTGTCCACACAGCTAGTGAGGTCAAGAAGACGGGTTTCCACCCAAAAAAAAAAAATATGAAGACGGAAACCTGGTACTCGCCCAAGACGGAGGATCCTTACCAAGTCCTCCTGTTTACACCGACTGCAGTTCAAGGGGCGGCGATACACCTGACGTGGAGCTGTTGAGACCTGAAAACAGAAACTCGATTCTGCTGTGGTGAAGTCTGGCTACAAAGGGAGGTGTCCGATAGGGTCGCTTGTCTCAAACCAGTGAAGAAGTCAACAAGATCCCAGCAGAACTAGAGAGTGACTGTTAGCGGGAGAACAGTGACGGAGCGACAGAGACTGGCACAACATTTTCCAGCCAGTACATAGATAGACCCCGTCAGAAGACCGGGGCTGTGTTTAAAGGGGAACTTCATTTATTGTTAGTGGAAGTGTAGTTTTTTTTTTTTTAGTCAAACAATTATGTGATTTATGGAGTCAGATTACAGTTCTTTCTCATAAACAAAATGTTATAATCGGTCTGAAGTATCTGTTTCAAGGAAATGAGCTGCAGATTAAATAACATAACACTGATTGAGAGCTTGGATGAAGAAGTTGTAGGGTTTTTATAACAGGTTCAAGAATCAGTTTTTATTTATTTATTCTTGAGTAACTTTGTGATTTATAATGTAGTGCGTAAGGCAATATCTCATTTTGAGTGAGGGGCACCAGCCCTTCATGCATGTCACCCTCTGTGAGAATAGTTTGTATTTTCCCTCTAGTTTAGAGAAATATTATTTTATCATATCTTTGTTCAGCAGTAACAACCAATCCTCTAATCCTAGAATTATTGAGACGCATTAGCGACACCAGGAGTATTGTTTTTCGCAGCAACAATGATGCATAATACCAGGACAAAAGCCATTGTTGAAACAAGTAAACCATTTTTTGTGCTAATGGCAGATTTTAGTGAATGTTTTTATACCCGCAGAAAACCATACATCATACGATATTTTTTGTACGCCTTATGGGTACACGGAGAAGTTATGTTTATTTGATGCAACGTTATGGGTTTTACATGTCCTGTTCAGAATAGGGTAATCATTGCAATATTAATTGAGCATGTTATGCTCAAAGGAGGGAGTGTCATGATTATACAGACATGTTGATTTCAGTGACGTTGTAGTTAATAAATAATAACATGAAGTTAATAATAAATCTCATAACGACAAAAGGTATGCCGAAGCTTGGGCCTCCACCAAGGAGGGAGTGGTCCAGTTTTAGATATTAGACGAATAGAAGTAATGAATATGTCAGAACTCTGAGTAATATTATCCAAGTTTTGTCTACACAGGCTGGGAAAGCTACAGAGATACCAGACGAGACACCAGAAGAGACTCCTGTTCGGCCAGGTGAATGGGTGAGGGTGAAAGTTCACAAAAGACAGTGAGCTGATCCCGGTGGACGGAACAGTGAGAAGTTGTAATAAACTTCACACGCGCTCCGGTTTAAAGGTAAAGATAAAGGAGCAAATTGACACCACCTCACACATTGTCACCCTTCACTGGCAACTTCCAAAACATTATTGGGAGTTAGGACTGATTTGGAAGAGCTGGAACAAAACATTAAATAGAAATAAGATAAAGATAGAAACAGCTCAAAAGATGAATTGTCTATAGATTTTTATAGATTGTACACTAAAGTGAAAACCTATGTTTGCTTTACATCTGAAAAAGAGTCCAATTTTTGTATACGTTATTATAGTACTCATTATTTAAATTCTGTAACTGACACAACCATGGAGAAAATAGAGATGATGTCAAGAACAAAGCCAAAGCAATGGTGGGGTCCCCTAGGGATAAGAGTCAGAATAGCATTGTTGATTGTGCTCATTACACTTGGCACCTTTCTGGTTGGATGGGGAGTACAATATCAAGTAAGACATGGATCCATGAGTCCACTTATCCCCAGAGCCAAAAGATCAGCTGAGCAACAAGAGGAGGATTTAGAAATACTCGTTCCCAAAGGTGAGGCGGTCATAATCAAGATGATTCACCCCCCATATATGCAGTTCTTGTATCAAATGATGAGATGGGTTTAAGTGATCGGGATAATCAGTGATGGGGATTTACAGATTAGGGGAATCTCCAAATACACTGGATCCATGTTTTAGTCTGTACCAGAAACACCCCCTGTTAAGTTTATGGACAACCGACCGGTGACCTGAGCAAAGTTATTGAAAATGATTACAGTAGAAACAGGCTACTAACCCACAAGTACAGCTTTGTATGTACAAACTCTATGAACGAAATTCCCCAGCAGATTGTGGCGACATTGCAGATATGTCCAGTCACAAAAGTTAGTTACTTATGTTCTAAATAACAGTGAGATTTAAAGTGATGGAGAAAATATGGGGACGTTCTTGTATAGTGTGTGAAATATGTGGTGCTTGAAACATGTAGGTATTTTTAAAATAGAAAAAAATAGAAGAAAATGGTTTCCTGAAAGAGTTATTTGGAGTAGCCATGTTACAGTGGGTGAAAGAAATGTTTAGGGATATGGCACAACTATTAGTAGACATTAATTACATTTAACATCTAAGACAGATAGTAAGATTAGGAAAATAGAGTGGATTGGATTTATTTTACCTCAGTGTGTTAGAATTAACTATAGGTAATGCGTCCCGAGATCTCTCTCTCTCTCTCTCTCTGCCTGTCAGAATGCTACGACCCCATCTTCAGACAAATGACCTCACCACAGGAGACTCCTCCTCCATCGAAAAGACAGAGAACCCGAGCTGAACCAACAACGACCTGAGGCATCCAGAACCATCTCCACCTAAGGCATCCAGAACCAAACCAGCATGCTGACAAAGAGGCAAACTCTCATCGGTCCCTCAGACAGGACATGAAGTTCCAGCCTGAGCCACGAGATTTGGTACAAGAGCAGAGTGTGGGACATGAGAGCGGAATACGCCCTCCATGCAACAGCGTAGAGACTGAAAAGGAGGAGATGAAATGCAAAGCAGTTGGGCCACTGAAAAGGGTTAGACCGGGCGGAAACACCAAGCGGATGGACTGAGGAGAGGACAGAACCAGAGGAGTTGGCATAGGCCAGCAGAACGTGAGGGGGTCGTGGCTTGACAACCAGAGGGGGAGAGAAGGAACACGGGAGTGAGTGAGTTTACACATAAACACACTTATTAGAAAATAATCCTAAAAACACACTGAGGGTAGAACATATTATTCAATCTTTTCATTATATAACAAATTATTCTTTTAGAGATTCTTATTCATGTGAGAATTTGGGGAAGATTTAATTTGTTACAATATAGATAGTAGGCAAATCTTTATTTGAATGGAAAATGTTAAAGGTAGAGCTAGAACCAAGCCAAAGAAAGTATTCCAATCTGGAGTATTGGGTTCTACATTATAGCATGGTTATTACCATAGGAGAACTGTTAAGGTGGAAACAACATTTGTTTGTCGTCCAAGATGTAGAGTTAAAAAAAAAAAGACACTAGGCAAAGAGTGATTGAAAATTTAAATTCTGAAAAACTAGTATAATTGGGAGTAATGCATGCGGGGCCTTGGATCACTCATTTTAATGGTGCATATTTTTGACAACAAATATCTTTCAGGGAGAAGGGGTCGACCAACCCACCCTGCAAATGTATTAAATCTTACTTGCAGCTTCAGAGGGAGCGCACAGCACCAGAGTATGAGTTTTTAAAAGACAAATGCCACCACCGCCTAATGCTCATCCATTTAATCAGTGATGACCTGACATTTAGAGATGTTATTTAAAGGAGAAACATATCTGCCATAAGTCAACATTCCTGAATTGAACTAATTATCACATGTTCGGGCACCCAAGTTTCCACACACTGTAAAAGGAGTTAGCATGGTTCTTCAAGGAGACCAGAATTGAAGATAAATTAGTGTAATGCGTTAGTGATATTCCACCGGTTTTCACACCATTTCAGGGACTTTATCACTGCATTAAAACAGACCACCCAAAGGTACTGAAGTAGGAACTTTTAAGTGAAGAAATTCTACAACTAACCACAATCTTCTCCCAGAAATGACAGTCTAGAATGCCGTACCCCAGAGTAGATGTTTGGTGGTATCGTGGAACTAAAACCTTGTACTCAGTCTTGCCACAGGATTGGGCTGGGACCTAGCACAGCCAGTGATGTTTTTTATGTAGTTAATCAACATGGCGAAACACCCCAAAGCCAGTAGGGCTAAGAGACCAGTCCCATGGGGAGTTTAGGCTCCACTGTGTACAAGGATAACATAGAGCCCAGGAGAGGCCTAGATGTTGCATTTCCATGTCCTAACGTACCGATTGATCACGACGGCCTCTTCTAGAGAACATATTGTTTTCATACCTTAAATGGTATGAAAGGAGGGAGGGTACATTTCTCATGAGGGGACAGTTTCCAATGCTAGTAGAACAGGACGACCCACCCCCATATACAGATGTTGATGAAAATGATGATTTAGTTTGAATGAGTTTAAATGATATTGTCACGATCACAGGTACAGATAAGAACCCAATAGCACGACTCAGATACAACCAGTGTAGTAATGTTCAGTTTATTCCAGGTCAAGGACAGGCAGAGTCAAAACCAGTAAATCCGTTAGGCAGGCAGGAATCGAAAACTGGGCAGGACAAAACTCAGGACTGGAGCACAACACTCACTGGAGAGCTTGGCGGAAACAACAAGACAATCTGGCAACTGACAACTGAAAATGAGGTGGTATAAATACTGTGGAGTGATGAGGGAATGAGTAACAGGTGAGGAGAAGGGCTGAGGAGACCAGGTGAGGGAAATGAGCTGATTACAAGGGCCTGGGGGAAAGCGGGATCTGAAATGACAGGAGAGTTTAGATGAGGCATCAAACAAACAATAATATAGGTGTCTAACTTGTGACAGATATGGATGTTCAGAGATGAGATTGTTCAATGAATGTCCAGCCGATGTGATTATTTAAATGATGAAATCATGTGAAGAAGTGAGCAAACTAAAATGATAAAATGGAGTGAATCCATTTCAATTAACCTATACTATTCCAAGATAGTGTATTTTTATTTTTTATTATTACTCTATACTATTCCAAGATAGTGTATTTTTATTATTACATTACACTGGTCCAAGATAGTTTGTTTCATTTTTATTATTTTTCACTGTTCTATATGATAGATTTCATGCATTTTAGAATCATTACTATTTTAAAATGGGTCGTTTCTTTTCACTTTGTAAAAACAAGTGCCTTAACACTGAGCGTGGTATGAGAACGGTTTCTGTGAAAGGAGGGAGGAAGAAATGTTCTAATACCAAGCCATTGCTGCTATTTTGAAGAACCATATTGAATGTTAACACTAGAAGTTATGCACAAGGGAAAACTTTTATGTTTGAACACAGTCAGAGTATTTTTGTATTTTTGCAAAGTTGAGGCTATTCGAACCATTCCATTTTGATTGTATGTTTTTGATATGAGTTATGTACTATGCAGAGTTCAGATGAAGAACTCATTGATTTCAGTATTAGACACACCTTTTAGGTGTGTAAGGAGGGACTGTTAGAAATTAAAATCAATGTTTAATAGCATAATGTAGCTTAAACATACCGTCAGTTTAAATGCTATTTTATTCTGGAAAAAAACAGAAGTTCTCAATACCAAGCTTTTATTCTGAAAATCCTTCATGACAACATCCGGGACTACCGTCCATTGGTATCACTAAAGTGGCTATTGACGCCGTTAACATGTATTGCATATAAAGTTATGAAAGAGTTAAGGAAGAGAAAAGGCGTGTTTAGATATATTGAATGTACAATGTCTGTATCCTCTGATATGCGTAACAACGGACATTAAAACGTTGGAGAGCCGGCCTGCAGGGAGGAGCCAGCAGAGGATATATAAACAGCGGGACCTGAGGGGTTCGGCCTCTTTCTTCACCTGGCAGGGCCAGAAACACAGCTGTTTTTCTGTCGAACAATATTCTGTTTGTAACATTACCGCGCCTTTATTTGAAATAAAGTACCAATTTGAAACCATCTCAGAGACTCCATTTAGTCTCCTTTTTAAGCTTCTCTCCTGGACGCGAGAATTATTACACGGATAACAAACTGCACTGTAACTTTTATCCATGTATTTTTTCTTTTTTTTCTTTTAATGTTTATTTTATTATATTTTCTTTTTAATGACTGATTTTAAATGCCATTGTCTTAATGTCTTTCGTTTTTTGTAAAGCACTTTGAATTGCCTTGTGTTGAAAGGTGCTATATAAATAAACTTGCCTTGCCTTATGAAATTGACTGTTTTCCTCGGATACAAAATTAATTGTATGAATACTATGTGTATCTTTCTTAGAGTACATCACAGCAGGAACACAATACCCACCGCTCCAGTACAGTCGGATGTCAAACAGACCGTCCACAGACTGTTTGTGTGGGAACTCAGAGTGTTGAGACACGGTCTGTGGGAACACAGACAGTGGAATGTAAAGTGTCCGCCATTTTGTTGCTACACAGTTGGCCCGGGGAACACTGAAATCGGCACACGTGAGAAGCAAAGGTAGACTATAACACTGACAAATCACAGATACATTACCTTAATTGTGCTTTTATTACATGTACAGCACCTGGGCTCAACCAAAAATCGTTTTTAAATGTGCTCTATAAATAACACCTTATTTGATATTATTGTATATCACAGAAATACTGTTATGTTGACTACAAGAAATACAGTGCTGTTTGTAGTTTGTACATTTTTCATGAATTAATCTGTCAGATGTACACAAGTTGTTGGCCTTTTACAATGTATTAGTGTCTTATCTAATGTACATAGTATTTATGCACTTTTCCCTTTTTATTAACAGGCATCCAGGCCACGGTGTCTTTCAAAAGTGTTGGCACTAAAACTTCCACCTACACAGAAATCCCCTTGTCCTCTACACCAATAAAGGACCCAGGATTGGGACCTCGCAAAAGACCTCGACTGGAGTTGGAGGAGGAACAAGCAGAGACGTCGACAGAATTTGAGGAGACTCTGGGTTCGAGTTACCACCCTGATGATACTGTAGAAGAATGTGACGTATCGTAAGTTTGGTACATTTGGTACACATTACTATTACTGTTTTTCAGAGTTGAAATCTAAAACTTATTGTTAATTTTGTTTTGTTACATTAGACCACAGGCACAATCCACGCACTGTGACGTAAAGTACATTGTTTTTGAAAGCTGCCTCAGACAGCTGTTTGAAAAATGTCCGGTGTGTAAGACAGACTGTGATGTCCAAACAAGAAAAGTGGGGACCTATGTGGCGTTCACACAGCGTTGTTCAAACTGCAGTTACTTCAGAATATGGGAGAGCCAGCCCGTCATCGGAAGTATCCCGGTTGGCAACTTACAATTATCCGCTGCTACATACTTCACTGGGGGTTCCTTCTTCCAACTACGAAAGGTATTTTACCATCTCTAACATCTATAGCATATGAAAAATGACAGCAGTGGACTTTTTCAAAAACGTTTCCTTTTTTTCTATTTATTCATAGATATGCAGAGCCATGCAGCTGGAGATCATCGGGTATGGGACTTTCAGGAGGCATGCTAAGAGTTACCTGGAGCCTGCTATTATCCACAAGTGGAACACTGATCAGCAGCAGAATTTCGATAATCTACAACAACAGGGGGGAAAGGTCGCAGTTGCAGGAGATATGAAAGCAGACTCTCCAGGTAAACAGACAAGACAGTCTAGTGCCAGAGTTACTGGTGTATATTACAATTCATCTACTTATCCATTGAAGTTCTGTTGAAAAGCCTTGAAACCTCCTGTATTATATTTTCTTCAGGACACTCGGCTAAGTTCGGGAGCTACACACTCATGAACCTGGGAAGCAACACCATTGTGGACTTCCAGCTTGTTCAGGTGTGATTCTCTTTCTGGGTGCTATCATTTTAGGCTTGCTGGCTGTTGATGCATGCTTCTGTGTATGTATGCCCTATTTGTTATTCCCCAACAGAGCAATGAAGTAGGTGGTAGTTACTACATGGAAAAGGAGGGACTCAAAAGATGCCTAGATCATCTGGAGTCAAAGGATTTGGCGGTTGAGTACATTGTGACTGACCGTCATCCGCAGATCCAGAAGTACCTGAGGGAACGCAACATTGAACAATTCTATGATGTGTGGCACTTTGAAAAAGGTATTTATCCCTATATGTTGTAATGGAAGAATACCAAATCAGAGGCACTGTCCTTTGTTAAGATATTCCTTTGTTTTACTATGCAATTTATCCTGAGCTTCTAATCAGAATGCTGGGCGTGACCAAGCGACAACTGCTGCAGGAAAACTTGTCTTCAAATTGGCTTATCCAAAATCAAAGAGGGGAGAGTGTACGGTCAAGCCTGTTAAGAACGACCCTACATACAGTAAGTTGTGAAATATTTGTTTTTGTTTTTATTATTATTAACAGAACTTACATTTCAAATGATTAAAGATACAATGAACAATAAAAGTATTACATTAAATACAAAAAGTGAATAACAATAACAAATTATTTATACAATGCTTTCTTTTTCAGTCTATGTGGATGAGCTGATGAGGCATGTGTTTCACAAAGTCTTTCTGGACCCTACACCCTTTGTGGACGAGCTGAAACGAATCCACGTCCCAGAGGACCTGTCAACTCAATTTGACAGGCCCCCCAAGGAGGAAATGATTGTCAGCCGTTTCTCCCGTTTCCCCCCAAAGGAGGTCGAAATCCTACATATTGTCCAGCCAGATCTGGAAACTCCTGGCGGATCCGGAGCACAACACACACGGAATCACCACTCTGATGCCTCGCCCTAAATATCCCCAGCACCAGCTTACAAAGCTGCGATACGCAAGATATCGAAAACGCCTATCAGGAGAGGAATGGATGATGTACAGTGTATAAATATACATTCACACATTTTGTACATTTGTAAAAATAAAGTTTGATGGAAATACTTAGTAGCCTTTCTTTCCTGAATTATTTGCTCCTAAAGGTTTACAAAATAAACATTCAATTACTAAGGAAGTAATAAAAGTGCATATAATAGTCTATTGACTTGAAAAATATGTATGCTGTATATCTTGGTATATGTGTGCTACTGTTGGTGTTTTCAGCTAGCTGCCGACATAATGTAACTAAGCTAGGCTACCTTTCTTATGCTATTGCAGCACACGTTTTCTCCGTCACTTGGTATCAAAGCGCAGTTTCCACAACGGCACCTAAATAACAACAGTTGTAGGTACATCTGATGACATATGAAATGTAAGACATATACTAGATAAAAACGTACCACAATGACACTGTTTGGTCTGCTCTAGTGAACGGCGAGGCAAGACTCGCGATTTGGTCTATTCTAGGATCGAACGGAGGTTCGAAATTGTATGCTCCTATGCTATCTATAACTCTCTGTCTATCTATCGATTCTCAAATCTAGTATTGCTATGTTGCTAAGTACCCGCTAAACCACTTTACGGCAGATGTCAACATGGGCAGAGCCTCTCTGGTGGTTGACTAATCAGAACAGAGTGGCAGAGCTGACCAATCGGAGCACACTGGACGCACAGGAGGTTGGGGGCAGGAACTCCATTGAGCCGTTTAGCACAGGGAGTGAAAACCATAGACTGTATATATAAATGAACGTAGGGTCCGTGACGTCACCCATAGGATTCTGCAGAGTTGCCGTGAAGCCCTAAGTAGGCGGAGTCGGCTACTAACGGCTCGACAGTGACGTCAGAGTCTAACTCCCGCCTTCTCCAGCCTGCTCCAAATAAGGGCAAAGAGGCGGAGCCGAGGCGGGACAGGGCGGGACCTGCTGCCAACGAGCGTGACGTTCCAGACCTAGCTCAGGCTAAGAAGCTAAGCTAATATGCTCTCAGTATTAAGCTAAATAACAATGTAATACATGCATACCAAGTCACTGCGTGGCACTTTGGTTTTTGATAAAACAGTGTAGTTCCACTATATAAACGTTACATTCATAATCAAACGAGACAATCTGCAAGATAATTAGCTATTTGGTATTATTCTTAATGCTTGTCATTCACACGTTAATAAAATAAAATAAGTACCGATACATAGCAGAATAATTGTGGCGGTGTTCAGCTTAATAAACCTTGCTCAACATCATTTATTTAGCTAATACTACAGCGGGCTACAGGCGAAACCAAGTCCGCGTTTCGATGCATTCCTTGATCTCCAGTTATAACGCCGGACTCCGCCGCTGGCCGAAGCTAACGGAGCCCCAGGGGGCTAGCTACGACCGCCGGGACCTATGGCTGGGACGCGCTAGCGAGCTAGCCCCCTGCAGCCCCGTTAGCTTCGGCGGCGTGGACTCCGGCGGCCCCACTGGGATAATTGGGTCCCCTTTTCACATTTGCTCCCGTTTAGCATTATGGGCGTCATAGCCATATAGTATAAAAGTCTTACCCAAGGCTGAATCATAAACTAAACTGTATATATGTATAAAGGGTTACGTCCTTAGCTGACTAATAAGCTACATAACAAGCTAAGCTAACAAGCACACAAACACCTGCTAACGGGGTTAACATGTATAATATTATCATTTTACTCACCGAAAAAAGCTGAAAGTAGACTTCTTGGAAGTTCTGTTAGTACATTCAAGCGCACAGCACGACATTTTAATTATCTGGTATTTGTAACAATATTCCCTAACAGGCACGATCACCACGAACACAGGTAAAGGGTCAAGTACAGTAACTACAACTAACTAACGTTGTAGCCTCTATGGTTGTAGCCTAGCAGAGTGGACAAGTTGCTGTTAGCTGACAGTGAGGCACGTATCTGTCAATCAATGTGACCACGCCCTAATGTGTGCACAAACTTTAAGACCTAATATATATAAAAGGGTCGCGTTAGAAAACAATTCACTCACAGATCCATAATCATGAAGGTGGAATCTAACTATATCGATAATAAAAATGTATGGAGCCAGGGGTAGAAACATGTTTTTTTCTGCTGTAAAGTTGGGCATTTTAACATGGGGGTCTATGGAAATTGCTCCTTTCTGCAACCATCGCCTATCGGCCAATATATGACCTGCAGTGTGTGGCACTTCCGTATTGGCTTCACGGCTCTACCCCACAGTTTGCCGCTTGATGAAAACTCAGAGATAATGTATGAGAAACCAATCTGAGTTTGGAAAATTGCACAGTATTTTTCTATTGTAATATCCCTCAACAATGGTATTATGATCAGTAGAAAGGACCATGCCATGGGACCTTTTAAAACAAATGAATAACATACATGGAGCCTCTCTTTTTGCTCCCTCTCTTCGGACAGCTCAGTGTCTGTCTCATGCAGCAGCTGATCCAGTAATGAGTGACCCGGCCGACAGTAAAAATAAACATATTTATAACTAGTTTAGGTAGTTTGAGAGGTGTCTCCGTCCTGTCAGATTAGACTTCACTCGCGTTTATGTCCATATCGAGAGAAAGATAAATAATCTGAATTCAGTGTGCAGTTTACTTTGACGCGGGGGTGAGCAGCAGAGGTGGGGAGAGGCGGGGCTATTGCCTCATCATTATCAGAAAATGATCGTATAGGGCGTACACACGGAGCCGTTGGACCCCCCAGAGCGTTGCGTATGCCGTTCTATCCACCTTGGGACCCGTTATAGTTTCCGCAGTCGTTTAGTGCCGTATTCGGTCGTCCTCGTGTGGCCGAACGGTCTATATGACACTAAACGGTAACGTAAACGACCGTTTTCGTCCTGGTGTGGCCGGGGCCTTAAACTCCTGGCAGGACAAGCTCGAGCTCAATTCTCGCACTGAATCAAAAAAAAGTGAGTGAGGGACTGCAATATAAGAGGGAAAGAAAGAGAAACTTTAAAACTGTTCAATTGTCATGATGTGTAAAGACTGATATTGTTCTATAATCAGCTGAAACTGTTAAGTCATGATGTGAAACGGTTAACAAAGAAAAAGGGAAACTCAAGCTGCTGCTACACCTTATTTTATTTATCTAAAATTAAGCACTTTTAAGATGCACACATTTTCACAAGCTATTTTATTTATTTTCTCCTATTTTATTTTTAAATGCAGCCCGGGAGGAACATTACACATATCCACAGTATTTACTGTATATCTGTATAGTTCAATGTTAATTGACAATAAATATTGTTGTTTTGAATTGTACTTTCTTTATTTGATTGGCAGTCAGTTGTTGATTGCATGCAGACGTTGATAAAGCTACAGGCTACTTCAATATCACAGTAATTCATAAAGCAAGTTAGACATTTTGATGTTCCGGACCTTTGCATGGGGAGATTTTCTCTAACTGGACCTCGTTGAATTTTAGTTGAATACCCCTGCTATACATGTTGTTGTTTATACCTTTTCTTTTAAATATTAAGCTTTTTCTGCATTTTTGTAGCTTAAAGCAGCTACCATTCAGCTACAGTAATAACATATTCATCTTTTTCTGCATTTTCAGCTAAATTCAGCCACAACTGTTCACAGTTTACAGCATTCACATGCATTTTCGGCAGGAAATGCATTTTCTAGTTACACTGTGTGCTGTTGTCACATCAGCTGTATATGGGATAGAAACATTCAAACTAGAGAATTTATACATTATATCATCCACATGTGAAAATAATCTAATACATTTGAGACTGTAGGTATAAAGTTGGTACACTGTCAAATCAAATCAGGTTTTATTTATATAGCACATTTTTAAAACGATTTTTGGTCGAGCCAAAGTGCTGTGTCACCCTTGATAACTAAAACAGCATCATTTTAAGAGACAACCCTTATTCAACCATTGTCTGCAAAATGTGATGATCATTTTCACATAAGCCCCTGTGTGTCAATAACAGGAAATCAAATTAGATGATTAAAACCAGGCACAGATGACTATTTTGTTGATTGAATTAAATTGAAATGATTGTATTTCATTATTTTTTAAAAACTATAATCTTCTTGTACCTTGTGTGGTGACTATTGCCACTCAATATCACAGAGGGTTTGGCTCAACTGGTTAAACTAATTGGACGCGTTTAGTCTCATTCACAACAAAGTTGTTAGCTTTCAATACCATTGTATTTATCCCAAATACAGCTTGTATTCCATCCTCCTGTCCTGAAGCACTTGATGGTGACGAAGGTACCTTTTAACCGTTTGTTTTTTCGTTTTTCAATTTTGCCCCAAAACGAAAAAACGGAAATTCTGCTTGTTTTTTCGTTCTTACTGTTAAAACAAGTATACCACTCAATGTTTCGTATCCATAAGTGGGTGTGTCTCCATCGCCCCCTTGCTTCTGATTGGCTAGTGTGCCCTATGCTTGCGTTGTACTCTTCAAAATAAAGGTTCTACGTCTACATACAAGTACAGAAGACAGCCTGTACGTATGTCTGTCATTCTATGTGTATGTCTGTCTCGATGTCTTTCTATCTCGATGTCTGTCTGTCTGTCTTTCTGCAACTATATGTTAGAGTTTAAAGCGTAGCCACTTTTACTCCACTACATGTATTTAAAACCTTTAGTAACTTTACAGATTTGGATTAATTATGTGAAATGTAATCAACACTTAAATCAGACTTTAGTTCCACCTGCAGTAAATTCACAAGCTACCCTGCAGTATACAAAGTCATTCAAACTAGCTGCACCTTTACCAGCTTTGAGAACACTTTCATGATCAATCATTATAAAACATATCATATATATTGTTCTGAAATGGACCAATCTGCACAATGACTACTTTTACTGTCGCTACTTTCACTATATTTTGATGAGAATACTTTTCTACTTTCACTTGAGGAACATTTTGAATGCAGGACTTTTACTGTAACAGAGTATTCCTACACTCTGGTACTTCTACTTTGACTAAAGTACAAGATCTGAGTACTTCTACTTTTACAATACCTGAGTACTTCTACTTTTACTCAAGTACAAGATCTGAGTACTTCTACTTTTACTCAAGTACAAGATCTGAGTACTTCTACTTTTACTCAAGTACAACATCTGAATACTTCTACTTTTACTCAAGTACAACATCTGAGTACTTCTACTTTTACTCAAGTACAAGATCTGAGTACTTCTACTTTTACTCAAGTACAAGATCTGAGTACTTCTACTTTTACTCAAGTACAACATCTGAATACTTCTACTTTTACTCAAGTACAACATCTGAGTACTTCTACTTTTACTCAAGTACAAGATCTGAGTACTTCTACTTTTACTCAAGTACAAGATCTGAGTACTTCTACTTTTACAATACCTGAGTACTTCTACTTTTACTCAAGTACAAGATCTGAGTACTTCTACTTTTACTCAAGTACAACATCTGAGTACTTCTACTTTTACTCAAGTACAAGATCTGAGTACTTCTACTTTTACTCAAGTACAAGATCTGAGTACTTCTACTTTTACTCAAGTACAACATCTGAATACTTCTCTACTTTTACTCAAGTACAAGATCTGAGTACTTCTACTTTACTCAAGTACAACATCTGAATACTTCTACTTTTACTCAAGTACAACATCTGAGTACTTCTACTTTTACTCAAGTACAACATCTGAGTACTTCTACTTTTACTCAAGTACAAGATCTGAGTACTTCTACTTTTACTCAAGTACAACATCTGAATACTTCTACTTTTACTCAAGTACAAGATCTGAGTACTTCTACTTTTACTCAAGTACAACATCTGAGTACTTCTACTTTTACTCAAGTACAAGATCTGAGTACTTCTACTTTTACTCAAGTACAACATCTGAATACTTCTACTTTTACTCAAGTACAAGATCTGAGTACTTCTACTTTTACTCAAGTACAACATCTGAATACTTCTACTTTTACTCAAGTACAAGATCTGAGTACTTCTACTTGTACTCAAGTACAACATCTGAGTACTTCTACTTTTACTCAAGTACAACATCTGAGTACTTCTACTTTTACTCAAGTACAAGATCTGAGTACTTCTACTTTTACTCAAGTACAACATCTGAATACTTCTACTTTTACTCAAGTACAAGATCTGAGTACTTCTACTTTTACTCAAGTACAACATCTGAGTACTTCTACTTTTACTCAAGTACAACATCTGAGTACTTCTACTTTTACTCAAGAACAAGATCTGAGTACCTGGAATTTGAACACACACATCACTTAACAATAAACTTAACAATAAACGATTGAACTGCTGTCCACTTTAGAGTAGGGCCCTTAAAGCATCCAGTGCTGCAGACAGTCCAGCAACCTGGGTATACACTGGCTCCTGATCCCTGCACTTGCCTTTACACATATCTTCTTACAATGCCTATGAGATCCTTTATCCCGTTTTGGAATGGTGCTGGCTCGTTATGAATGGCACGCTCAAAGAGTTCAGCAATGTCCGCATAGTTCCTTGCAAATTCTTGTTCAGCTGCTGTCTGGTGCTCCACAGTGGCAAATGGGTTTCTCCCAAACAGCGGCACTCGTGTCAGACCCAGTAACCCACTTCCTGATGATAGCAGTCTGCAGCATCTGTAGCTTCAGGCAAAAGATCTGCAGGCAGTCTCTTTGGGCAACCACCATGAGCAATTTGATTTGGGACACCCTTACCTTAAAAAAAAAAAACACAAATAAGTGGCCATTGTTAGTGTAATGTTACATATCATGCATATCAATGAACCTCACACAGCGTGTAACCATAGCCTGCCCTTACAAAAAAATTGTACAAACTTTAAAAAGTATGTTTTTAATTTGACTGTTTATGTACTTACCAGATATATATGTTTCATGCAATAAGAGCAATCTATAAACTAGATAGTTATTGAAATATTGTAATATATACATGCCACATTTAAACATTTCCATCAACCTAGTGTAAAAAAGGGGATACAGAGAGAAACCGAAGAACTCGGTGTGCATATCGACCGGGTGACGACACGACCTATTGACGCAGCAACCACTGTAAGTTATATTCTTGTTTAATTAGACTTCTCTGTTTCATTTATTCTACTCTGTATAATTGTTCTGTAGTTATTGTACCTAAAACGGCGCTTTTCAGAGATTTTACATCTCAGATCTGCTCAAGGGAACCTGTAACACAGGTCTCAGTCGGGCACTCAAGCCTGCATTACAATATAGGCAGGGCCACTCAGCTGTCGCCCATCAGCTGTAGAGAGTTAACTAATTAGAGGGGCGTGGCCCCACAGCTGTGAGAACTCAGCAATCAGGCTCCATTTTAGGTAGCTATTTACTGGAGCGTCAGCTTCAGCGTCAGACAGCCGAAGACCGACAAAGACATTGGAGTCCTGCGGGAGTAAGACCGACAAAGACATTGGAGTCCTGCGGGAGTCACGAGGGTGGCAAAGAGGAGGCAAATCCTACTTTGATTGAGCTAAGTATCGCTGGTGTTTTACTTCATTTTGTTGTTTAGCCCCTCATGCTATAATCATGTGTATTTTCTCCATTCCTGTTCATGTGTCCTCTCGCAATTATCACTGGCCCCGTGTATCTCGTAATCGATATAACCGGCCTGCTCTCGTCTATCCCACATGCTCCACTGACATCCAACATCTAGTTTCAGGTGGCCTGTGGAACTGCCAGTCAGCTGTTCCTAAGGCTGACTTCATCTCTGGCTACGCCTCCCTGCAGTCTCTGGATTTCCTTGCTCTCACTGAGACGTGGATTACTCCATCCAACACATCCACCCCAGCAGCTCTCTCCACGGCATATTCCTTCTCCCATACACCTAGACCCACTGGCAGAGGAGGTGGCACTGGTCTCCTGCTCTCTCCCAAATGGAGCTTTTCCCTCTTCAAGCTACCTAACTTCACTCCTTCCACCTTTGAATTCCATGCCGTCACAGTAACCCATCCTATACAATTAACCATTGTTGTTCTCTACCGTCCGCCAGGTGCCTTGGGAGACTTCTTGGAGGAATTAGATCATCTCCTCTCACACATCCCTGAAACTGGCCCTCCGGCTGTACTTCTCGGAGACTTCAACCTCCAGACGGGGAAGATAGACAAACTAACATCTTTGTTAACCGCCTTTGCTTTTTCACTGTCTCCATCCCCACCAACTCATAAAGCTGGCAATGTCCTTGATCTCATATTCTCAAGGAACTGCACTACTTCTAACCTCTCTGTAAACCCGCTCCACACATCCGATCACTTGTTCCTTTCATTCTCTCTACCCCTTTCCACCCCCTTCCTGCACCTGTCCGCCGTAACCTTCGTTCCCTCTCCCCCTCTACCTTTGCCTCATCGGTTCTCTCAGCCCTCCCTTCCTCTGACTCGTTCCAACTCCTGCCTCCAAACTCTGCTGCAGAAACTCTCCTCTCTACTCTCTCATCCTCTCTGGACTCTCTCTGTCCTCTCACATCTCGGCAGGCTCGTCAGTCCCCTCCTGCTCCCTGGCTAAATGACGCACTGCGTGCTAATAGAACCGTCCTTCGGGCAGCAGAGCGGAAACGGTGGAAATCCAAACACCGTGACGACCTCCTAACCTATCTGGCTCTCCTCTCCTCTTTCTCTGCTTCGATCTCTCAGGCAAAGAGCACTTTCTTTCAAGATAAGATCCAATCTTCCTATTCCAATCCCAAAAAACTATTTTCCATCTTCTCCACCCTCCTGGACCCTCCCAAAGCTCCTCCCCCCTCCTCACTTCTGTCAAGCGACTTTGTTAACCATTTTGAAAAAAAGGTTGATGATATTCGCTCTTCTTTTTCTGACTCACCTTTACTCACCGCTGGGTCACCAGATCCTCCTTTCACCCACACACTAACCTCCTTTTCCCCTCTCTCTCCAAGTGAGGTTCTTACCCTCATTACCTCTGCCCGCCCTACCACCTGTCCTCTGGACCCTATCCCTTCAAACCTCCTTCAGACTATCGCTCCTGATATTCTACCGTTTCTCACCCATTTCATCAACACTTCTCTAACTTCTGGTCACTTTCCAAACAGTCTCAAGGAGGCAAGAGTAAACCCTCTCCTAAAGAAACCCACTCTCAACCCGTCTGATGTTATAAACTACAGGCCTGTCTCTCTCCTCCCGTTCCTGTCTAAAACACTTGAACGCGCTGTCTTTAAACAACTCTCCTGTTATCTCCATCAGAACAACCTTCTGGATCCGCACCAGTCTGGTTTCAAGGTAGGTCACTCCACAGAAACTGCACACTGCCAAAGCAGCATCCCTCTCCTCTGTCATCATCATGTTGGACCTGTCAGCTGCATTCGACACGGTGAACCATCAGATCCTCCTTCGCACTCTCCAAGAACTTGGAGTTTCAGGCTCTGCACTTTCCCTCCTCACCTCATACCTCAAAGACCGTACCTACAGGGTAACTTGGAGGGGGTCCGAGTCCGACCCTTGTCAATTAACTACAGGGGTACCTCAGGGCTCTGTTCTTGGTCCCCTCCTCTTCTCCCTGTACACAAACTCGCTCGGATCAGTCATTAGCCCGCATGGTTTTTCATACCACTGCTATGCTGACGACACCCAATTAATTCTGTCCTTTCCCCGCTCAGAGACCCAGGTCGTCACACGCATCTCTGCTTGTCTAGCTGACATCTCTCAGTGGATGTCTGCTCATCAACTCAAGCTCAACCTTGACAAGACTGAACTGCTTTTCCTTCCGGGAAAAGATTGTCCCACTCTTGACCTGACAATCAACATCGGCACCTCTGTTGTTTCCCGACTCAGACTGCAAGGAATCTGGGAGTAATCCTAGATAACAACCTGTCCTTCACTGCAAACATCGCTGCTACAACCCGTTGCTGCAGATATATGCTGTACAACTTCAGGAAGATTCGTCCCCAGCTGACCCAGAAAGCCACCCAGGTTCTGGTCCAGGCTCTCGTCACCTCACGCCTAGACTACTGCAACTCCCTCCTGGCTGGTCTACCTGCATGTGCCATCCGACCTCTGCAGCTCATCCAGAATGCAGCGGCTCGTCTGGTCTTCAACCTTCCAAAATGTTCCCACACCACTCCGCTCCTCCGCTCCCTTCACTGGCTCCCGGTAACTGCTAGAATCCACTTCAAGACACTGGTACTTGTATACCATGCTGTGAATGGATCTGGCCCTTCCTACATCCAGGACATGGTTAAACTGTACAACCCAGTGCGTGCACTCCGCTCTGCATCAGCCAAACGACTCGCTGCACCCTCGCTGCGAGGGGGACCCAAGTTCCCATCAGCAAAAACACGTGGGTTTGCTATCCTGGCTCCAAAATGGTGGAATGAGCTCCCCATTGACATCAGGACAGCAGAAAGCCTGCACATCTTCCGGCGCAGACTGAAAACTCATCTCTTTCGACTCCACTTCGAGCGATAGAATTACTAACAAGGCACTTATATACTAATAAAGGACTGGCTTATCTATAGCCAGTGTTGGGGCAGATATCTTTGCTCCGCGCCGATCCTATATGAATTTGCTTTAAAAGAAGGACAACTCAAAACAACCAGGATAGGGGTTAAACAATAATCTGTTTTAATGATAAACGGTAAGAATACATTACACTTTCAAAGGGGTAGGCCCACCCCCTGCTCTGGTCCAAATGCCGGGAGAACCTTTCATCTTGTCGGCAGGAGCAAAAGAGAATTAACTAAAAGATAGAACAGGCTTACATGCAGTAAACAAAACAGGAGGAGCTGTGGTCAGTTTATCTCATTGGGAGGTGTAAAAAAGATGGCTTCTCTTAGCGAATCAGCTCGAGCCAGGCAGATAATAAACAAGTGTCTCTGAAGTCGTAGCAAAATACATCTGATGTCCGTTATCTCACTTTCCTGCATAGACTTTCTCACACACTTTTCTGCACATTCCAGAGGCTTGAGCTGTCCAAAGAATATCCCCTTGTTCACAAAGATAATACATATTAATACTCTCATATTTCCAGCTTCTGGTTACACAGACTGCTTATTATGAATACAAAGTAATTAAACACGCACATCTATTATTCAAGATATGTAGACTTCCCTGCGATGCTGGATATCTTAAGCAGAAGGTACTCTCATCCACCTAGCCCCCTGTCCTGCCTAACTACACCTCCCCCACAGAGTAATAAAAACTGTTTACTCCAACCAACCCCGGAATGTTCATGCAATTTCAGTCCTCACATTTATGAAAGGATGAAACAGAGAAATCAATACAAAACACAAACACAGGTATTGTTTGAACAGTATTCACTTAACTGCTACTATTGATAATTACCAGAGAAACTCCAGGGGCCTCTTTCAATTTCTGGAAATTGCAACAAGACTTTCTGCCATTTCAAATGTAACACACTTCCCAAATATCAGATGATAATAATCTTCACCAGTTGAGTAGCACTTGAAATGTTTGGCTCTATGATACCTGATGTACTTATATGATTCTGTTTTCTTCAGGGTTGTGTCTTCCTGGTCGTATGTACTTATTGTAAGTCGCTTTGGATAAAAGCGTCAGCTAAATGCAATGTAATGTAATGTAAAAACAAATGTAGGATATAAGTACAACTTATACAAATGCATAAAGAAGGTCATTTGTTATGGGGCTTAAGTAACATTCTGAAAACTGCTATACAAACCTTGGATTCTGTGTGCATTCCAGGACTGCACCATCCGGTCAAGTCCAATTTTGGCTACCTGACAGGTAAGAGTGGACACACAATATTGTGTGATGTTGTCTTCGAGGTTTAGTTCCTCCTGGTCAACAAGGTGGTTGAGTGCGCCTTTCAGAGGGTAGTTTACCCTGTTGTTTACCTCTGGCCACATCCTTTCTATAATATGATTCTGTAATTTAAAGTAAACAAAAATGAGAAGAGTCAAATGTAGAGAGCACATTGTAATTTCCCATTGTTAATTTCCCAATTTCCGGCTTTGTATTTTATCCATGTCCTGTTGTATCCAGTTCAAAAGTACTGTGTATCTCTCCTATGTCATAGGAAAAAGCTAGTAGTCCCCTAGAGAAGTTTAGTGAACGCCATGGGTCTATTGACAGCTTTATCAGCTAGCAGTTGGGTGAATAATGGAATGAGATCAGAAATCTTTTATGTGTCTCGCCACAGGGTAATTTACATGATTACAGCAGATAAAGTGAGGAATAAAAGACAAAAATGGCTATGTGGGGATTGTCCACAATATTGAGTATGTAAGTCGCTTCGGATAAAAGCGTCTAACAAGTGACTTGTAATGTAATGTATGAACACGTTGATTGCAATTCAGATAAAAAACAACTGACCTGTGTTGACTTTGTTTGCATGTATGGCTGTCTGCCTGTGTTATTCCGGTAGTCTGCCAATTTCTCCTGCATGAAAAGAGTCAAGTAGAATTATTTTCCCTGGTCTACTCGGATTTGGTCCCACATTCCATATCGTAGGACAGCACTCCTGCAAAACAGCAATACAAAAGTCATATGCCTTACACTGGCTCCCTATAGAACACAGGATAGAATTTAAAATTCTTCTTCTCGCCTACAAAGCCCTTAATGGGCAGGCGCCATCTTACCTTAAAGAACTCATTATACCCTACTGTCCTACTAGGGCATTGCGTTCCAAGAATGCAGGGTTGTTGGTTGTTCCTAGAGTCTCTAAAAGTACAATGGGAGCCAGAGCCTTTTCTTATCAAGCTCCACATTTGTGGAATCAGCTTCCAGTTTGTGTTCGGGCGGCAGACACCCTATCCGTTTTTAAGAGTGCGCTTAAGACCTTCCTTTTTGATAAAGCTTATAGTTAGGGCTGATTAGATTCAGCCCCTAGTTTTGCTGATATAGGCTTAGTTTGTCGGGGGACATCTTACTTCTTCCTTCTCTCTGTCTATACCTGTGTACTCCCATGTTCCGATTAACCCAGCTTCCCCAAATTTCTTTCTTTTTGGTGTCTATATATGCTGGGATCCGGAGTCATGGATGATCCTGCGGTCCTGTGTCCTGCATCACGAGCCCTGGATCTTGAGTCGTGGCTGTGGTCCTGGATCATAGGTCCTGGATGGATATCCTCGTGGATCCATCTTCCTATTATACACACATGCATTTCCAAACATTTGGACTACCTATGTTGCAAATGTATTATCTTTTCAATTTACACACGGCATCTATTGCACGACTGTCCGTCCTGGGAGAGGGATCCCTCCTCTGTTGCTCTCCCTGAGGTTTCTCCCATTTTTCCCTTTAAACTGTGGGTTTTCTTCGGAAGTTTTTCCTTGTACGATGTGAGGGTCTAAGGACAGAGGGTGTCGTATTGTCATACTGATATTTTGTACAAACTGTGAAGTCCACTGAGACAAATGTAACATTTGTGATATTGGACTATATAAATAAACATTGATTGATTGATTGATATGACATGTAACAGAATTTCATGTTTGTTGTTACAACCTAAGCATTGCTAAAGCGAATTTTGTACGCAGTTAAAATGTTGATCTCATCAATCAATTACCAAGTAACGTACAATATACAGTGGTTACCTGTCAGTAGTTTTCGATTTACAATATTTTTCCCAAATAAAACTGTTCAAATAAAGCTACATTTAGCCATTGTGTTTTTATTTAGCTAAATGTTTACTAAATTATTTACTGTCTGCTGTTTGCAACCTTTTTATTATATTATTATTATTATATTATTATAACAGGGCACTGAAACGTACTGGTAAACCTCTTGATATATGGTCAGGTTGTTTTCACTGGCATGGTGGAGTGGCTTACAATGTTGCTGGAGAATCCGTCCACGGCAAGGACGTGGGTCACCCCATACATCACCAGTTTCTCGTTTTGGTCAATGTGCAATTTGTGACCCATGTACTCTGCACTGTATGGCACTGTTTTTTAGTTCTAATTGAAACAAAAAAAAAACAGAATAGTTATCTCATTATTATTTACACAATTATGTCCAAAGTTATTAGTGAGTATTTCTGTCACATCATTGTTAAGCCTCAACTCAGCTCCTACGTCTCAAAGAAAACCCATAATTCAGGGCTCGTTACATTTGTTTGTATTGTGAGAATAATCAATATACAAATAAAACCGGAACTTTAGTCCACTTATGTATTGTTCCTCCACGGACAGATATCGGGGGAATCGTGCACTCGCTCTCTGCCTATACCATTTTGGGTACAAAAAGCGAAGGATGTTTGTTTGGGAGAACCCTTTTGTTAAGCCACATTCATACTGGAGATGATCGGATATATTTTGATCAGTATAACCATCTTTTATCATACTTTGTATAACTTCTCTGTAGGCCAACAAACTGGACTCCATTATTATTAATAAGGAGGGTGACTATATTTCCCGTGATCAAACTTTCCTGTCATGCGCACAGCAGTCCTGGTGTAAATTGATGGTGCATTTACGGCACCATGCCGTAAATGCACCCTGTGTAATGCACACATTACCGCCAAGAACTACTTGTCGGACACGGCGATAGCAATATATTGTTAACAATACAAACGGAGATGGAGTCATACTTTCTTTTCAGAGGCAGCCAGCGAGTTACTCTTAAAATAGACGACATGCGCGTCGACAGAATCAGCCACATTTTTCAGGTATTTTTAAGAGATCTGTGATTAATTATTGATTGAACAGGCACAAGGTGTGTTAACGTGTAACAAGCTAACCTTGTTTCAATAGCAATAAAGCTACGAGTCATCTGGACGAGAGTCAGTTAATCATTTAATTTAAAAACAAAACAATATTTAGATATCACATTGTAAATGGGGAAGGATATTATTAGGATGTTATCGGATTGTATCCTTAATTTGGTGCACAAAATAGACATGGCATGAAAAGATGTGAAAAGATTCAATGATAATTATTTTTGTCACGGTTGAGTGAAGGAAGCAGGACCCAAATGCAGATAACTCTGAATATCCTTTATTTCAAGGAAAATGAAACTAATACAGACAAACAGAACACTCACCGGGGTGAATTCAGTCACCAACAAAAGAAGCACCAACACTGAACACAGCACGAGACAAGACTAAATACAGGGAGGGATAATTACAAGACACAGGTGAACACAATCAGCTAACGAGACACAGGTGAGGAGGGAGGAGAAAACACAAGAGCCACAGGTGAACACAATCAGCTAACGAGACACAGGTGAGGAGGGAGGAGAAAACACAGGGACACCAGGGAAACTAACGACAGGAGGAAAACATGACAGAGAACAGTGAAAACACCCAAACCTAGACATAGACCTGTGACCTGACATGATAACCGTGACAGAACCCCCCCCTCAAGGGACGGATTCCAGACGTCCCTAAACCCCAAAACAAAAATCCAACACAGTCCAGCAGGGTGGGTGGAGGGGGTCCGGAGGAGGGAACTAAGCTGACCGCCCAGGAGCCCAGTAGGGGACCAGGAAGGGATCTCGGGCGGACGGCCCGGGGGCACGGCAGAAGCCGAGAAGGGGGACTCGGGCGGACGGCCCGGGGGCAAGGCAGAGTCTGAGGTGGGGAACTCGGGCGGACGGCCCGGGGGCAAGACAGAGTCCAAGGTGGGGGTCTCGGGCGGACGGCCCGGGGGCAAGGCAGAGTCCATGGTGGGGCGAAGGCCACAGCGGGCGAACTCAGGGGGCCGAGCATGAGGGCGAAGGCAGTGGCAGGAAGAGTCAGGGGGCCGGGCTCGAGGACGAGGGCAGCGGCAGGAAGAGTCAGGGGGCCGGGCCCGAGGACGAGGGCAGCGGCAGGAAGAGTCAGGAGGCCGGGCCCGCGGGCGAAGACCGCGGCTCACAGAGGGTCGGGATCGAGGGCGAAGGCAGCGGCAGGAAGAGTCAGGGGGCCGGGCTCGAGGACGAGGGCAGCGGCAGGAAGAGTCAGGGGGCCGGGCCCGAGGACGAGGGCAGCGGCAGGAAGAGTCAGGAGGCCGGGCCCGCGGACGAAGACCGCGGCTCACAGAGGGTCGGGATCGAGGGCGAAGACCAGACAGCTCCGGAGGCCGGGCAGGACCCGGTGTCGGCCGGACAGGAACCGGAGCCGGCGGGACAGGCTTCGGCAGGATCCCCCACGGAAGAGGACCAGGAGTTGGCAGGACCCCCAGCAGGAGAGCGGTTGGCGGGACCTCCGACGAGACAGGACAAAGGGTTGGCAGTACCCCCGGCAGGAGAGTAGACGGCGGGACCTCCAACGGCACAGGACACAGGGTTGGCAGGACCCCCGGCAGGAGAGTAGTCGGCGGGGCCTCCAACGGGACAGGACACAGGATTGGCAGGACCCCCGGCAGGAGAGTAGTCGGCGGGGCCTCCAACGGGACAGGACCCAGGGTTGGCAGGACCCCCGGCAGGAGAGTAGTCGGCGGGGCCTCCAACGGGACAGGACACAGGGTTGGCAGGACCCCCGGCAGGAGAGTAGTCGGCGGGGCCTCCAACGGGACAGGACACAGGGTTGGCAGGACCCCCGGCAGGAGAGTAGTCGGCGGGGCCTCCAACGGGACAGGACATAGGGTTGGCAGGACCCCCGGCAGGAGAGTAGTCGGCGGGGCCTCCAACGGGACAGGACACAGGGTTGGCAGGACCCCCGGCAGGAGAGTAGTCGGCGGGGCCTCCAACGGGACAGGACACAGGGTTGGCAGGACCCCCGGCAGGAGAGTAGTCGGCGGGGCCTCCAACGGGACAGGACCCAGGGTTGGCAGGACCCCCGGCAGGAGAGTAGTCGGCGGGGCCTCCAACGGGACAGGACACAGGGTTGGCAGGACCCCCGGCAGGAGAGTAGTCGGCGGGGCCTCCAACGGGACAGGACACAGGGTTGGCAGGACCCCCGGCAGGAGAGTAGTCGGCGGGGCCTCCAACGAGACAGGACATGGGGTTGGCAGGACCCCCAGCGGAACCTCCAACGGTACAGGACATGGGGTTGGCAGGACCCCCGGCAGAAGACTAGTCTGCGGGACCTCCAACGGGACAGGACATAGGGTTGGCAGGACCCCCAGCGGAACCTCCAACGGTACAGGACATGGGGTTGGCAGGACCCCCGGCAGAAGACTAGTCTGCGGGACCTCCAACGGGACAGGACATGGGGTTTGAGTGGGGACTCGAGAGAGGGCTTGAGAGGGAACTCGAGAGGAAACTGGAGAGTCGACTGGAGAGGTGACTCGAGAAGGAACTCGAGAGGTGACTGGAGAGGGGACTCGAGAGGGAACTCGAGAGGAGACTCGAGAGATGACTTGAGAGGAGACTTGAGAGGGAACTAGAGAGGGGACTCGAGAGGGAACTTGAGATGGGATGAGGGAAGGGACTAGAGAAGTGACTCGAGGTGGGACTAGAGAAGGGGCTCGGGAAGGGGCCAGAGAGGTGACTAAAGGAGGGACTGGAGAAGGGACTAGGGAAGTGACTAGAGGAGGGACTTGAGAAAGGACTTGAGAAAGGAATTGAGTAGGGACTTGAGATGGGACTAGAGAAGTGACTAGAGGTGGGACTGGAGAAGGGACTAGAGAAGGGACTAGGAAAGTGACCTGAGGAGGGACTAGGGAAGGGACAAGAGGAGGGACTCGAGAAGAGACTAGAGAAGGGACTATGGCAGCTGGGGCCAGAGCTAAGGCTGGAACCATGGCTGCTGGGGCCGGGACCATGGCTGCTGGGGCCAGAACTAGGTCTGGAACCATGGCTGCTGGGGCCAGAACTGGGGCCGGAACCATGGCTGCTGGGGCCAGAACTGGGGCCGGAATGATGGCTGCTGGGGCCAGAACTGGCGCTGGAACAATGGCTGCTGGGGCCAGAACTGGGGCCGGAATGATGGCTGCTGGGGCCAGAACTGGAGCCGGAATGATGGCTGCTGGGGCCAGAACTGGGGCCGGAACCATGGCTGTGTGGGCCGGTTCTGTAGCCGGAACCATGGCTCTTGGGGCTCGGATTGCTAGCCTGGACTTGCGACTCCTTCTCTTAGAAGCCGCCTGAAGGCTCCGTGGACCTCCAAAAGCCAGCCGAGTTCCAGAAAACGACTCTTGGACAGGAGCAGGAACTGGGGCGGAAGCACTGGTTGACTCCAGACGGAATACACCGAGACGTTTATAGTCAGCAGGCTGGAAATCACACACCCAGATGAAGTTCAAAATCCAGCCAGGTAAGAATTTCACCAAGTCTGGTTTCTCCATAGCCAACCGGTGCGCCTCTACCAGAGCGGCCTCCCTCTGCAGAACACTGGACGCTCCCCTCCACCAATCATAGCAGCAAGCCAAAGCAAAGGAAAAATGTTGTAGTTCCACCTCAAATGGATCATCTGCTGGGTCCATTTCTGGTTGGTGCTTTCTGTCACGGTTGAGTGAAGGAAGCAGGACCCAAATGCAGATAACTCTGAATATCCTTTATTTCAAGGAAAATGAAACTAATACAGACAAACAGAACACTCACCGGGGTGAATTCAGTCACCAACAAAAGAAGCACCAACACTGAACACAGCACGAGACAAGACTAAATACAGGGAGGGATAAT
Organism: Harpagifer antarcticus; assembly: GCA_902827135.1. Lineage (NCBI taxonomy): Eukaryota > Metazoa > Chordata > Actinopteri > Perciformes > Harpagiferidae > Harpagifer > Harpagifer antarcticus. Next base: position 315,461 of record CADEHL010001046.1, on the reverse strand, counting down.
TACAAGACACAGGTGAACACAATCAGCTAACGAGACACAGGTGAGGAGGGAGGAGAAAACACAAGAGCCACAGGTGAACACAATCAGCTAACGAGACACAGGTGAGGAGGGAGGAGAAAACACAGGGACACCAGGGAAACTAACGACAGGAGGAAAACATGACAGAGAACAGTGAAAACACCCAAACCTAGACATAGACCTGTGACCTGACATGATAACCGTGACAATTTTATATGAACTGTTTTGCACAAATAACTGCATAACTATAATTGAACTTTTCAAAAGCGAAGTAAGAAGAAACTTCAACAACTTAAAAACAGCATTTACTTGGTGACAGCCCTGAGACAATTTAGTCGTACAGTCCAGCAAGACATTTATTTATAAACTATATCAGTGACATTTAGATTGATACTGAGGTCTGATATAGGCATACAAATAATCTTGAGGATGAACTACTAACTGCATGTTTTTTTTAATACAATTAATAAACCACTACCACCATTGAAGAAACGACACAAAGGAAGAAATTATGCAAGGACACACATGGAAAGACAAAGAAGAAATTGTGAAATATATATAACCTGTTATTTTCTTTTAGCTTAACACACATAGCCTTTTCATCACTGATGCCGCCAACGTTGCGGTTTTTCCATTGGGTGTTTCTGCTCCCTGGACCTCTCTGATCACGGTCATTATGAGGTTCATGGGGAAAAACCTGGGGAGATTCAAAGGATCCAGACAGAGCCAGCTGAGTCACGGCCGTTTGCTTTTCGTCATAGTCAGCCAATGTCTACTGCAAACATGAGTCAGTTGACTAGATCAATTAGCACCCCTCGGTCATTTCAAAGGTAATGAGATGCCCATTTCATACGTTGGCATGCTTTAGAATGTTACGTTTTAGTCCATGTTGCTAACTAAATGTGTGTCACTGTTCTTTTTGCATTACAGGTCAATACATGTGTCAGAAATAATGGATGGAAAGATTGTTTCCACAAGGGTGGTCATGATCAGATTTGTTGAATCAGAGGCAAGCGTTCCACTGATCACAGGAAAAGTGAATGTGGCCATGGGAGACAGTGAGGAGTACATCCTTACAGACACCGTTGAGAATGAAATCGTTGAGTCTGAAGGGACAATTGGTAAATATAATTATTCTATATTTAATTTTCATTTGTGCAAAATATAAGGATCTGAAAGTGCTATCAGTACAACAATGTGCCCCTTTTAACATTTTATTTTCACGTGTCTTTACTCTTTATTTCTCTCATAAAGGGTCTTTGTACTGGAAGCCGAATGCAAGAAAGATCCATGCTGTTGAGTGCTCTGCTTTCAGGCAATGGCGTCGAAGAGGCTCAAGAAGCAGGTGTGGTTGGATAACAAAACTGATTTTGTCTGGAGAAGGTTTGAACTGGTCTATCAATAGGGGAAATAATTGAATGTGTAAAGAAGGGCTAGCACTCAAACTGAAGGGTCACGATATGCAACATTTCACTTTATTTTACTCGCTAACAACAGACTGGCAAAACCCTCTCATTATTTGAAAAAGGCTGCTTTCTGGCCATTTAGCATTTTTGCAGCTCAAGGGCTATATAAGTTTGTCATCTGGGGCAGACATGCATAAGCATGGGCTTCACTGTAGCACACCTCAGTACTCTGTGGGTTAGCACATGGTATGAAGAGTCACAGTCAACATCCGTTCTACAATCAGCATTTATAAACAATATCCTTTAAATGTAATTTCAAGAAATGAAATGTTTCCACATGCTCTTGTTTATTTAGCATCATATAATTTGCCATGGAATACATAACTTTCTTTTATCTCTAATAAAATGAAGAAAAAATCTTAAATGACTGCTGATACTTAAACTATTTTCAAAATGTGACAAAAACAGAAATGAGCTATCTGAAGTCCACACACTGAGCAACAAGGTGGAGGAACTGCTGGATGCATCCCAAGGCCTGGAAGAAGTCACCAGGAAGATTTCTGACATAGTGGCAGCCAGCCAGGACTTGGTAGTACCAAGGCCAGAAGTCAAACAGGCATTTAGCTGTTTGATCTGCAGAGGTATTGTTTTCATTTTACAAACAGTATTTAAAAAATAAAACGTATAGGTGCCGGATTTTCATATTATTCTCAGTTAGTCTTTTCAAATCTATTTCTGAACAGTATCTTTCTCAGTTTGAGTGCATGCTTCAGAAATACAGTCCATGACATCAATCAGTAACTATCAGCATAGCTTTAAAAACCTGTCTTTTTTCTTTTTAAAGACACAATGACTGGACCCATGTTTTCCTCCTGCTGCCGAAGCATCGTGGGATGCAGGCTCTGTATGGAGGAGTGGAGGATAACATCTCCCCAATGCCTTAAGTGCAGGGATCAGGAGCCAGTGTATACCCAGGTTGCTGGACTGTCTGCAGCACTGGATGCTTTAAGGACCCTACCCTAAAGTGGACAGCAGTTCAGTCGTTTATTGTTAAGTTTATTGTTAAGTGGTGTGTGTTAAAATTCCAGATTCCATGATATCATCATACAGAAAATTATTGTTGTAGTTTTAGCTGTAGCTGTATGACTTGTTAATTGTTCATCTGCAATGTTTAATAAATGGAAAATTGTTTGAATGTGTGTCCATGGTATGTTTAATTATGTTTCTAAACACAGGCAAATAGCTGCATACGTAAGGCAATACAATCAAACACTATTATTTTATCATCCACGCACCAACAGAACATTTGGAAATCAACCATTAATCAGAGGTTGTCGAAGTAATCAGATCTTGTACTTGAGTAAAAGTAGAAGTACTCAGATCTTGTACTTGAGTAAAAGTAGAAGTGCTCAGATCTTGTACTTGAGTAAAAGTAGAAGTACTCAGGTCTTGTAAAAGTAGAAGTACTCAAATCTTGTACTTTAGTCAAAGTAGAAGTACCAGAGTGTAGGAATACTCTGTTACAGTAAAAGTCCTGCATTCAAAATGTTCCTCAAGTGAAAGTAGAAAAGTATTCTCATCAAAATATAGTGAAAGTAGTGACAGTAAAAGTAGTCATTGTGCAGATTGGTCCATTTCAGAACAATATATATGATATGTTTTATAATGATTGATCATGAAAGTGTTCTCAAAGCTGGTAAAGGTGCAGCTAGTTTGAATGACTTTGTATACTGCAGGGTAGCTTGAGAATTTACTGCAGGTGGAACTAAAGTCTGATTTAAGTGTTGATTACATTTCACATAATTAATCCAAATCTGTAAAGTTACTAAAGGTTTTAAATACATGTAGTGGAGTAAAAGTGGCTACGCTTTAAACTCTAAAATATAGTTACAGAAAGACAGACAGACAGACATCGAGATAGAAAGACATCGAGACAGACATATGCATAGAAAGACAGACATATGGACAGGCTGTCTTCTGTACTTGTATGTATGAATATAATAATATACGTATATTTGTAACGCAGTCTAAAGGCAACGATCTTTATCTTTATTTTGAAGAGTACAGCGCAAGCATAGGGCACACTAGCCAATCAGAAGCAAGGAGGCGCTGGAGACACACCCACTTATGGAAACGAAACATTGAGTGCTATACTTGTTTTAACAGTAAGAACAGAAAAACGAAAAAACGAGCTGAATTTCCGTTTTTTCGTTTTGGGGCAAAATGGAAAAACAAAAAAACGATCCATTTCTGCTTCTTTTTTTGTTTAAATTAGAACGAAAAAACAAACGGTTAAAACGTACCTTCGTCGATGGCGGGTCATTCAGCTGATCCTTTGCCACTCCAGTTTATCATTGTATCTCAATCTTGAAAATGACTAGGTTCATAATTTCGCAATGATGTCATCACTATCACTGACATGTGCCAGCCATCATGAATTTATGCTAATCATAAATCTATCGATTCGATTTATGATTCGAAAATAATAAAAGTAGGGTATGGATATTATCCGGCTGAACAAAATGTGCATTTATCTAACAGGTTCGTCTTCCACAGATCTTATTTCCAGCTATTTTCCAAAATCCTCTGGAGAAATCCCATTGCTTTTGTGTCGAGGGAACCCGAGCGCAGCTTACTTCCGGGTTTTAGGACGTGTCACTGCACCACTTGCATAGATCTCACAGCGGGCGGAACTTGTCATAAAGTCCGCAAAAATAAAGCCCACCCATTTAGAGGGACGATATGATTGGTCAATTGTACTGTCATTTGACAGAGGGACCAACAAGCCCTCCCGTCTTCACATAACTCGCAGAGATGGCATTTAACCCTTCACATTCCAACAGAAACTGAACAGGCAGATTCGAAGAATTTATTTCTTTGGAAATGTTATTTTAAATACAATTAAATCAAGTTATTTTGGTAAAACTAATGAAAAATGTAACAACAAAATAATATAAAAAATAATATTTAAAGAAAAATGTTTGTTTTTTTATGTTTTGAAATATTAATTTTTAGAATATTTTAGGCCCTCACAGAGGGCCTAGAGGGCCCTGACGGCTCGCCACTGGTTCACACCACACACAGCCTCCATCATCCGCACCTTTGCCAGTGAGGTCACCTAAATACGGTGGCCCTGAAGTGCAAGACACCACAGCATTTCAGAAAACACTACAGCATTTCACAAAACGCCACAGTATTTCACAAAACACAGCAGCATTTCACTAAATGCCACAGCATTTCACAAAACACAGCAGCATTTCACAAAACGCCGCAGCATTTCACAAAACGCCACAGCATTTCACAAAACGCCACAGCATTTCACATTGGACGGAAAGGGTATTCCTTAGGGAGAACACTTCTTGTTTGTGATTGGACAGAGCCAGCCATAGAAGCACTGCTGTGATTGGTTGTTTTTGCTGCCAGTCAGGAAATGACGCTGCGTGATTGGCCCAACACATCAGCCATTAGCTGTTAGCACACACTCAGAGCTCACAGCTCCTCATATCTGTTCAGAAACTGGACAAAAGTTAAACATATACAAAACACAGACTGTCTATGTCATTTCGAATACAGTCGCTGCTTTATTTATGTCTGTATGACGTTGTTGTGAGTGTGGACGGAGCAGCTACAGGTTAGTTTAGCCTGATCGATCTGATTCCGATTTACATGGAGATACGGCCCGCCCCCTCTCCAGCGTCTTGTTTGAATGACAGGAGTAAACACAGAATTAATGCTTTATTAATTCATGGTTTTTAAGGGGCTTATCTCCATGTAAATACTATGGTAGACCACCCAATATTCGCATCGCTCTAATCGCTCGAGTTTCAGCGCGGCTGTCAGCTGTGTTTGCTCCTGTCATTCCTATGGGAGATACCAACTACAACAAAATGAACATATTTGACCGTGATTTAATCGTAATACACGTTTCAAAGTGATGCCGAAGTAACTACATACTGATAACGGTTAGTAAAAACCATGAATTAACGCTTTGACAAGTCTGCAGATAAGACGGCAGGCGAAAAGCTTTTAAAATGCGTGTTTTCTGAATGGAATCGGATCCATCAGGCTAAACTAACCTGTTGCTGCTCCGTCCACACTCACAACAATGTCATACAGACATAAATAAAGCAGCGACTGTATTCGCCATGACATAGACAGTCTGTGGTTTGTACATGTTTAACTTTTGTCCAGTTTCTGAACAGATATGAGGAGCTGTGAGCTCTGAGTGTGTGCTAACGGCTGATGTGTTGGGACATATTTCGCTGTCGGGTGTTGACCAATCACGAAGCGTTATTTCTTGACTGGCAGCAAAAACAACCAATCACAGCAGTGCTTCTCTGGCTGGCTCTGTCCAATCACAAACAAGAAGTGTTCTCCCTAAAGGAATACCCTTTCCGTCCAATGTGAAATGCTGTGGTGTTTTCTGAAATGCTGTAGTGTTTTGTGAAATGCTGTGGTGTCTTGCACTTCAGGGCCACCGTACCTAAACACCCTGTACCCATTGCGCCATCTAGTGCTCAAAACAAACAACAAAAACATAAAGGGCACAACACTTTGTAAGAGACATATTTAATTAAATACTTATCTGGGGTGATTCAAATCAAATTAGACAATCCTATGTTTGAAAACAAAAATCAAACAAAAAATGTGGACTTGGACTTTAACACCAATGACTCCCATTTTGATTCGAAAATACTTAATAGCTTCTCCAAAGCCCAGAGATTAAAACATATGCTATTAAAAAAAAAAAGTGTGCCACGAGACAATTAATTTCCCTTAATTTCCTGAATCAATTTACGTTAATGCTATTAATTTACAGCAACTAAACTAAACCCCAGATTAATTTAGTTTAAGCCAATTAGGCGGCATTCTATAATTCAAGAGAGAACCACCAACAACTTATGTGATACAAGTGCCAATTGGAAAGAAACTATACCAAAGATAGTTTTGACCGTGTATAAAAAGAATATGGTTATCAACAAAAAACAAATGGATAAAAAATGTTTAAGAGCATGACGAAAAAATTACTGTGTTCCACTGTGTCCTTCTTTTCTGACCCCACCGCCTTTCCCCAAATCCTTTTGGTACATATACCCTTAGAGGCTTTGACCCCAGTTAGATTTTAAACCAGTTTAAAACCCTGTGAAGCCAGAAAAGGTAAAATGTTCACATGGCTCAAATGTTTCAGAGCTGTGTGGAAAATGGTGGGTGAGGCTTTGTGAGAGTCAGCCTTCTGTAAGTGTAGGTGTTGAGACGGAGGAGTGATGATGAGCTTCTGGGCTTTGACTGTATTGTGGAGGATGAGGTTTCACAAAGAGGTATATTTTTCATTCAGCTTTTTGTGATATTGTATATTGGCAACTGAATACTTTCACTTCTCTTCCTACCCATTTCTTTAGAGATGGGCTGAGCAACTTTTGAAAAAGGTTTAATTTAAAAGCAATGTCACACACTTTATAATGTGTTCACTGTCAAGTTATGTCAACACACAGCTTTTGTTGGTTTGTATGACCATTAGCCCATAGTTGCTAAAGCTATAGTCACATAATAAAGATATTGCTGTGTAGCTCTCATCACTGAGACAGTTTATCGACTTAAGTTCCTTTCTTACTTCTCCACCCAAACAGCACATTTAACTGCCACTTCAAACCGGAGAGACGTGATGTAAGGAATACATATTTATTGTTACACGTCATATGAATGAAATGATTGCCATGATAATACAACAGGAGAATGGAATGGTGTTTGGCGATTAGGCCCGGTTTGCAGGATAATCATTCAGGAGGGAAAGAACCGCTCCGATGAAATCCCCGGGGTCTAGACACTGGTGGTGGTGATAAGTAGGTGGGACCGGCCTGAAGGAGGAAGGTTTAGCTTTGTCCTGGAGGAGGCGAGAGGGGTGGAGGCGGGTTGCGTGTGGTAACCTGAAATGACAACTGACAGGGAGGAACAGCAGGCAATTAAGGAATTTAGCAAGTGCAGCAATTGGCTGCGGAGGGGTGACGCCATCGTATTTAATGAGGGGGGAGGGAGCAATAGAGTGACATGTAAGTGACTCATTGTTAGGTCTTCCTTATTGAACTTGCGCTAAAGCTTTCATTTCAAACCGGAGAGACGTGATATAAGGAATAGATATTTATTGTCACACGTCATATGAATGAAATGATTGCCATGATAATACAACAGGAGAATGGAATGGTGTTTGGCGATTAGGCCCCGGTTTGCAGGATAATCATTCAGGAGGGAAAGAACCGCTCCCCAAAACCAGTGAAGTATGAAATACTGAGATGAACTGAGTTTCTTACCTTGTAGAGTGACTGTGGTGATCTGGGGATGAAATAATAGATTAACATATGTATGCGGCAGGAGGCCGGATTCACTGCCGGAGCTTACGGATCATGCTGAGACTCTGACAGCCGAAATCAGTGCCGGTGTTGTGTCACATTATGCCTCCCCGTCATGAAATGCCCCCCTTGTCACGGGAACGCGCATTTCTAAATGACACGTTTACACCTCTAAATGACACGTTTACACCATAGGTTTACACCTTAAAATGATGTTTAAAACGAAAAGTAAACGTTCAGGGTTTTTATTAATGGTAATAATAAAGTTGTTTAGTGGTATAGTCTTGATTCTTCTGGTTTAACTTTTCGCTCCGTAGGTGTCGAAAGTCATTCGTCACTTCCTTTTCAGTTTTAGTTTTTTGAAATCTTTTTTTAATCATTATTGTTACGTCCTGTCTGTATAAACGTGCTTTAAAATGTATTGTTTAATTTTACAGAGTTGTCATCTAATAATCAAAATATATGTTTACAAATGTTACATAGTCTTTGTCAGCATATTATTATATACGATATGCGTACAAAGTAAAAGTGTGACATTCATGAAACTTGCTCCATTTATTGGTACCAGTCCTAGAACCATACCCTGAAAAATGCTTGATTGTGGGATTCATAGAAACCTGTTTTTTGGGGGGGGGGGGCATTTTATGACGGCCTGTCCATCACATTATGCCCCCCCTTGCTATCTTACAAAATAAAAGTGTGACATTCATGAAACTTGCTCCATTTATTGGTACCAGTCCTAGAACCATACCCTGAAAAATGCTTGATTGTGGGATTCATAGAAACCTGTTTTTTGGGGGGGGGGGGCATTTTATGACGGCCTGTCCATCACATTATGCCCCCCCTTGCTATCTTACAAAATAAAAGTGTGACATTCATGAAACTTGCTCCATTTATTGGTACCAGTCCTAGAACTATACCCTGAAAAATGCTTGAGGGTGGGATTCATAGAAACCTGTTTGGGGGGGGGGGGCATTTTATGACGGCCTGTCCATCACAATATGCCCCCCCTTGCTATCTTACAAAATAAAAGTGTGACATTCATGAAACTTGCTCCATTTATTGGTACCAGTCCTAGAACTATACCCTGAAAAATGCTTGAGGGTGGGATTCATAGAAACCTCTTTTGGGGAGGGGGGCATTTTATGACAGGCCTGGTTTATCATCCGAGTCAGAAATAAAACCAATGTGGAGTGAGTGCTAGTCCTGCAATTGTCCAATACATTTACATACACACAGTAATTAATAATACATGTTGAATGAAATAACTAAGAATACATTTACAATAAACACTATAAACAGCAAGAAAATAAATGTTAAACTATTAAATAATATTACGAGATATATAGCTCCAACACTCCCCTTATTATAGCCCAGATCAAGAAAGAATGTAATGCAGGTAATTGCTCCTGTGGGGATTGTCCTGAATGTATGTAAGTCGCTTTGGATAAAAGCGTCTAACAAATGACATGTAATGTAATGTAATAATTATCTTATATATGCGCACATGTCTTTCTACTGGATTCATTTTGAGCATTACCAACACAAGCAACTTGCACACGCGCACCCCACTCGTTCCCGCGTCCCACAGTCATTAGTGACAACGCGAAAAAACAATTTGCGGTAAAGCCGACAGTTACACCGTGAAGCTTGCTCTGGCAAAATGGATAACAATGTGACAGGCCGTCATAAAATGCCCCCCCCCCCCCAAAACAGGTTTCTGTAAATCCCACCCTCAAGCATTTTTCAGGGTATAGTTCTAGGACTGGTACCAATAAATGGAGCAAGTTTCATGAATGTCACACTTTTATTTTTGTAAGATAGCAAGGGGGGGCATAATGTGATGGACAGGCCGTCATAAAATGCCCCCCCCCCAAAAAACAGGTTTCTATGAATCCCACAATCAAGCATTTTTCAGGGTATGGTTCTAGGACTGGTACCAATAAATGGAGCAAGTTTCATGAATGTCACACTTTTATTTTGTAAGATAGCAAGGGGGGGCATAATGTGATGGACAGGCCGTCATAAAATGCCCCCCCCCAAAAAAACAGGTTTCTATGAATCCCACAATCAAGCATTTTTCAGGGTATGGTTCTAGGACTGGTACCAATAAATGGAGCAAGTTTCATGAATGTCACACTTTTATTTTGTAAGATAGCAAGGGGGGGCATAATGTGATGGACAGGCCGTCATAAAATGCCCCCCCCCCCAAAAAACAGGTTTCTATGAATCCCACAATCAAGCATTTTTCAGGGTATGGTTCTAGGACTGGTACCAATAAATGGAGCAAGTTTCATGAATGTCACACTTTTATTTTGTAAGATAGCAAGGGGGGGCATAATGTGATGGACAGGCCGTCATAAAATGCCCCCCCCCCCCAAAAAACAGGTTTTCAGGGTATGGTTCTAGGACTGGTACCAATAAATGGAGCAAGTTTCATGAATGTCACACTTTTACTTTGTACGCATATCGTATATAATAATATGCTGACAAAGACTATGTAACATTTGTAAACATATATTTTGATTATTAGATGACAACTCTGTAAAATTAAACAATACATTTTAAAGCACGTTTATACAGACAGGACGTAACAATAATGATTAAAAAAAGATTTCAAAAAACTAAAACTGAAAAGGAAGTGACGAATGACTTTCGACACCTACGGAGCGAAAAGTTAAACCAGAAGAATCAAGACTATACCACTAAACAACTTTATTATTACCATTAATAAAAACCCTGAACGTTTACTTTTCGTTTTAAACATCGTTTTAAGGTGTAAACCTATGGTGTAAACGTGTCATTTAGAGGTGTAAACGTGTCATTTAGAGGTGTAAACGTGTCATTTAGAAATGCGCGTTCCCGTGACAAGGGGGGCATTTCATGACGGGGAGGCATAATGTGACACAACACCGGTCTTATCTGAAAACGACCTGAGGGTCACCTGCCTGGCTAGCAGGGCTTGACTACGCCGCCACGAAGGTTGAACGTCCTGCCGAAGCAGGGATCTTGTTTTTTAACAGTGACCGAAGTCTATGGTGGCCCAACGTCCACGAGATCGAAGTCTACGGTGGCCCACAGTCCACGAGACCGAAGTCTACGGTAGCCCACAGTCCACGAGACCGAAGTCTACGGGGACCCCCAGTCCACGAGACCGAAGTCTACGGGGACCCCCAGTCCACACCTGACATCGCAGGGTATACATTTTACGCAGACACATTGAGCAAGGGCCTGGGTTTAGATACCTGCGTGCAGGAGAATGTAGCCCGTGACATGTAGATGCAGCGCGAGACGAGACATTATTCCCTGTGGGCGGGGCCCGCGGACTACGACGAGAATGCAGTTTGAAATCCGGTACCATAATGAGACATGTATACGTGTAAACGTGTTATGAACCACCACCAGTTATATGCATAAATACCATAGTTAGGGTCCGAGAGATCTTTGGGAAGCCAGGACGGTGCTGATCTCCGGGCGAATGTAGGTTGTGAAGGCGGAGGAGGACCACCGTCCTAGTTGTTGTAGGGATGAGGTGGAGAGACCTTGTTTAGCAGCAGAGGTGGCTGCACCTATCCTGAAGGAATGTCCCGAGTATGATGTAGGTCAGTGTTTCCCAACCGGGGGTACGCGTACCCCTAGTGGTACGCGAGGGAACTGTAGGGGGTACGTGGAATTCCAAGGTGACAAGTAAAAAAAATAATAATCCCGTCAAAAATGATAGTGCGCGATTTGTTTCCCTAGGGAGACAATAGTCTGTGGCACAACCGCGCCAAAATCCCACAATGAAAACAGCTGCTTACCTGCAGCCAGAAAAATACTGGTAGGTCTGCGCTATGGATAAATGGCTGAAACGTCCGCTTGCTCTGGGTTCAGGCCAGGGTTCAGAGGAGCCCGCCGAGAAACGTAAGAAAGAGGCCAAACTGAAACCAAGGCAGTGAAACATATATATTATTTTGATTAATTTATTCTTCTGCGGACCCACCGCAGCCTCAGTGCTTCTTTTGCGGTGAAGTCCTGGCTAATAGTGCGATGAAGCCAGCGCATTTACAGAGACACCAGAGCACCAAACACTCGGGAAGTGTCGATAAAAGTGAATACTTTTACAGACGAAAGCTGTCGGAATTTAAGTCGAGCCAGACAGTAATGATGAAAGCCACGACTGTGTTAATGAAAGCACTCGAGGCATCTCACGCCGTGTCCCTGCTTGTGGCTAAATAAAAAAACCTCACTCTATTGTTGAGGAGCTCATTCTCCCTGCAGCGACTGCGTTGGCCGAAATTATGATAGAAGACAATCACAACAGAGCCGGCCAGCCAAGAAAGCAGCCGAAGCACTCAAGAAAGTTCCCCTGTCGAATAACACCGTGTCCCGTCTGATCAATGATATGTCTGTTAATATAATTGGACAAGTGGTGAACAAAATAAAACTAGCCGGTCAGTTCGCTTTGCAGCTGGATGAAATGACAGATGTGAGTGGAGAAGCAGAGCTCCTGTCCTTCGTGCGTTACAAAGATGCGTCGGACATAAACTATGGGGGTTATTCCCTATCTTTATTCAAGAGCGTGGTATTTAAATTTGAGAGCATACTTTATGTATTTATTTCCCTCAAACCTGTCCAGGCACTCAAATAGTGCCTGCTTGCACTTAGATTTGCTCTGCTTCAGCTCAAACTGTACGCTTGCACTCAGATATATTGCTGTTTACAGATTTGTTCTGCTCTCAGATTTATTCTGTGCGCGCTCGAAACTTTTGTGCAACAATCCTGTCAAAATCCCTCAACCAATAGGAGGCTAGGTATCCTTGCGGGTGCGTTCGCTTTACTTAATACAGCGTCCCGTAAGGGCGGTTACTCTTTGGTTTATAAACTCCCGCCCTCCACGGCTTTATAACATAGCATGTACTGCACTTGTTTGATTTACAACTACCTTACATAATAGCTACGTTCAGTGGCGGACTGGGACTAAAAATCAGCCAGGGAATAAAATAAAATCGTCCCTCCGTTGCCTCTGCACATAGTGCGCGGTGGTTGCTATGCAACAACAATAACAGATAGCGAATGTCGTCGTTTAGGTGCTTTTTTTTCTGGAGATAGGCACTTCTCAATCCTCTGCTCCATAGTAAACCCACCCCGGAGGACGAAGTTAACCTTAAATGTTTCCATTTTGGCTTAGTTAGTTAGTTAGTTTACTATATAAAGTTTAGTTTAGGATTTTATAACGGTTCTCAGACGCGGAGGGATACTGATTTGTGAAAAGTAACAACAACTATTCCCTGGATATACGCTCATTATATCACGGCTAAGAAACATCAGATTGCTTGATTTGACTTGTCCATTTTATAAACATATACTAACTGTGCTTAAAAAGTTGTAAATGACTACTACTAATGACTGTAAAAGAAACTGCTAGGCCTATACTGATTCTGGATATTATTTTGCAAAGTGTTTTGTTCCTGAATTAAAGTTTAAATGCCTGTTTAAAGGGGGGACTCAAAGGGGCTCCATGGTTTAGGCCTAAATGTTACAAGATATATATATAGCAAAGATAAGTTCATTATTTTGATTTCATATGTATTTATTTGATTATATTATTTATTTTCAAGGCAACATATTCATTTTTATTTATTCTTATTGAGTGTATTAAGTTAAAATTAAGAAAATGCCTGAGAATTAGATGTTCAAATTAAGGCGATGAAATAAAGTTATTTTCATTCAATAATCAGTTACGTTCTACTTGTGAAGGATCATCAGCACGTATGAGTGAGGGGGTACTCATGGTATGACAAAAGGCTCAGGGGGTACACAAGACAAAAAAGGTTGGGAACCACTGATGTAGGTGATAGGCCGGACTTAATGAGGACTTGCTTGAGGTAGAAATTGAACAGGCAGCGTTAAGGGAGCATTTCCTTTGATAAGAAAAAGTGGTGGGGGGTCTGCAGCGCAGGAATTTAATCATGGAATTAAAAGGGCAGAACGGGGAATTGATACGAGCTGCGATGACTGAGCAGGCTCCTCCGCATTTGGAGTGTTTGAGGCTGAGGCTAAAGTGGTTGACTTTGAAGACTAGGTCAGAGAGGCAGACGTCTTGACTGGGGTCGAACGTGAGGGAAGCTGTGGTGAATTCGCCAGGTCGGAGGAACGCATAGAAGGCTAATAAAAATACGGCATCGAGCAGCGCGGGGGAGAATAATCCTTTCCTGAGTGTGGACAGCATGAGGCGCAGGACGGGGAGCGTGATAGGGAGCCTCGGGTCTGCAGCGGGGGGAAACGTCTTATACAACCCTTTAAGAATAGGTTTAACTGTTGGGTTTGAAAATAGGCTGGGAAAGCTAGGATCGGAGCAGTGAACATTACATTGAATGCCTGCTAAGAGGCTCCGGATATACTGAGGTTTGAGGTGTCGGTCAGTGGTGCAGTAGCCCATAAAGGCGCACACGGTGGAGATGAGGACAGGTTTGAGTGAGACACCTACTGAGCGGCAGAAAAAAGCGAACGTTCTCAATGCGAAATCGTAGGAGGGTGGAAGCGGCTAAGCCCTTTCTCATGAAGAATCTGGCAGACTCGAGGTGCCGAGCCAGGGGACTCTCGTTTAGTGCAGAGACAGGAGATGAAGTGGAGGGATTCCTACTGGTTGCGAGCCGGGCAGAGGTTCCGGAATGTCTGGAAGTGAAAGCGAGAGAGGGAGTCAGCAACAACATTGAGGTGACCGGGAATGTGGTGAGCTGTGAAAATGAAGTTGTGGATTATGGAGGACCGCGTGATGCTTCTCATGAATGGCATAATGTCACTGCACTGGGAGCGCGCCTTGTTGATGATTTCGACCACTGATTGGTTGTCGCACAGCACCGAGATGCCTTTACGGAACCACAGGTGACCCCATACGTGGCATGCAACGGCGATCGGAAAGATCTCGTGCAGAGCGGAGGATGAAGCATGATTAGGGAATGACCGGGGCCATGACCCTGCGAACCACTCTCCCTGGAAGAAACCCCCAAAACCCACGGATGGGGCGGCATCCGTGAAAAACCTCATTGAGTCAGAGGAACATACAAGGTCATCATAAAAGAAAGTAACTCCGTTCCAGTGGGCGAGCAGGAGGGACCAGAAACGTAGGTCTGAGCGGCAGCCTTCGTCTTAGAAAACGCAGTCATGGAGGTTGTCGACCACCGATGCTGCGTCCAGGAGGCGGGAGATGAACGAGCGCCCCTGGGGGATGGCGCATGGCGAAGTTGAGGTGTCCGAGAAGGGAGAGCAACTGTTGTTTTGTGATGACTTGTTGCTCGCAGTATGACTTGGTGATGTCCCGGATGCGCTGCAAGAGGGGAGAGACGCCTTCATTTCTATGGAGTCGAGAATATTGCCTAAGAACTCTAAGCGTGTGTCGGGACCTAACGTTTTATAGAAATAGAGTTTGGCCTCCCACTTAATACTGAACAAATTCCACTGAGACGGATGAATGGGGATGATTTTGAAGGCATCGGTAATGTCCGCTTTGTAGTAGCCAAGCTCTGTGCCCTGTGAACTTGATCATCTTTATTGCATTATCCACTGAGTGAAGGGAAAACTGATCTGGAGGGATGATGCTATTGACGCTGCAGAATGGGCCGGAACGGGGAGCGGACAGATCGAAAATCAGCCTTTTTTTCTCAGAGTATTTGCGTGTGGCTATTCCGATGAGATTTGAACGGAACACTGGGAAGGGGCTAAAAGGACGGATTATATATCCTTCTTTGTCGATGAGCTGGGAAAACTATGTTGGGTTCTTTAGCGGCTGACTGTAAGTTTCTTGCTACAAAAGTAACTGTGGGAGATGAGAGGACTCCTACCCTGAAGCCTTGGGAGAGACCTGACAGGAGATAGTCCACGAACACGGAATCTGGGTGAGTGGATAGCGCAGCTGCTAGCTGAGGAATGTTAATGGGAGTGGAGGGGTGATGTTTCAAAATGTTTTTCCACCACGAGGTTTCTGGCATAGAGCTACTGTAAGGCTTCGGCTGCGCCTGGGGCACACGGACTTCGGGTGTGCATTCCTGCAGGAACTGCAGATATGAAGAAAAGTACAGTAAGGGTGAGTGCAAACATTTTAGTTAAAGCTAGTACAAATCTTATCTTCATGTCTAATCTGCACCTGACGGCTTGGTCTATCGTTCCCATCATACTGCATGTGGAAGGCTCTGGGCGCGGAGAAAGGCACTGAGGGGCAGAGGGGAGCGATGTGGCCCTGCGCTCCGCAGCTGTTGCATGAAATAGCAGATTGGCCGCCGGTAGCCATCACAAGCAGCTCGATGTCCATCACTGACCAATCCAGGCGGATATTGCTATGCGCTAGGTGGAGCGCTGCTTTACTTGAAAAGCTTTTGTGGTACTGATAGAAGACGGGTTTCCCGTATCTAATGTTAATGTCTCCAATAATGGCCATGTACGCATCTAATTCTACTCTTCTCTCAGGGTAGACGGAGCAGAGAACGTCACGGAAGATGCCGAAAGCTACCATGAATTGCCCTAAACTGATATCTCTGATAAGCCTGGGGTCTGCGGCCTTAAAGATGGCGGTGATATTTCCTCCTGTGGCGATGGCTTTCTCGCACTCCGGGGAGGGCAGAATAAGGCTAAGCAGATTAACATCCAAGAATCTTCAAGAATCTTCAAGCATCTTCAAGAATCTTCAAGCATCTTCAAGAATCTTCAAGCGTCTTCAAGAATTTTCGACCTAAGCCGTGAGGAGATGTTGGCGGCTTCCGAAATAAAAGGCCTATCTGAAGGGGGGGCTGGGAGGACCGAAGCCAGAGAATAACGGGGAGCTACTGCTGGAATGCGTGGAACACCCTGACCCGGCAACCCCGGCGGGACTGAGGCAGCAAGCGCTGCTCTGAGTGCAACGGAAGTTGACGCTCCTGTACCGGAGTCTTCCAGGGCCTGGAGGCGAGCATCGATAGCTCTCATGGAGCTAGCCAGGGATTGCAGGGCGCCGGCCACGCTACTCTCCATGAGAGGCGTGTTAGTGCCACTCCCGGCCTGGCGAGCCTGGGAAGGGGTGGATTTTGGAGGCGGACGGGATCCTGGAGGGCTTGACTTCCTGCCCTTTTTTCCTCCGCGGCTACGGCCGGGTCCTCGCCCTGGTCTCTCTGGAGAGCTGCCTGGGGCTGCTGCCCCGGACTGGGGAGCTGTGCTGGAGACCTGGTCCGAGAGCTCTCGGAACAGAGAGAGAGTGAGGCCTGGGGCTGTAGGGATGCCCTGCTGCAGGAGCCGGGCGATGAGGAAGTCTGCCTCTGATGATAAGCCGCTGTGGGGAGCTGTGGGGGTTCGTTTTCCGAATTGTCCGAGTTGGACATCTTGAGCTGATTACTTCTTTATGTTTTTTCTCACGAGGAGGAGTATGTAGTACTACCACGGGGTGTGGTCACCTCAAATGACAACTGACAGGGAGGAAGAGCAGGCATTTAAGGAATTTAGCATGTGCAGCAATTGGCTGCTGAGGGGTGACGCCCTCGTATTTAATGAGGGGGGAGGGAGCAATAGAGTGACATGTAAGTGACTCATTGTTAGGTCTTCCTTATTGAACTTGCGCTAAAGCTTTCATTTGTATTGAAGTTTTCCTCTTCAAAAATAATTATTTTATCAAAAAAGTATAATTTGGACACAAAATGTACCGAGTACTTTTGGATATGTTTTGACTCGCCAAAAATAACAATTACATTATTCAAACGTCCATTTGGTCGTATTCTTACCTTTTTTACAAAATATTGTATGATTTAGAATTTTATTCCAGACCACATAAAGCATCTGTAAGCCAAGATCCTTATTTAACCACGATTAAATTAAGCATTAAATATGTTGGGGCTACTGCAGTCTACTCAGTGGTTAGATTAAAATTACCTCTGTATTTATTTTTGCTTGTTAGAGGCATTATTGTGCAATTGATACTGTGCACCTCTAAATAAAATGTCATCAGTATGGCTATACAGTTTCAATCTCGTACATGCTTTTTTCCTTTGTACTTCATTCAGAAGTGTTACAAGAAGTTACCATCAAAGACTATACATGTGAGAATAAGTGTGAATAACTGATATCATGTTTTTTGAGATGTCTCGTAATTAATCTTGTTACATTAATATTCCAAACCATCTTTAAACACCTGTATATCACATTAACTCACAGACAAAAGTGGAAATGTACATAATATAACACTCTTTATTGGCATAATCCCTTATTCAACTTTGAGGATAAAATGTAAACGTTGAAAATAAATGGGAAGAATAAAGTCGAACGTTCGGTAAATGCTTGATACATTTTCGATTTTATTCTCAACAGATTTAAGATGTTATTGTTAATATGGTGATTCAATTTAATTCTCAAAATTAAACTTAATTCATGGAAGAAATGTTTCCATTTTAATATTGGCACTAACACTCTTTGCAGATAAGAAAAACGTAATGTGTATTATTCAATCTTAAGGCTGCAAAGTGCACAGTTTTCTCTTTTATTTTATCACCTTCCTTTTAAAACATGGTAAGCCAAATATTGACTATGTAGTGTCTCATTAAGACTACCAGTCAATGTCCAATTTAGTCCTCCAACATATTCTGTCCTCCTTTGTGGTGAAGTCCATTTTTGCTCATCCTTACCGGATCTAAGGACATTTTGCTCTGATGTATGGAGTCTTTGTTGTTGCAGTTTTCCTTCTCATGCCTTATGTATGCCGTAACTTCACCTTTTATCTGTAGGAAATGGTCGCTTTTGTCGTGAAATACTGTAATTTGAAGAAATTGACAAACAGCAAACCCATGTACCAAACATAGCCCTTTCTTCAGAAAGATTGACACATTGGGTAAATAGCTATTTTCAATATCCTTATTAGGCAAACATCTTGTGAGGCACCAATTAAGCTTACATAGTTATTGCTCTCTGCACAATGAAAGCCTGCCTTGCTTTCATGTAATTATAAGATCAAAAGTAGTCAACCAATGTGTAGTAAAGATAGAAAAATTGTGTTTGTTTACATTTATTGGTTAAACACAATTTAATTAGAATGTCTATCTGTTTTATAACTTAAAATATAACAGCATATCAAATTACATTTGGACAGAGTCACTCTACAAGACATGACACAGAAATTGAATTACCTACTTTTGCAGATATTTTACGGATGCCAACTTTCAAGTTATATTTAAAACAAATCCTGTTCTGTTACTTACATCATTTGTATTCCTGTGATAGTTGCCCACGCTATGTGCACTGATCTTATCTAACTTAGCAGCTTTATTGTTATTTTAAACAAGGAAACGGTCAACACAGATGCTGGTACCATACTACTATTCTCATTTTTCAAGATCTTTATCTATGTTGTTGATGTCATACAAATGTAAGTCACTGTGCATTTGTTTTCACAACACATTAGGCTGCAACAGTGGAAAGTACATTTAGTAGAGCTTGCTACTTTATATGCCTACTTTCACTATACTACAATTTAGAGACACATGTTAAACACTGTACACTACTACATTATTTTGATAACTTTAGTTACTATTAATTTCCAGATTCAGATTAATAATACAAAAATAAATTCAACAATTAAACTATGAAATATCAGAAGGGTATTCACAAGCTATCCTGCAATATGTCGCAATAATCTAATATAGCCTACCTACATTACTCTGAAATGGGCTATTGAGCGAAATTAGTAGGCCTACTGCTACTTTTGGTATATCTGCAGGTGCCATTTTGTACTTTTACTCAAGTAGCATTTTAAATAGCATGATGCTTGTAGCACTTGAGTCTTTCTTCGCTGTGCCTGTGGTATTGCTACGGTTAGTGACTTAAGTTAAATATCCGAGTACTTGTTCACTGCAGATAAACATCTCGGCCACTTAACTGTCGTGTTTTGATGACGCAGTCACTGGGACTTTCCGGATACGTCACTCGGGGCTTCAGAGTTATCAAGCTAGCTCTACCTCTGTGTTCATGTCGTTAGACACTGTTAACGTCGCCTTGTTGCTCTGGAGTAAACACCAAAAGAGACCATGAAAACGCCAAAGGCTCCTTACACCACCGAGAGGTTTGTATATTAAGACGTCGTTGTCGGGAGCGACGGGCAGACTGAGATTCGGAATGTCAACAACGCGGCCCCTCCTCGGGATGAGGCGAGTCACCGAGCTAATGTGCCAGGAGCAGCCGAGCAGCAGGCTCCCTGCGGCCGCCGCGAGGCAGCAGCTCGATATCCCCACCGTGGACGAGTTTACGGTGCTGGAGGAGAAAGAAAATGAGCTGAAAGCTGCCAAGCCTCGAGTGGAGCAGGTTTTTAAAGTAACGTTCATCATTATCGGTCTTTTGGACCACACGGGACTGCCACTCGGTAGCAAAACATCACGGCAGATATGGCTGCAGCTCATAGGAAACACAGACGACGTGTCGAAGGCAAAGGTGAGGTCCTGTTAGACTGTTTCGCTTCCTTTTTGTATCGATAAGTTAAGAGACCAATGTGGAAACGAGTTGTGTTTATCAAAGAAAATACCGAATATCAACCAGGCACGGTTGTCGCTGATGCGCAGGTGTCTCTCTCGGTGTCCGGGGATTGGCACCTGTCTCTGCTGTTCGTCACACACCAGCAAATGGTACTTGTATAAAGTCAGAACTGGGAATGGATGTCATATTAACAGTCATTAGATGTGGCCTAAACATGCTTCTGTTTTGTTTGGTTTCCATTAAGCCTGCTGCTAAAAGTTAACTTTGTATAAGTTGTTGCCACTAAGAAATATCAAATATAAGTTTCTTCCTCCTTAGCAACCACTTCCTCACTAACATAATCTCACCCACTCACTCCGAAATGTAGATATTCTATGAAAGGTACTCCTAGGTAGTCATATTTACCATTATGTTACAGTTACCACATTATTGATATTATGGTTTCCATTGATTTCGTCATTGTGTTGTCGCCTGGCGAAATAAGCCCCCTGATGATGTCAAGAACAAGGTCACATATACCAGTTCAGTTTCCAAAATATGTGTATTGATATTTATTGCGTAGTGTTTGCCACAATATAAATGTCAAGCAACAATAAACTGACAAAAGTCAGACAGTGACACATGCAAATAGTTGAGTTTTGTTCTCTCTGGTTCTCTCTTGTCTTTGTCCTTCAGAATTTCATTTCAGCATTTTCGGAGATGTATGTCACCATGTTGTTGGGGGTAGGCCTATGTTCACAGATATTACAAAAATACATTTATTTCACAGTTATAGTATAATTCCTCTTAGATTGAGGATGCAGATATCAAGGGAAGTTTATTAAGATAATGTCAGTTAGGCAACCATTATTTCTAAATCAATATTTCAACACCTCATTGGAGATTGACTCCTGGGTATTTCCTGGGAAGTTTAGCTGTTGCCTATTTACTGTGGAATCGCAGATGACACCTTAGTATGAACCTGGGATTGCAATAGCCATCTATGATGTAGTCATGTATACCCCTATTCCATAATGTTCTCATTGGTGCATTAAACACTTCATTTGATTTTTCTAAAGAAACAATCAAATCCTCATGAAAATTATTTATTTGTTTATTTCACGATAACCATTACAATTAAAAGGGCTTGGATTTAAAACATCTAAAAATGTGGTGAACAATAATCAATTGTTCACCAGTGTCCTGGTCTCAGTTGCATTCAGATATTATTCACTACACTTACAAAGCTGTTAGCATTGGTAGCATTTATTTATGCTAAGAGCTTCTGTCCCACTTCATTTTAGGGCTGCTCAATTCATCGTATTTTAATCGCAATTACGATTTTGGCTTGCAACGATTACGAAAATAAAACGATTTTTTTTCTTTTATTATTATTCTTTTTTGTTCTTTTTTTTTATTCTTTTTTTTATTTACAGTTGAATTATACTTAAAGTTCAGGGTAATCAACTGTTAAAAACATACTGTTCCATTTTTTTTCAATAAATGTATGTTTTCAAAGTAAATCGTGATATCAATTATTGACCCAAATAATCGAGATTATGATTTTTGCCATAATCGAGCAGCCCTACTTCATCTTGTGTCGTGAATATTATTTTAGTGCATAAGTTGCTTCCCACTGTACCCAGCTGTTCCAAGCTCTGCCATTCAACTGAGAATGTGATTTGGAAATAGTCAATTTATTGTAAGAATGACACCTGAGTCATAAATGGCTTCCTGCCTAAGAATACCAAGGTATGTTGGTGCTCCTCTAGTTGGGAAATCACTGCCATTTTTCCCATAATAAGCTTTCTTGCAATGTGGTTTCACCAGTTTGCATCTAATTTTAACCACAAAAAAAATCCTGCACGTGATTGGAAATATCACCATTTATTATTTTCTCTTTCAGCAATCTGCCACAGTTTTAAATAGATTTTAACAGAGTTAGCAATGACTTGCTGTCTCCTTGACTTCCAGAGGGTGCCAAACAATTTGTAACTTTCTGTATTTAGTTTATAAATTAAATCATAGCTTACAGTCAAATAGTTTGCACTTATTATGTCATTGTTTCCTTTTTAGTGTAATTAGGCTTTGACTACACAGAGGGAGAGTTCTGTACAATTACTTTGGTTTGATGGTTTTAAGCATAACCTAAGCTGAAGAGCAGCCACTCCTTTTAATATAAATCGTAATAAATGGTTTTGGGCAACCAGTGCCCAAATGGTCCCAGACCGGGTTCTAACCCGGTCCTCTGCATGGGGACCAAGCTCCAGTGCAACCCTAACTCAAAGATATTGTGTTATTAAACATCACAACAATCCAACACAAGCAGAGTTTCCTTCTAATAATGTAAACTTGATGCCATGTTTTTATTTGCAATTGTATTTCAAGTTTAAGTGCCAGCAGCTACAATATCTCAGCTAATTTGGCAAAGCGCTATACCTACTGGAAGTCCCATCTTATCTATTGTTTGATGCTGGAAGCCTCACCCAAATATTTGTACGCTGGTTCTCTTTCTGCCCCGCTGTGTCATTGTTGAGTCATTTTACATTCTCAGTATCAGCTTTTACACTTAACGCTTAAGAACTCTGACACAGTATCCGTAAGGAAGTTACAGCGCCCACCTGCAGCTGATTCATCCGGACCTTTCCCAGAGCCAGGAGATTCCCTGAATCACCGACAAGGGTTTAGTTTCAGCACGTGTCAGTGCTGCTTCTCTACAGTGACGCACCGGTATAGACTCATGAACGTAGAAGGACATGTTGACTCTAGCTCAGTAAAGATTATGTTTATATTTAATTTTTCTGTGCTTTATTTGGACTTTTGCAGAAATCCTAGATATTTAGAAGCAGTTGTCACTAAAAATCTTTGCATTTTATGACTCTTGAGATCCCAGTTTACCTTGTAGTTTCTACCAAATCCTTTTTAAAAAGAAAATGGGAATTTTGTTCTCCAAAAAAAAAAAAGGTGTACGGTCATAATACAATCTTATCAATGTTTTTTTTCTACTTGTTTTGGCAGGAATATGTTCGAGGACTCTGTGACCCAGAACTACAAAAAGAAGAGGGGTACCCGGTGGACATGCACTGTATTTTTGCCGGGGCCCGGGGCCTCTTCCTCGATAGGCTCATCCGGGACACCAGTGCTGAAGTGGTGGTGCCCGAGCCAGGCCGCCTGCGTCTGTTGGGCCGGGCGGAACCCGTAGTCATGGCGCAGAGCCGGGTTCAGCAGTTTGTAGCATTATTCCTGGTGAGGGCACTTGTCATCTGTGGGCATACACAATGCTACAATGCAAGTCTAGAACTCTAGTCCGTAACTCTAGTAATTGTACAGTCTCTTTTAAAAAATCTGTGTGTCTGTGGTGTTTTCCAGGAAAAGCGAAGTCTACCGAGTGACAGAGAGCCGGCAGTGAAACGAGCGTTCAAGTCCTTCGTCGAGGAAAGAGACGACAAGTACACTATGGAGCTTCTTCTGCTGCCCAGTGCCCTGAAGGAAGAGCTCCTGGGACTGGCTCACAGCCCCACCTCCACAAACACATCTGCCCTGGTTAGTATCTACATTTCTATTTGAATGATTTATTACAAACAGCAAACTGTAAAACCCACTTCAGTCAAACTCCACAAACAAAAATGAACTCACCATTTTTAGGTAAGCCTTTCCACTGTTCCAACAACAAACTCTAGTTTTTACAAGTAAACTCTTAATTCACACATAGATGTGAAAGAATGCGTCTCTAAATGTGTTTTTCCCCTGCCGTCTGCCTGCTGAGAATCTGATCACTAAGCAGGAAATTGTCCCTTAAGAGTAAGATTTTAAAATTAGCAAAATAAATAAGACATAAGAGCAATTATTTAAAGCCACTTACTTTATGGAGTCTATAATAACACAGATGGTGATATTGTCAAAGCTTCAGATGTGTGTTTGACAGATAATATTATATTGTTCTATCAACTTGTACAAGTCAGGAGAAATGTATCTCATGATGCAGTTTGACAATAGATTACACTTAATTAACTTACATTTTAAATAGTTCTAACCCCCCCCCCCCCCCATTGTAGATTGTACAACGTTGGACAAGCTTCTTTGGTTTACTCTTATGCATTTAGCAGATATTCTATGTCAGCATATCTTATTCAACAGCAGTGAAGAAAAGAACATTAGTCAGATAATTTTGTCAATAAGTGAAAGAGAAGATGTACAACACAAGCTCTTTATTCGATAGGCGGAACCATGTGGAACCCACAGGGAAATAGGATATGAATCATGACCGTGGCGAGTGTTGGAGGGGAACTATAACTGTACTTTTCTTAACTAAGATTTTGCGTTTCCTCTCCCAGGCTCAGCTCAACCAGACGCTTCACCCCAGCATGGTGGAGGAGGAGCAGGACCGCTCGCAGAGCAGCACCCCCGTGACGGAACTCTCCAACCGCATCCTGGTCACCAGCTTCGAGGAGAAAGGGTCCTCAGCAGCGTTTGGAGGTAAAGCAACAGCAGCAGCAACAGCAGCAGCAGCAGCGGCAGGAGGAGGTGCGGGTCCCGAGGCCGTCTTGCTCAACGGGAACCGGTCCTCACACAAGCGGCGCTCATCGGAGAGCGAGAATCGGGACACAAAGAGACAATACTCTCTGGAGCGGAGGGAGGAGTCGCCGGAGAGAGCGAGAGAGAGGGAGAGACAGAGGGACAGAGAAGGCCGGGGGGGCAGCAGCAGCAGCTGTAGGTCCAAAACCCCCTCTGCTTCATCATGCCACTCCTCTTCCTCTACCTCCTCCTCTGCAAGGAAAGCAAACACTGTAGTGGGTGTGAGCATGTTGGACTCCAGTGAAGGAATCTCAGACGAAGGGGAGGCAGTGAGCCCGGAAACCAACCTCCGCTGCCTGGTCAACTTCTTCAGGTAAAGGTCAACATACTTTGAATCATAATGAATTATTATTATTACCTGACAGAAATGACTTGTTAACTGAATAAGTAGTTGTGGATGAGTAGAACATGAGTTCCTATATACATTTTGATTGATTACTTTTTTTGTATCGGGCTAAAGGCTTTAGATCTTTCTTGTGTGTTACAGAAGGTGTTTACGATAGTCAGTATAAAAACAATCTTTATTATGGTCTCAAATATATGTAGAAAGACTGCGAAGAAATACCTACCTCGTTTGGTTTCCATGAAACAGATGTTACGTCCCCACTAAGGTCTAGGGGACCTGGAGACAATAACATACAACATACAACAACTATGAGGGAGTCAGAGTAAAGGTTGACAAAAGGTTTATTTCTTAAGCCCTCATTGTACATAAGTTTAACAGAAATAGGCTTTGTGTGTGAGAAATGTACAGGGTACCCCAGACTTACCTAACTCCCCCATCTCTCAACACACACACTTTCAAAAAGGTCAGACAATACAAAGAGAATGAGTTGCTAAACACTGCAGGGAGAAGACTTCCTAGGTGCCTCCTTTATGGTCGGCCCTGGCTGCTGATAGGCCAGCTGAGGGTGAGAGGATCCAATCAGCCATCAGACTCAGGTGCACAGGCAGATACCGATCAGCTGCTGATTAGCTGTGCAGAAGACAGGAGGGAAGGAAAACCACACAAGTACAGCCTGCCTGGCACGTAACACAGATGAGGCTCAAATACCCAATCTTTTTACTGCAATCATCACCTGAAGCTAATTTGAGGCTTCATCAGAATTTGTTGCTTTCAATCTAGCGTGCCTCTTCTTCTGTTGATGACTCTGTAGTTTTCTTTGTGTATCCTTGCTGAATTCTGTACTACCAAGACTACATTTGAAATATAATTTCTCATTAACTAACTGCTCATTTTAGAATTGGTTGAAAAAAAATCTATGGAACAGTTCTGCATAAAATAAGAACTGTGGAACTGACTTAGGAAGGTATTTCTTCACAGCAAGCATTGATGGCGAGAACAATAAAAGCCACCAGCTGAAATGTAATTGGACCGTGAAGGCCTCCACCAAGGCCAATGCTGCATTTAAGAACTGCTTGGAAAGCTCCATTTCACGAGTTGGCAAGTAGTTCTTCCGACTTCGATTTGCTGCGAGCAAAGATATGTTTTTTTTGTTTTACCTGTGAATTTTCACAGTTGGGAACACTTTTCTTTTTATTATTCGGTTGGCACATCGCTCACTGTTTACCTGGCGTTTACCTGCTGTTGCGGACACAGGAACTAAAATGGCCTACGGACCCTGTATGCATGTCATCCCTCCCATCTCCCCTCTCTCTTATAGAGGCTAAAACTGGTCCAAAAAACAATCTTTAAGAAAAACAAAAGTATTTCAACACTACATGAATGCCCTATCTTGCGAAGTTACAAATGTAAAAAACAATGTGTGCATTTACTCCGGTAACAGTGTTTCCTTCACAATGATTTATTTATTGGGCCTTGCTACACCCTTCCACAAGTTTCATTAAAAAAAAAACCTTTAGATTTCCCATCGTCCTGCTGACAGACGGACTGAAATAACCTCCTGGCAAATGCAAAAAGGGGCATGTGGGAATAGTTTTATCCCAGCTTGGAATTAAATGTGAGCCTATCTAATTCTGCAATAACCTCTGTTACTGCCGAATGAAACCATGTTAAAACAAATTTTCCTTCAGAACCATGGGATACCAGCAGGAAGTAGTGGAGCGTGTCGTCAAGGAGACGGGTCAAATAGAAGACACCTTCCTCGTTCTGGAGAAAATCGTGGAGGAAACCAAACGTTATGAAGAGGGGTCAAGAGGAGGGGAAAAAGAAAGACAATTGAACTCTGTGCGCTCTCCTGACACCCCCTCCTCCTCCTTTCCCTCCTCCTCCTTTCCCTCCTCCTCATCATCATCATCGTCCTCTGTGGCCTCTTGGTTCAGAGAGAAGGACCGGGAGCTGAGCCGAACACTGGTGGACCCCGGCAGGTCGAAGGAGAACATCAGGCCCAAGCAGCACAGAGGCAGCAGCAATGGGCTGGGGCACCGGAGGCAGTGCAGCGGCAGCGAGACCAGCACTCAACAGGTGACAGCCCTTCAACCTTAAAAATGGTTTCACTTTTCTTTTTGACTTTGACTTTGTAACCCCTTAGACAGTGAGATGAAAGCCCAAATCGCCTTTTTTTCCAATGTTTCTAGCTTGAAATCACAGAGCATTACAGTCGCTTTGGTGCATGCTACATTTCACCTAATACAACATGGAATACATCACCAAGTATTCCCTTCATCTCCCCAAGAAATGCACCATCACATTTTTTTACATTATGTTTAGCTAACAATTCTACCCATAGCAATACGTGCATTAGACCATGAAGATACAAACTCCAGAAAGCCAGACTCCTTTAAGTTTCAGTAAGCCAAACAAATGTAAGTTCTACTGCATCGGTTTGTGGAAGCCAAACCTTTCTAACTTCCATGAACATTGAGAGCGAGCGTCTTCCTTTGTTTGTTTTTGATTCTAATGGAAACGGGTTGGTTTTCAGTCTGCAACAAAGGATGTGGGGGCTTATATGAACTCACATGACGCATCTAAATGCATTTTAAAGCCACATTCTGAGGACTGCATCTTTAACATGCACATTTGTAAGATGTCTGAAATAAGCTTTGTTTATAGAGTTTTTTACTTCTGGGGATTGCATTTACGCTTAAACTGTTATTAATGTGTTGTCAATATATGGAGATCCTTCTGAACAAAGCATGTAAGAGGGAGAGGCCAACTTCTGATTAAGCCTACAAAAATACTCCTCACTGCCCTAAGGGTTAGGTTGCACTAACCCTTACCCACTCCACATGGATATATTTAATGTTGCGAGTTGCGACGATCATAAGGAAAAATACCGACCAATTTGTTCCAAAACTTGCTTTATGAGTGATTTTTAAATGTTGCCAATGCATGCTGTTTTTCTCCCATTCAAAAATGAAAATAAAAAATGTCCTTTTTAGGCCGTCACTATCAAGAGGAGCTCTAGTGCTCAGGGAGGAGCGAGAAACTACGACGTCATCACCATCGACGATGACGACGTCATCGTCGCCAATACCAATACGGCAGAGAGCAGGACGTCCCGGATGATGAGTGTGCCTCACCTGGACACCCAGTCAGGATCCAGACCAGACTACTTGGCGCGGGGAGTGGGTGCTGCCTCACAGAGGGACTACCTGTCGAGGGGGGGGACACAGACTTTGGGAGGAGCGGTGAAGGTGGAGACGGTGACGGCGCTGCGCAGCACGCCGCAGTGGCTCGCTGCCACCGCCTCATCTCTAGCCTCCACCCCCAGTGTAGGTATTACCTCACTGTGAATGGGTTTTAATATTGTTATTTCTATTGGATTTTACACCCTCACTTTGCCAAATTATATATGCAGAGCGTCTAATGGGGGAAAGTTTCAGGTTTTTATTTTTTATTTATCTCAACCAGACCTTAACCAAAAAAGTATTAGTGATATCAAAGCTTGTTTCGAAGCCAATCAGGGTCCAATATTAAAAAGTATGAAGTAAAAACATCCAGCACACATACACTGCAAATGGACTTTTAAACCAATTAGTAGACCTTGATCTGTTGTGAGATCAAACGCACAATATTAGTAAGTGTATGGTTTGTTTTTTCGCTTTTGGAGAATTGTTAAGGTTGTAAGTTTCAAAAGCTCCTGTTGCACTGTATTCATTTTTAACAGTTTTTTTATTAAAGTTAATTGAATTGGGTTATCCGGGGAAAGTCATGGATTTTGACAAAGAAGTACTCGAATCACTTCACATTTAGTCAGTTTTAGCTTCCATTCCTATTGGTGAATCTTTTCTGTTGTGTTTTAAGGAAACCAGTGTTACCTCTGGATGAAACTGAGTAATCAAAACAAGTTTAAACAATATGTAAATGTATTTGTAAATACAGCTGAGCCAGTAGAGGAAAAAGGAATCACATGGTTTTCATAACACCTGTAAAATCTTCTGTTGGATAGTTCTTCATTTGTGTTACTAAACTTCAGACTTAAATGAACACGCGTAAAGAGTACAGAAAAAATCTTCGTGTTTGGCCATGTCATTTTACGTCAAGTATAACATTTATTTTGTCTTTACCATATCATAGCTCTTTCCCTATTTACATGATATTCAAATCACCCTCTTGTCCTTCTGTTACATTACAAGTCTTGTTTGGTTCTTTCCCCTCAGTCAGCTCAGCCCATTCCCCGCCCGTCGTCCTCCTCAGCCTATCCGACGATCGGCCACACGGGGTTCGGGACCAGGACCCCACCTGCCAATGACCCCCCTGCCCCCCCGGTGACGGGCCTTTCTCGCTTCAATCAGTCGCTGAGGACCCCGTACACTCTGAAGCTGCCGAACGAGCCGGGGCGTCAGGAGTTGCGACACATCATCATCGACGGTAGCAACGTGGCCATGGCGTGAGTCTGCACACACACATATAGAAATAAGAGAAGCTTTTATTATAATAGACTTGACTATCAACCAGTTGCGAACCGTGACTATCACAACTGGACCTTCTGTAGAAATTATCAATCCAAACGTACGCTCTTATTCAGTGTAAGGGTCAAGGATATAGAATACCTTGGTTGGAGGATATTCTTCCCAGAGACCCAGAAACATATCTGATTGGTTGAATTTTTTTTCTAACACAAAACCACTCAAACGCGTAGTGCATGGACCGAGAAGGACAAACAAATCAATTTAACACTGTAAGATTACAGATCAACAACACAGATACAATACTCATTTATTCGTTTTATTTAACTTGTATTTATATAATTAATTCGATATTTTCTTTTTTTATCTGAGTTTTCCAGGGTATTCTCTGAATACCTTGAAGGCCCTGACGGTTCACCACTGCTATCCACACATCTATTCTTATTAAGTTTGAAGAGATATATATTTCATTGTGTTTCATGGACACCAAGGAGACCCTTTCCTGTGGCAGATTGAGACCCGAAGGAGTGCTTTATGTTCTTGAGTTTGTTCTGCTAAAGTTTCTCTCATCTTGGAACCCACCACATTTCTCGACAGGTTGTCAGTCTGACAGCATTGTCGGTTTTGGTCTGGGAATTTTTCTTGGTTGAGTGTCTGCAGTGCACACACTATCAGATCAGCTCGGAAGATACAGCGGCTACTTTTGTATTCAATTTTGCAAATATTTTGAAGAAGATCAGAGTGTTTTAGGGACACCTTATTTTCCGTTGGTTGATTTGAAGGGTTGCAGTCCCACTTTGGCTCAGGTAGTTGATGGATATTTTGGCAGATTGCGTGGTGCTGATTGGCTCCATTGGGTGTGGGTATTAATAAACGCTGACCTGCACATCACTTCTTGATAGGCTTTGAATGCTAACACACCAGAAGTGGCTAATTTTCAATAAGTTTGATCCAACAAAAACTGTGTGAAGTATCAATTCGGGTGCGTCCCCATGGGACTGCTTCAATGTCAGTGTGCGTTATTTTATAAAATCATATAAATATATATACCAGGAAAGCTCTGGTCAGCTTTGAGTCTGTTTTAACCATCAAAGTATATTACAAAAACAGGTATAAACTAATTGTATATGCTGCAGATAGATGTGTTGTAATTGCTTTAGATAACCAGGTAGAGTGCAGCTAATGTGCAGTGTTATTTCCTTTGTGTCGGTAGAATTTTAGTTGACTAAGATTTTCATTATTTGAATACAACCCTAGAATGCGTACATCGTTTTTGTTTACTTTTTTTGTACTAGTTGCAGTGCATTGTTTTTGAGACATAGGTGTAGCCTAGAGTTTACCAGCACTTTATTACAAAGCTATAACTACTCTCAGCACTGGGACAATTTGGTTTTTTAAGAGATGTTTTTTATGTGAATCACCCAACAGTTCCTGAACATCATAGAGACAAAATACCATCAGAGTGTATCAGTGAAAAACCAATCTCAGGTCTTGATTCAGCATTTCTTACTGGTATGAGTGTATCTCCTGTGATGACGATTCACCGCACCTGTTGTACATGCACCACGTTTTTCCTTTTTACACACAAAGCCATCTCCCTTCCCAGCAGCACCGCCATCATCACCAGTTACACACTCTGTCACACACTCAATCTGAATGAAGCACATGTTACTGTGCGTGGGTCGCATCCCTTACAGTGTAGGCGCACCAAAACCTAGCCCACACACACCGTAAGGTTTTACTCATCGAAAGCAGCTGTAACACTCAATTTGAGAAGTGGGCGTGTAGTACACGGGCGTTTTTGGGAAGAAACGCCCTTTCTTGTAATGTGTAGTTTCGGTCATATCCAGAAATTATGCAACAAAGGAAGGATAAAGAGCAACCTGTTGTGTTTTTTTTTTCGCTTATGTGTCCCCACATTCCTCTTCCGAGATGACCTTGTTTTGACCTCTCGCTTTTACAACCACTAACTTTCACATTCTCTGTAACTCCCACTCTTCCTCATATCTTTCCAGAAGTATGCCTTAATAGAGAAGCGCCTCTGACTCGACATTTGTCATACAGATGATCGTAAGGATTTCATCATTGTCTTTTTAATAGACAATGCTAATTAAGAGCAACAGATATATGTCCTATTAAGGAATCAATGAGGTGATTTAGGACAGATGCCTACAAAACAATCTTTAAAGAGCTTTGAAATCCTGTTTTGTTGTTTTTTGGCCACAACTGCCTCAGATTATGTTTAAAGGGTGTGGGTTTAAAGTGCTAATAAGGCCATGTAGGTTCTCCCTCATCGGGTTACGTCCCGGTTTCCAAGGTGATTTCACCCCTTGCATAATCTCTTCCTGCTGTCCTTTATCACTTTCTCTTTCAACAGTCGGGGGGAACTCTGACCGCAAGCTGAAAGTGTGTGTGTTGTGGTGTGGTGTGTGTGTGTGTGTGTGTGTGTGTGTGTGTGTGTGTTGTAGTGTGTGTGGTGTGTGTGTGTGTGTGTGTGTGTGTGTTGTGTGTTGGGTGTGTGTGAGTGTGTGTGTGTGTGTGTGTGTGTGTGTGTGTGTGGTGTGTGGTGTGTGTGTGTGTGTGTGTGTGTGTGTGTGTGTGTGTTGTGTGTGTGTGGTGTGTGTGTGTGTGTGTGTGTGTGTGTGTGTGTGTGTGTGTGTGTGTGTGTGTTGTTGTGTGTGTGTTGTGTGTGTGTTGTTGTGTGTGTGTGTGTGTGTGTGGTGTGTGTGTGTGTGTGTGTTGTAGTGTGTGTTGTGTGTGTGTGTGTGTGTGTGTGTGTGTGTGTGTGTGTGTGTGTGTGTGTGTGTGTGTGTGTGTGTGTGTGTGTGTGTGTGTGTGTGTGTGTGTGTGTGTGTGTGTGTGTGTGTGTTGTGTGTGTGTGTTGTGTGTGTGTGTGTGTGTGTGTTGTGTGTGTGTGTGTGTGTGTGGCCAGGTCACAGAAAACACGTTTGTAATCAGTTAACTGTACAGGGACAGTGAGTGTTAAATAGATGAGTTTTCCCATTCTGTTACAGCTAGGCCCTCAATATGGAGTGGTGGAATATTAAAGTCATAGTACGGCAATATTTGTAATAAATGTGCAAATATCCATCCATCTTCTTCCGCTTATCCGTGGTCGGGTCGCGGGGGTAGCAGTTCCAGCAGAGAGCCCCAAACTTCCTTTTCCCTGGCGACATCAACCAGCTCTGACTGGGGGATCCCAAGGCGCTCCCAGGCCAGCGAAGAGATATAATCCCTCCACCTGGTCCTAGGTCTACCCCTTGGTCTCTTCCCAGCTGGACGTGCCTGGAAAACCTCCCTAGGGAGGCGCCCAGGTGGCATCCTAACTAGGTGCCCGAACCACCTCAACTGGCTCCTTTCGACGCAAAGGAGGAGCGGCTCAACTCCGAGTCCCTCCCGGATGACCGAACTTCTCACCTTATCCCTAAGGGAGACACCAGCCACCCTGCGGAGAAAACCCATCTCGGCCGCTTGTATCCGCGATCTCGTTCTTTCGGTCATGACCCATCCTTCATGACCATAGGTGAGGGTAGGAACGAAAATGGCCCGGTAGACAGAGAGCTTTGCCTTCTGGCTCAGCTCCCTTTTCGTCACAACGGTGCGGTAAAGCGACTGCAGTACCGCTCCCGCTGCTCTGATTCTCCGGCCCATCTCACGCTCCATTGTTCCCTCACTCGAGAACAAAACCCCGAGATACTTGAACTCCTTCACTTGGGGTAAGGACTCATTCCCTACTTGGAGTGGACAATCCATCGGTTTCCTGCTGAGAACCATGGCCTCAGATTTGGAGGTGCTGATCCTCATCCCAGCCGCTTCACACTCGGTTGCGAACCGATCCAGTGAGTGCTGAAGGTCGCAGACCGATGAAGCCATCAGAACCACATCATCTGCAAAAAGCAGTGGTGCAATCCTTAGCCCACCGAACCGCAGACCCCCCCCCCCCCATGACTACGCCTCGAAATCCGATCCATGTATATTACAAACAGGATTGGTGACAAAGCGCAGCCCTGGCGGAGGCCAACCCTCACCGGAAATGGGTCCGACTTACTGCCGAGGAGCCGGACACAGCTCTCGCTTTGGGAGTACAGAGATTGGATGGCCCTGAGTAGAGACCCCCTCACCCCATACTCCCGCAGCACCTCCCACAGTAACTCCCTGGGAACCCGGTCATACGCCTTCTCCAAGTCCACAAAACACATGTAGACCAGATAAGCGTACTCCCAAGCCCCCTCCAGGATCCTTGCGAGAGTAAAAAGCTGATCCGTCGTTCCACGACCAGGACGGAATCCGCATTGTTCCTCCTCAATCTGAGGTTCGACAATCGGCCTGACCCTCCTTTCGAGTACCTTAGAGTAAACTTTCCCGGGGAGGCTGAGTAGTGTGATGCCTCTGTAATTGGCACACACCCTCTGGTCCCCCTTTTTAAAAAGGGGAACCACCACCACCCCGGTCTGCCACTCCTTCGGTACCGTTTCCGACTTCCACGCAATGTTGATGAGACGTGTCAACCAAGACAGTCCCTCAACACCCAGAGCCTTCAGCATTTCTGGGCGGATCTCATCCACCCCCGGGGCTTTGCCACTGTGGAGTTGTTTAACAACCTCAGTGACCTCCCCCCGGGAGATTGGTGTCGATCCCCCGTCATACTCCAGCTCTGCCTCTAACATAGAGGACGGAGTTGTCGGGTTCAGGAGTTCCTCAAAGTGCTCCTTCCAACGCCCTAACACTCCATCAGTTGAGGTCAACAACGTCCCATCCTTACTGTACACAGCTTGGATGGTTCCCTGCTTCCCCCTCCTGAGGTGTCGGACAGTTTTCCAGAACAACTTTGGTGCCGCCCGAAAGTCCTTTTCCATGTCCTCTCCGAACTTCTCCCACACCCGCTGCTTTGCCTCGGCCACGGCTGAGGCTGCTGCCCTTCGGGCCTGTCGGTACCTTGCAACTGCCTCGGGAGTCCCCCGGGATAACAAATCCCTGAAGGCCTCCTTCTTCAGTCGGACGGCTTCCCTGACCACCGGTGTCCACCAGGAGGTTCGAGGGTTACCGCCCCTTGAGGCACCTAGGACCTTGAGACCACAGCTCCCCGCCGCGGCTTCGGCAATAGAGGCTTTGAACACCGACCACTCTGGTTCAATGTCCCCAACCTCCACAGGAATGCCCGAAAAGCTCTGCCGGAGGTGTGAGTTGAAGGCCTCCTGAACCTGGGCCTCCTCCAGACGTTCCCAGTTCACCCGAACTACACGTTTGGGCTTACCAGGTCTATCCAGAGGCTTCCCCTGCCACTCGACCCAACTCACCACCAGATGGTGATCAGTTGACAACTCCGCCCCTCTCTTTACCCGAGTGTCCAAAACATACGGCCTCAGGTCCGATGATACGATAACGAAATCGATCATGGACCTTCTGCCTAGGGTGCTCTGGTACCACGTACACTTATGAGCATCCCTATGTTCGAACATGGTGTTTGTTATGGCCAATCCATGACTAGCACAGAAGTCCAGTAACAAACCACCACTCCGGTTCAGATCAGGGGGGCCGTTCCTCCCAATCACTCCCCTCCAAGTGTCTCCATCATTGCCCACATGTGCGTTGAAGTCTCCCAGCAAGATTAAAGAGTCCCCTTCAGGAGCCCCATACAGGACTCTTTCCAGGGTCTCCAAGAAGGCCGTATACTCTGAACTGCTGTTGGGTGCATAAGCACACACAACAGTCAGAGTTTTCCCCCCCATAACCCGCAGGCGTAGGGAGGCAACCCTCTCGTCCACTGGGGTAGACTCCAACAACGAAGCACCCAACCGGGGACTTGTGAGTATCCCCACACCCGCCCGGCGCCTCACACCTTGAGCAACTCCGGAGAAGAATAGAGTCCAACCCCTATCCAGAAGTAAGGTTCCAGAGCCGACGCTGTGCGTAGAGGTGAGCCCAACCAGATCCAACTGGTACCGCTCCACCTCCCGCACAAGCTCCGACTCCTTCCCCCCCAGAGAGGTGACGTTCCACGTCCCCAAAGCCAGCTTCTGTCGCCCGGGTCTGGTCCGTCGAGACCCTCCGCTTTCACTGCCACCCTTCTGGCAGCGCACCCGACCCCATCGTTGTTTCCCGTAGGTGGTGGGCCCGCGGGATGGAGAAGCGGAGGTGTTGCCCACGTTGCCTTTTCGGGCTGGGCCCGGCCGGGCTCCGTGGCAAACCCGGCCACCAGACGCTCGCCGACGAGTCCTCCTTCTGTATTCTACAGACTTAACTGTCATACACTGGCAAGCACGTGAAAATATTTTGGAAAATGTATTTTTTGTGATGTATCCAGGCTAAAATGACACTATTTCATGTTTGTTTTTTTTTCAAAAAATTTGATTTGATTCATCCATCTTACACACATTCTTTATTGAACCCATTTTACCACTATACTACATCCACATTACAGCCATGTTACTTCCATGTTACAGCCCTACAGTATATACCACCTGATACACCATGTTAAATCCCTGTTACACCCAAATATTACACCGATCTTACTCTGTTATTACACCTTTTTATCTGATTATCGGTAGGGTATAGCCTTCAAATTATAAGTGTATCTGTGAGTGAATATCCCCTATGTATCCCCTTCTCTGGGCAGTGTCTGCCCAGGATACATTTAGGTTTAATAAAAAATACCCCTGTTTGGCACAAGTAAAACAATGATTATTATTCAATGATTATCTTAATAATGTTAAAAAGATACTCAGTCCCTATTATAACATGAATCCTATTAAGACATATATGGTATTTCCATATTGTGGAACCATGGTTAGCTTTTTATTGCTATCACCGTCAGCAATTGAAATTGCACAAGGATTGTTCAGGGAGCACGAATCCTTGTCAAAAAGAAGACATGGCCAGCAAAATAGACACTGAAGTTTAGCGCTTCCAGTTATCCACTCCGTGCGGACATAATTGTCCTCATTGAACGTCCGATTCTCTCCCTTTTTCCTCTGTGTACACACAGCTCGAGTGCGGGCATTGGCCTGTCATCTGATTTAATTTGCTGCTGTAGCGGAAGTTTAGTAAAGTTATGTTTGATTAAGTACGCCAAATCTCCACCCTCCATAATGCTTCATTTGCTTGATAATTTCTAACGGCGGTGATGACAGTTACAGTATTAAAACTGATGTTGATGTGATTTGATTGGATGGCAGTGTCCAATCAAATCGCCAGCGGCCTCTGAAGGGAAGCAAGAGGCGGCTGGCTTCCCTTGGCATGGCCCTGACCAATCGCAGGTTGGCAGGGGCATCACGTGGGCCTCATCTGATTGGTCAATCCCTCAATTTGTTTTCACCAAGCGAAGCCAGATTCGGCTGGCCTCCTCTCGCAACAGTGAGTGCAATCTACTGTTTCACCATAACATCTAGAGGGGCGCTGTTTGTTTCACTCTTTGTAAAATACTCAATGAGAATGGGGGAGAGACGGGCCGGCAGCAACACACAGCAAAGGAGAATTATCGATACAAAACAAAGTGTTTTTATTTATTTAAATTATAACTACAATCCGAAAAAACAGGGGAAGCCTGGCTTCCCTTGGCCTTCGGGAGAAAACGCCACTGCTCAACAATGGAATTATGATCAGTAGAAATGGCCATGACATGGGACCTTTAAAGCACCAGTCTGACTTGTTGGACTGCATTCAGTCTTGAGTTGTATTCCGTT
Source organism: Harpagifer antarcticus (assembly GCA_902827135.1). Taxonomy (NCBI): domain Eukaryota; kingdom Metazoa; phylum Chordata; class Actinopteri; order Perciformes; family Harpagiferidae; genus Harpagifer; species Harpagifer antarcticus. The sequence continues at coordinate 278,186 of CADEHL010001046.1, read as the reverse complement.
ACAGAAAAGTTGACACATTTTTCTGCTGCTAAATGGTTGAAAAACTCTGCTACGCTTATTTCCGAAACAGATTCAAACTTTTCCCCTGAAAATGATCCTGTTTACAAGCAGATTTCCCTGAATATGAAAATAGCTTATTTTCAGAAATAGCCATTTCATTCTTTTAGTTTTTGCGATCAATGGAAGTTTTTTATGGCATAGTCTATGCAGCATTTCCTTCACCACACACACCTAAGACTAGCAAATTGGCAATAATATATATATACAGTGGGGCAAAAAAGTATTTAGTCAGCCACCAATTATGCAAGTTCTCCCACTTAAAAAGATGAGAGAGGCCTGTAATTTTCATCCTAGGTATACCTCAACTATGAGAGACAAAATGAGAAAAAAAATCCAGAAAATCACTGTCTGATTTTTAAAGAATTTATTTGCACATTATGGTGGAAAATAAGTATTTGGTCAATAACAAAAGTTCATCTCAATACTTTGTTATATACCCTTTGTTGGCAATGACAGAGGTTAAACGTTTTCTGTAAGTCTTCACAAGGTTTTCACACACTGTTGCTGGTATTTTGGCCCATTCCTCCATGCAGATCTCCTCTAGAGCAGTGATGTTTTGGGGCTGTCGCTGGGCAACACACACTTTCAACTCCCTCCAAAGATTTTCTATGGGGTTGAGATCTGGAGACTGGCTAGGCCACTCCAGGACCTTGAAATGCTTCTTACGAAGCCACTCCTTTGTTGCCCGGGCGGTGTGTTTGGGATCATTGTCATGCTGAAAGACCTAGCCACGTTTCATCTTCAATGCCCTTGCTGATGGAAGGAGGTTGTCACTCAAAATCTCACGATACATGGCCCCATACATTCTTTCCTTTACACGGATCAGTCGTCCTGGTCCCTTTGCAGAAAAACAGCCCCAAAGCATAATGTTTCCGCCCCCATTTTTCACAGTAGGTATGGTGTTCTTTGGATGCAACTCAGCATTCTTTCTCCTCCAAACACGTCTAGTTGAGTTTTTACCAAAAAGTTCTATTTTGGTTTCATCTGACCATATGACATTCTCCCAATCCTCTTCTGGATCATCTAAATGCTCTCTAGCAAACTTCAGACGGGCCTGGACATGTACTGGCTTAAGCAGGGGGACACGTCTGGCACTGCAGGATTTGAGTCCCTGGCAGCGTAGTGTGTTACTGATGGTAGCCTTTGTTACTTTGGTCCCAGCTCTCTGCAGGTTATTGACTAGGTGTGAACCGTGTGGTTCTGGGATTTTTGCTCACCGTTCTTGTGATCATTTTGACCCCACGGGGTGAGATCTTGCGTGGAGCCCCAGATCGAGGGAGATTATCAGTGGTCTTGTATGTCTTCCATTTTCTAATAATTGCTCCCACAGTTGATTTCTTCACACCAAGCTGCTTACCTATTGCAGATTCAGTCTTCCCAGCCTGGTGCAGGTCTACAATTTTGTTTCTGGTGTCCTTTGACAGCTCTTTGGTCTTGGCCATAGTGGAGTTTGGAGTGTAACTGTTTGAGGTTGTGGACAGGTGTTTTGTATACTGATAAAGGGTTCAAACAGGTGCTATTAATACAGTTAACGAGTGGAGGACAGAGGAGGCTCTTAAAGAAGAAGTTACAGGTCTGTGAGAGCCAGAAATCTTGTTGTTTGTAGGTGTTTGTAGGTGACCAAATACTTATTTTACCGAGGAATTTACCAATTAATTCATTAAAAATCCTACAATGTGATTTCCTGGATTCTTTCCCCCCATTCTGTCTCTCATAGTTGAAGTGTACCTAGGATGAAAATTACAAGTGGGAGAACTTGCACAATTGGTGGCTGACTAAATACTTTTTTGCCCCACTGTATATGTTTAAACCGAGTTTAAAAACCCTGCGAGGACGTCAGCAGCGTGCGGCTCGCTGCAGCTTCCTGCTTCCTGCTGGCTGCTCTTGGGGAGTTTCTCATCTCTGTTTCTTGTTTGTTTTGTGGTTTTCTGTCCGACACATTTGTTGTATTACAGCTGTCTGACGTGTGCACACAGACTGTGCATGTCAACACCGTCAATATGGGTCAGCTAAGTTTGTGATGTGCAGTTTATTTGTCTGTGAATTTTGTATTGAGCACTGTCAAAACAACTGCCCAGTTTATCATTACTTCAGTTGCCAGGGAGACCATTGAAACCTGTTTGACATGGTTCACTGCTGTTGCCTAACGCTGTAGTTCATTTCCATGTGTGGATTTTTTTCTTACCCAGAGGTGCTATTTAAACAGGCCAGAGGAAATGGGTTAGAAAATTGTTGACTTGTGATTTATTTTGCGATGATTTAGTGTATATATAGGAATGGGCGGATCCAAATAGGGCTTCGCAATGTGGGCTAATGCAGTACTCAAAAAACAAACTTAAATCCAATTTGTTTCCCGAAACAACTCAACTCATAGCCAATAGCTATGCCTGTTGCTCTCCCTTGTACGATGTGAGGGTCTAAGGACAGAGGGTGTCGTATTGTCATACTGATATTCTGTACAAACTGTGAAGTCCACTGAGACAAATGTAACATTTGTGATATTGGGCTATATAAATAAACATTGATTGATTGATTGAATGCGCTCTTTTAAATGTTAAATCTGTATACCTAACTTGATGAAACTCATTGGAAATATTGTATTGTATTATTTTATTTCTTTAGTGATGCAAGGCCAGAGATTGCTGTTGCAAACGTAGTCTGTGGCTTTAGACTTTATGAATATTACTAATTGCAGAAGCACAGAATTTCTATTTTATACATATATGATGTTTTTAATTGTTTTGATTATAAATGTGACCATTTTCTGGGCTTTGATTCCTTAATACTTAAGTTTTCTATTAGATGTTTTTGTAATACATTTTTAAAAAGGAATCGTAAAACATACTGTGTTTCAAAAATAAATTAAGATATAATATACAGCTTTGTTTCTCCTCATTGATTATTTTTTAAACGCACATATTTATAAATGATTACATCAAGCAGTATTTTATTTTACATTTAGTTTCATATTAATCTACATTTCATGCATGTAGTTTACTTAATCCTGCATTTACCTTGCATGATAGTGTCATTTGCATTAGTTATGACTTTTTTTCCTTCTATTCATCTCCTAAGCATATTGTAGGTTTCACTGCGGGGCTCGGCACTCTTGGAGACGCTGCTTATCAGTCACAGTGCTCAGTGGTTGTCAAACATATTCCTGATGTGTCCCTCCTCCTTCTCTTTTCCTCCTCCTCTCCAGTCATGGCCTTCATCGGTTCTTCTCCTGTCGAGGGATAGCGCTGGCTGTGGAGACATTTTGGAGGCGGGGCCACCGGGAGGTAACAGTGTTTGTCCCCCAGTGGCGTCGGAAGAGGGACCGACTCACAACAGGTACACAGGGCAGACTCTCAGCTGTGTGGTTGCTATGTAACAATAATGATCCTGGTTCCATTCTGGCCTCGAGGTCCTTGGTTGAATATCACATTCCCCTTCTCGTTCTCTCTCCCTCATTTATACACTGTCATCTGTCGAATAAAGAAACCGAATGTAAAAGTGTTGACTTTCAGCTTTTAAGGTTGTTTAAGTGAAATAAAATAAGATTATAGACATTTTTAAATACCATGTACAGGGGATCAAATTAAAACTGATGTCAACACTATAACCATTTCAAAACGATTGTTAAAGTAATATAATGTCATTTTAATATGCTTTCATATCAGGCCTCCTGGTAAAAAATAATCTACAAATGCTTTTTTAAACGATCTACAGTGGGGCAAAAAAGTATTTAGTCAGCCACCAATTGTGCAAGTTCTCCCACTTAAAAAGATGAGAGAGGCCTGTAATTTTCATCCTAGGTACACTTCAACTATGAGAGACAGAATGGGGGGAAAGAATCCAGGAAATCACATTGTAGGATTTTTAATGAATTAATTGGTAAATTCCTCGGTAAAATAAGTATTTGGTCACCTACAAACAAACAAGATTTCTGGCTCTCATTGACCTGTAACTTCTTCTTTAAGAGCCTCCTCTATCCTCCACTTGTTAACTGTATTAATAGCACCTGTTTGAACCCGTTATCAGTATAAAAGACACCTGTCCACAACCTCAAACAGTCACACTCCAAACTCCACTATGGCCAAGACCAAAGAGCTGTCAAAGGACACCAGAAACAAAATTGTAGACCTGCACCAGGCTGGGAAGACTGAATCTGCAATAGGTAAGCAGCTTGGTGTGAAGAAATCAACTGTGGGAGCAATTATTAGAAAATGGAAGACATACAAGACCACTGATAATCTCCCTCGATCTGGGGCTCCATGGAAGATCTCACCCCGTGGGGTCAAAATGATCACAAGAACGGTGAGCAAAAATCCCAGAACCACACGGGGGGACCTAGTCAATGACCTGCAGAGAGCTGGGACCAAAGTAACAAAGGCTACCATCAGTAACACACTACGCCGCCAGGGACTCAAATCCTGCAGTGCCAGACGTGTCCCCCTGCTTAAGCCAGTACATGTCCAGGCCCGTCTGAAGTTTGCTAGAGAGCGTTTAGATGATCCAGAAGAGGATTGGGAGAATGTCATATGGTCAGATGAAACCAAAATAGAACTTTTTGGTAAAAACTCAACTAGACGTGTTTGGAGGAGAAAGAATGCTGAGTTGCATCCAAAGAACACCATACCTACTGTGAAACATGGGGGTGGAAACATCATGCTTTGGGGCTGTTTTTCTGCAAAGGGACCAGGACGACTGATCTGTGTAAAGGAAAGAATGAATGGGGCCATGTATCGTGAGATTTTGAGTGACAACCTCCTTCCATCAGCAAGGGCATTGAAGATGAAACGTGGCTGGGTCTTTTAGCATGACAATGATCCCAAACACACCGCCCAGGCAACAAAGGAGTGGCTTCGTAAGAAGCATTTCAAGGTCCTGGAGTGGCCTAGCCAGTCTCCAGATCTCAACCCCATAGAAAATCTTTGGAGGGAGTTGAAAATCCGTGTTGCCCAGCGACAGCCCCAAAACATCACTGCTCTAGAGGAGATCTGCATGGAGGAATGGGCCAAAATACCAGCAACAGTGTGTGAAAACCTTGTGAAGACTTACAGAAAACGTTTGACCTCTGTCGTTGCCAACAAAGGGTATATAACAAAGTATTGAGATGAACCTTTGTTATTGACCAAATACTTATTTTCCACCATAATTTGCAAATACATTCTTTAAAAATCAGACAATGTGATTTTCTGGATTTTTTTTTTTCTCATTTTGTCTCTCATAGTTGAGGTATACCTAGGATGAAAATTACAGGCCTCTCATCTTTTTAAGTGGGAGAACCTGCACAATTGGTGGCTGACTAAATACTTTTTTGCCCCACTGTATATACCTGCATATTTGAGCTTGCAGGATCTATTTATCTGTGTTTTCTTGCTTTTCCATTTCTATTATTTTGTAGTATTAATCTAACATTTATTTTGCAGAGCAACACTTTCTAAACCAGCTAGAAGACCTGCGACTGCTCTCCTTCACTCCCTCCAGAGAGGTGTGTGGCCAGAGGATATCCTCACATGACGACAGGTACACACACAGCCTTTAACCTTTTGAGGAGAGAGTCCTCCAGACGGCTAAAACAACACACACACAAGAGATGGAGGTGTATAGCAGAGACGTAAATCATGCTGTTATAGAGCTGGGATCGAACCGCTCGCTTATCTCTGAGCGTTTCAGTTCCATTATGAACTTATCTCCTCCTCCCCTACGCAAAAATCCAACATTATGTTTCCTTGACTCTCACTCCACCCATCAACAACTACAGTCATAATGTATTTTCAAACGGGGATGATGAAGCTGACTACTAGAGGACAGAGCCAACAGATCTTATGTAAAATAAGTGGTGTTTTATGATTTAATAGATATTTTTAATGTGGTCATTCTGGTAAAGCCAGATTTTGATCATCACTTTAGGTGTGTATTTCCCTGTGAATTCACCAGCTTCTGACCTTTGACCGCAGGTAAACTCCCGAGTGTCTAATCCACACTTTCTCTCTCTTTGATAGGTTCCTGCTCCACCTGGCAGAAAAAACAGACGGGATCATCGTAACCAATGACAACCTGAGGGACTTTGTCGACACCTCGGACACCTGGCGCAAGATCATTCAAGAGAGGTGACTGTTAATGACGTATCACAGCTCAGTCAGTCATTACGTTTCCATTACCCAACTTGCCACTGGAAAGTCCACACTGCCAGCTGGATTACGAATGTTAACTCTGTAGCGCCTACACCTGAAGCCTGGCAGATAAAAATCATACTTCACTTTATCAAATAGTGATATTATTTTTTCTTTCACTGATAGGTTGCTTCAGTTTACTTTTGTGGAGGACCACTTCATGATCCCTGATGACCCTCTGGGGAGAAACGGACCGCATCTAGACTTCTTCCTGCGTAAAGACAACAGGTATGTTTTATCCACAGATGTGTCTATCGTTAGCCAAAACCTTAAAAAATACGTGGTTGTAGTGTCATGGAAACACTTGCAGTTATATTAAATAAAGACTATACTTGCAAAGCTTAGGGGAATACTCAATTCTGATTGGTCAATTAAGACGTTCAGCAGTCTGCTCTCTTTCAATAGCAGAGCGTTACTAACAACGCTCTGATCAAGGGACTATGTGCAGTCATATCAAAACGCAGAAAGAAGTCCGGTCAATTTAATGGTAGCCGTTGGCAAAACAAACACATCTGTCTTCGTAAATAAGAAAACCCCATGGAATACTTGTTGAATGTTATTTTTGTATATTTGTGGAGAGCAACAAACTTGGGATTCATTCTGACTAAACTGTCCCCAGTAAAAAAATAAAGGAGAACAAAAACATGAAAACAGTGCAAGGAAAGGAACGAGGTAGAAACACAGAAAGCTGGAGTACAGATAAATCAGTAGCAGCAGCAGCAGCAGCAGCAGCAGCAGAAGAAGACAGGCAGGAAGTAAACATTTAAGGCAACACGGTATTGGCTCTGGAAGTGTTTAAAGACTGCTTTTATGGGAAATCAATGTGAACACACCTGGACAGTTACAGAAAACCTCGCTTGGTGCTGCCATCATTTTGAGGTTACGTTGCTGTCACCACAGCTCCAGCCGTTGGCACACAAGGAATGGACTACTTTTTTTTGAAGAAGCAAAACAATCCTTTTTGAATCCATACAATTATTTTTAAATCGGTATCTTTATTTGGGCTTGTGTTGCAGTGAATGGGCTGTTGCACCTTTCACACTCTCCCCCTCTCATTTTCTCTCTTCCTGTCAGGAGGGCCCCGCCCACTCCTCCCCCTATGAGACCCCCATACTTCCGGCCGTCGTCCCAGCAGCAGCTGCCGCTCTACGTCCAGGACCTCCACTCGGCTCCTCGGACCCCTGCCTCCACGCCGCTACCCCCTTCCTCTCTGACGCCCCACCAGACGCACTGGCCCCACTCCGGCCCATCCGAGTGGCTCCCGCCCCGCCATTCCCCGTCGCCCTCCCCGCCTCCCCAGCGGTCGCCAGGGGAGACGTCGGTGCTGAAGACAAAGCTTTACGACATCTTCCCCGCCCAGAAGCAAGGCATCGACCGCATACTCAGCGACAACCCGTACATGAGAGACCTGAACGCCCTGTCGGGGCTGCTGCTGGGATAAAAAGACACACACTGAACATATGAACAGATGTGCAAGAATATATGTGTCGGCATTATAAAATAATTTATTTTACCAATTATCCCAGCTTGGAGTGCACAGAAAAGTTGTATTTAATAACGTTTTACATAAAGACTGATCATCAAACTAGCTGCTATCGGCAAAACAGATATTTTTTGAATATTTTTCTCTCCCACTTCTTCGCTCTCAAATTGATTAAAGTAACAATCACTGGTGTCTACAGAACCAATACAAAAATGTCAAGCAGCAAAGTATATTGTTCCGATGGTAATAATTCATTGCAGATCCTTGACAACAGTCCTGGGGTTCCCTAAAGTTTGGGAACATCAGCAGGAAAAAACCACTTTGACCAACAGCTCAGCACACGATGGGTTTCCTCTCCAGAACCCTGTTTACCACCAGACTCTTAACACCTTTCTAAATATACCAGCCCTGAGCATTTTATTATACAATTTGGGACAGGTTTGCATGTGTTTATATTTTCAACATATTAGTTATTGACTTGTTATTTTATTTAACAGTGAACTCACTATTAGGCAGTACCAGGGTATTAAAATCTGTCAGGGAGCCGTTTCAGTGGTTTAGATGATTTTTCCACCATTTCCTTTGCAGTGCACTTTCAGGAAGCTCGATGAGATCATAAACTGTAAGTGACAGTTGATGTCCGACATAAATCCCCAAAAGTCATATTTGGATACTAGACACAACCTTTTTCTGCCACTAACCATATACAAAAAAAACCCACCTTTTTAGACATGTTTTAAGGGCAATATCTTTGATTATATAACGATGGGCAGTGATGACAAAGTGAGGTTCTCTCATCTCAGATCTAAATCTAGACCATGCTTTAATACTCAAAAAATTCTTCCTAAAATGTCAAAACAACTGAAGATGAAATGGTGTATAAAGAATCATTCTTTTCAGGTCAGCAATTTAGTGCTTTGTGATTGTTCTAATTTATTATTCTTTACTTTAGAACCTCAATGTTGGACAGAAATTGGCTCAATAATCCAAAGAAAATATGACATAACCACCATCTCCATGTTCTTGGTGTTGATTTGCAAACCTGCTGTTTATAAGAGACCTCCGGGGCTGAAACTGAATTTGCTGCTCTGATAAACTGTGATGGAGCCGGGCAGTTGAACTTTTGTTAAATATGTTGTAAGCATTACTTGTTCAAGTTTGAGACTGTTAACAGTTCTCAGGAGGATTCTGTCACTGTTCTACATCTGTATTTTGTTCCAAGATGCTTACTGAGTCCTCTGCCTCAGACTTTAGGAAATACATGTCAGTGCATTACACTACAACACTTTAGATCATCCTATGTTAATTCAGTTAAATGACCAACTTTAATTGGACATCACACACCATGAGTTTGCTGAGCTGAAGAAAATCTCCAAAGACAGATTTAATTTTGTAATTAGTGTTAAATAGCTTAATTGAATGCACTGAAAGTCCTTAACGGTGTAAAACAAGGTTTTATGCTTGAATCAGTTTTTGTACGATGAGAGAATATTGGCCGCAGCGTGCATATTTGATGTGCATCAGTTTTGTAAAATACACAGACTTTCTCCTTGTAAGAAAAAAAGGTATCTGCACAAAAACTTCACAAGGTGTCAAAATCTAAGTTTTGTTCGTACTTGCTATCTTGTTGTAAGGATTACTGAAGGATTTTCTCTTTTGTTGTATTATAATTTTGTGTATATTGATTTATTTTTTGTAAATACAAGGTTTTTTTTTTGCTACGGTGCACCTATGGTTTTATGTATGTGAAAAACAAAATAAAAAAAGCAGTCCCACATACCTTTTCCTGTTTATTTTCTTTTTCATCTGTTCATCAGTGTTTGAAATCATTTGTCTGTATTGTATTGTAAGAGGCGACATAACTGTGATGATCATAAGTTTAGTTGGAAAGAAAACTCATTTCCAATTTTGGCCAGTAAGGCTAGCTGTGTGTTCCTGTTTTCCAATATGTATGCTATGCTAAGCTAACAGGCTGCTGGGGATATATCATATTAACTATAAACAATTCCTTTAAATGTGTTAATGGTTGTAACAAGGTAGTAAGGGTTCATTCTACAAGTCAGTTGTGATCAATATTGTGTACATTATAAAAATACTTTGAGCCACATTGTATTTAAAACGTAAATAATTTGTTGACTATTTTAATTTTCTTTAATCACATTTTTACTTTGTTAGGTAACAAGCTCAGCAGATTAAAACCAACCAAAATAAATGTGTTTTTTTTCTAGCAAGCGGTGAGGCTGTTACTAGTCACAGCAGTGCTTTCAGCTAAGTGCTAAGACGCTTACAATGACGATGCTAACGGTACTGTTCGCGGGTTTAATCTTCAAGTTTAGCTAACTAACACTAGTAGGCTACATCTAAGTTAAATTTTAATGTCATTAATTTTGCATTGGAAACATTTGAAGTTTGACCTAAAGATAGCATTTAAATTGATTACTAAATATATAAACTAATAATGGATAATAAAGAAGGGGACATGATAATCTACACATTTGTGGAGATATTTTTGCTCAAAACCACAATTGTCAAATTGCTGCTTGCGCTAAATGAAAAGTCAGGAGGTAATCAAAATCATTTGTATTCATTTTCAGAGAACAAACAAAGTCTGTAAAATATTTCAGGACAAATCCTTCAGTAGTGGCTGAGATTTTTCAGACTGGACCACATTAGCAGACCATCTGGGTGCCAGACTGACATTTCTATCCCTAGAGTCTAAACAACTTAGTGCCGCTAGCAGATTTCTACAGAAACGTTATAATCCTGGATCCTTGCTAGCAGCATCCAGGTCAGGCTGACCTACAGTACCACATTTTGTAAATAAACTGCTTATTTGTCCACTCATATGTTGATAAGAGTATTAAAAACTTGAAAAATATTCCTCTAAAGTACATTTAGAACAGATAGAAAATGTGCGATTAATCGCGATTAACTATGGACAATCATGCGATTAATCGCGATTAAATATTTTAATCGACTGACAGCCCTAATTTCCAGCAAAGCCACTTTTTTTCTGAACTATACCACCATGGATTACAGTATGAGTATTGGTCAATGCATCTCCTGTTCACAGAGTCATGAAAACATAAGAATGTTACAGATTCTCCCACTAATCCATTAAATCACCTCTATGAATATAAATCAGCGTTGTTGCAGTCACATGATAACACAACCACAGTGCAGCAATGAGCTGTGTGTAAACTGAGCACCCCCTATTGCAATAATTATGTCATGTATTCAATACTATGGCACACTTGTGGTGTTTCCCATGTTCCATTAAAGTACTACCATAGGCTCACTAAGGTTTCCCATGGTAGTTTTACATTTATGTGCCAAGGTTTATCTTTTATGAAATGTCTGCTGCTATTCAAAAAGTACCCTCAAGGTCTGAAAAGTAAAGCAGAAATGACTTAATAACTGTCCTATAGCTGGCAGGGAGTGAATCCACTGGTTTCAAAAATAACTTCAATTTTATAGAGGTCTATGAGAAAATGATCATACTTCAAACTTACTTTATTATCACGGGAAAACATTTTCCTCATTATTTGATGGTCTCCATTTCTAGCACCAAGTCTTCTGCAATACAATATGAGGTTATTTTTGTAACTGATGGTTCTACATAGACTTAAATAGACAGTCGTGCTTTAGGGCGTGGCTACCTTGTGATTGACAGGCCGCTGACATGGTGTTGTCCAGTTGGGCTTTGTTTTTAATCTTATAACTTTAAACGTTTAAGAGTGTGTTTTCAATTCAGGATACTTAAATATAACGTGTTGGTCGCTTATATAAGTCTAATTAAGTATTATTGTACTTTGCTACACTCTCTTGTAAAAGGATGAGATGTAATAACTTGAGCTTTTTAAAAAAGAATTGTCAAAAATGTATGGGTGAAATAACCATCAACACAATATGTGGGACAATATCTTTGAAATATAACAATTCCGGTATGAGCTACTCACAGGTTCCTTCTTCCCAACAGTAGGAAAAGAATGTTTCTGTCCTTAGTGGGAGCTGCTAGTTGTATTGACTGCCTGTCAGGCTGAAGGCCTCGAGGTTAGGAGTTAAACACCAGAGGAAACATCATCCATGGCTTTAGATGTAGAAACCCAAGTTGGCTGCAAGCACAATTTAGGTTTTTCTGGAAAACTGAGTTGAGAAGGATGCTTTTGTTTTTGCACAATGCACACCCATCCTCATGCACTGCAGTGTGCAATGCTGGACTTACAGTGCCGCTATTTCAAAAAATGTATGATAAGATTGATGTTCACTTTGGGCCTTATTGCTATTGTAAAAGGTTTTAAAGAAAACAAAAAAGAAACTGCTTTGTCAGCATAACAGTGCTATGTCACTTCTTCATAGTATCCACTAGGGGTCAGTGTGCATTCAGCAATAGCCACAACATGCATGTTCTCTGTCTGCTTGAATTTTGTAACGTTATCTTTTCATTTTTGCATAGTATTTTTCTCTTGTCCATATTTGTGTTTTGTTTTTTTACAGCTTTTTTATTGTTGTTTTCCAGTTTGTATTTGATATTTGTGTATGTGTCTTGTACATATGTTTATTATAGTTACTTTGTTCTATCCTTATTGTATTAGCCTACTATTCACTTCACTTCGCTATATTTATTATTCTTGTACACATTTTATATACTATTTTTTCAAATGTTTTTTATATTAATTCTAGGTGTTTACCACTCATAGGAGATAACACAAATAATTAAAAGTCTGAAAAGGAATAATGTTTCATAGTTTTCTTTTGACCTCTGATCAACAACAACATTTGGAAGGCTTTTTATTGCTTTACACAACATTTTAATTTAAATATTTATGGCGGTATTATGTCATATATTTTACTTGTCTGCAGTGTTTTTTGCCCTTTTCAGTGCTTCATAATGAAGGTGTCTGAAAGTCACATATACATTTAAATATATGGTTTGGTTTATTGTATTAAAGGCCATATGTTAGAAATCAAGAAGCCTGTGACCTTTCCTTTGAACTCCACAACTACCGGCCGCCATCTTAAGCTCTTTTTACAAGCATTGTTTTTTTATTAGCTTTATTAAGTGAGCAGTGGGAAATTCTATGAAAACACATGGAAACAGGGTGTGACAATTGTCACGTAAAAAACTGTGGTTTTCACCATTTTAAACATTGCCTTTAAAACATGTCTGTGTTCATCTTAGTCCAAGCCCAAACTAAAACTCCTGATTGGGATCCTAAAGAAAAACCTTAATGTTATTTTACCACCTTGATACTTCATAACTTTCTTATTAACATCAGTCCTAAACTGAGTTTTTTCCAAAGCCAGCTAAGGCAAAAATATCAGCTGTAAAATATGGATGGGTTTAATACTTTTTACTCAAAAAAGTATTTCTGCTGTCGGCATTCAACAAGATTAATAAGGAGGACTAACTATTTCTGAAGTCTGATGGATCTTTACACAGAGGGGACACATGTTTATGTATAAAAGACATGAAAACGTGGATTTTGCATAATAGGTGACCTTTAGGCCCCGGCCACACGAGGACGAAAACGGCTAAACGCATAGGATTAACGCAAACGCAATCGCAAAAAAGCTTCGCAACACGCAATATTCACCGGATAGTGTCTGTCCACACGAGACAGCTCCGTTTAGCTCCAACCGCTGGAGAAGCTGCAGTACATATGCATGAGCCTGTACGTGGCGCTGTAACTTCCTCCACAAAAGCAGCGAAGAAGCATGGTTGTCATGGTTGCCGTTCTGTTTATTCTCCGCGGTGGGGGCCGAGGGAACCGGGCAGAGTTTTTCGCCAGTCAACGTGTATTACAGTTTAAATCTTCCGGACATAATTATAAAAGTGCCGGTCAAAGGTCTTCTTTGTTATTTATTGAGCTTTAAAACAAATGAATAACGATATAATAATAATATAATGATAAAATACATGGACCTCTCTTTTTCCTCCCTCTCTTCGGACAGCGTCAGTGTCTGTCTCATAAAGCAGCTGATCCAGTAATGAGTGACCCGGCCGACAGTAAAAATAAACATATTTATAACTAGTTTAGGTAATTTGAGAGGTGTCTCCGTCCTGTCAGATTAGACTTCACTCGCGTTTATGTCCATATCGAGAGAAAGATAAATAATCTGAATTCAGTATGCAGTTTACTTTGACGCGGGGGTGAGCAGCAGAGGTGGGGAGAGGCGGGGCTATTGCCTCATCATTATCAGAAAATGATCGTATAGGTCGTACACACGGAGCCGTTGGACCCCCCAGAGCGTTGCGTATGCCGTTCTATCCACCTTGGGACCCGTTATCGTTTCTGCAGTCGTTTAGTGCCGTATTCTGTCGTCCTCGTGTGGCCAAACGGTCTATATGACACTAAACGGTAACGTAAACGACCGTTTTCGTCCTCGTGTGGCTGGGGCCTTAAAGAACCAACACATCCATCAAACAGTTATACATATTTCATTTCCTTTCTGATTAAGTATTTTCCAGGAATATGATGTACTGTGTAGAAACTGCTCCACTGACAAGTCTACGACCCCGTTGTTTAGTTTGTTTCACCTGAGGACAGGACAACCTCTTTTTCTCTTTCATTTTAAGCACATTTAGTTGATCAGGAAACTCTCAGCTTCACCCAACGTGAACCTGAGCAGAGATCTATTAAACCTGAATAAATGAAAACACATGTTTGGTTGTGAAGGGCTTTTGAACAACAAGCATTGCTTTCCACATTCCACCTTGTATCCATATTGTATAAATACAGCTTTCTTTTGCTGTATATTAAAAGAAAAAAAAAGAAAAGTGAAACATTCAGCTGGTAGGTCAATACTATTAGATCTTTTAGAAGATAGAGGTTTCTCTTTTTGAACCATTCCCATGTATTAAGACTTTTGAAACACATTCAATAACCTACCAAATGTGGCCGTTAAACACCCCAGGGTTAAAGGTTGTTTCCTTGTAAACACAACTGCTGCCAAAAGGAAATAAATCCTGCTTGACTGAAACTTAATATTGTACTTCCTGTCATTGGATATGGAGGGATTTTAAGGGGAGGCCTAGTAGGTGTAGGGATCACACAGGTATGGGGTATGCTTATATAAGGAGCTCACTCCTTTCAGCTGCTTTGCCTCCATGCAAAAGTGTGTGGTCTGTGTTTCAGGCATCAGATTAACCCTCATCCCTGCCAAGCAAACACCAAGGAAAACATAGGGTTTTTTTATATCCAGAATAATCATTTCAGGAACCTCCACAATATTATATTAATTGTATCCATTTATTAAAAAAGAAATCGGAGACATACTGTAAGAAACACTAAAACAGACCAGGAGCAGCTAAACAACATGCTGCTCACAAATCTGTCTCTCATTATGCAAATGTGGCTTGTGTTTCAGGCAAAGTGACTTGCCAACACTGACGATGTGTGTGTCCAAAGATAATTCCTCGATTTCAGGGGAAAATACTGATGCTAATCATATGCGGGTCAGCTTCAGCCAGGAAAAATAGCTTTGGTGTAATTCCCTACAGGCCAGGCCGTCTAATTTGGGACAGATTGTGGGGCTTCTTGTTGCAATAGGAGGCCTTTGAATGCAACACCTAACTGCTGCACAGCTAGTTTAGCAGCAACACTGTTGAACTGGACCAAGGCCGGATTAACCATAAGGGCAACCGGGGCAAGTGCCCAGGGGCCCTCAGTGACAAGATGAAAACAAAACAAAAATTATTTTAATTCTAATTTTTCGGCCACAACCTCACTCATCATACATTGTTTTAAATGGCACTCACTCTTCACCATAAAAAACACAGCTTTTCTATAGGGTCAAATTAATATATTTTCTAAACCGTCTCTGTACTGTAGGTCTCACTCAAGCCCCCAGGAAGTGCGCCGGACTCTGATGAGAATATTCGTTGTGGCCAAACGGCAGTACTACACCTCCGTTAGGTTGCTGGGACCGGAAACACTTTTTCCCATTGATTTACATTGGAAAAGAGTTGTCTGTAAATCGTTGGAGAATTTTTTTTAAACTACCCAGTATGAACGTTTGAAAAGCCCTTATTAAAAACATTCGGTCCTCAAGTTGTAAAATGTGCTAATAAAATTATTCTGAGAGTTATTTTCCTCAGCATTATGAACGCGCATCTAACCCACGGGACCGCGCTGCCCGGCACGTTCGTAACTAATAAAACTCCTTGTGTACTTGTACAGCCAGCCAGTCATATTTTGGCATTAAGTGGGGTGCTGCTCTGAGGTTTTGAGTGTTATTACCTAGGTATTCCTGAGCCATACACTGTCTTGGAATCTTATCCATTGTATCTTTGTCTTGTGATTTTTTACTAAAAGGGCAAAAGGCTAGACCTACTTTGGTTGAACTATGTGGCTGAGTCCCTGCTTTTGACAAATGGGTGTGCGATTTGACATGCCAGATTGACTGAAAATTCTAAATATTGGTCATGTTGGTATGATTAGGTAGGCGTGGTGTTACTTGTTGGTTTGGGGGGGTCCATGAGCGCTCAGTGCCCAGGGGCCCCTGGAGGTACTAATCCGGCCTTGAACTGGACTACAGGAAGAGCAGAACAAATGTTTTGTCTCCCTGTGAATTTTTTGCATTGAATACTTAAGCTGTGTCTTAATTCAAATAATACTGCGAGCACACTTCCATTTGGTACACTGTCTATACTATTGGCTTTCATAAAGTGCACAATCTGAAAAGTTTCTGTTCAAACATTGCTGTTGTGCACTCAGTGGTATGGATGACTTTCACTGTTACCTAGCTAGCTATTGTTTAGCTAGCTAGCTTTATTAGGCCTACACAGGATTCTTTCGCTAGCTAGCTAACAGTGTTGGTGTTTGTAGTACTAAATCACTTTAAAAAGAGGCATAGGCCTACTGGTGGCTTATATTCAACAACAATATAGTGCTACTTAGTGAAAAAAAACCTACATGTTTGTAAAATGTATATATATGTAGAGAAAGTGCTAGAGGTCCTTCTGATTTAGCCTTGTAGCCAAGATGACGACCTGAGAAGTGTCGTCATCAGTTTTGATATATATTGTAGACTTGCATTTTTTTCACATCTCTCAGTGTGAACTCACTTATGCACTCAAATAAGCAAGTGTAGGTAAATAAATAGGCCAGTGGAGAGAGACACAGCATTAGACCTACACTCTTCTATATTATTGGTATATTATTGGTATATTATGGCGCATTTCCACTACAGCGTGGAACGCGGTTTAAGCGTGCCGTGCCGTGCCCGGCCCGTTTTTGTATGCGTTTCCACTAGGCGTGGTTCCGGCTAGCGGGTACTTTTTCACAGTTTTCTGGCTCTCCAAAATCAAGGTTCTTTCCGGGCCAACAACCGGGCTAAGTATGCTAAACTAGTGAGAGAATCGCTGGCAACTACAACAAAATGAACATATTTGACCGTGATTTAATTGTAATACACGTTTCAAAATGATGCCGAAGTAACAACATACTGATACCGGTTAGTAAAAACCATGAATTAATGCTTTGACAAGTCTGCAGACAGACGGCAGGCGAAAGACCTTTTAAAATGCGTGTTTTCTGAATGGAGATCGTCTAAGCTAACGTTATATATGTTCCGACCGTCCACACTCACAACAACGGCCTACAGACATAAATAAACCAGCGACTGTATTCGCCATGACACAGACAGTGTGTGGTTTGTACTTGTTTAACTTTTGTCTAGTTTCTGAACAGATATGAGGAGCTGTGAGCTCTGAGTGCTAACAGCTAAGGGCTGATGTTGGTTTTGTGGTTCGCATTGAAGATGACGTCACGCCTCCGCCTACACTGCGTTACTATAGTTACTACCCCAGTTCCTAAACTGTAATGGAAACGCAGCATAAAGTGAGCCTGGCCTACCAAGGCCTAACTATACCGTACTAAGCCGTGCGAGGCCCTGCAGTGGAAATGCACCATTAGACACTCCATTTACAATTCTATATAGAACCATTTTACAGAATTCATTTAAATAACCATGACGGCCTGTTCAAAATCACCCACGTTTTTGTTTATTTTATTCTTTACAATTTTCACATATTTTAGGTTAGCATTCAATTTGGATTTTAAATCACAGAAGAGGTTTTCTTATGAATAAAACATAATATTCATGACCATATTAATAACTTTGTTTTACACAATCCAAAACCATTGAAACACTTTACAGAAAAAACACTGGATCATCCACAAAACACAGCAATCACACACATGCAAACTAGGGATACAGGTGTAATTGATTTGGCCTGCGTTTAGACTCTCGGTCAAATGCTCTGTAGCAAAAATAGCAGTCTTTCAGTCCTGTGGGGGAACGAAGTGCCTACGCCCACCACTTCTGAAAAACAAAATTAAGAAATACTGGACCCCATTATAGACTTGTGGTTTTTATACTTAATGAGGCCATTCAAATCTGAAATCCTGTCTGTGCCACAGTTTCCCTATTTTTCTGTGTTAGACTCATGATATTCTTTCTTGTTGCTCTGTGGTTCTTTGTGTGTCATACACTACCCTGTATTTATGGTAATAAGACATAGACATTGCTGTTTATGCTGCACTTGTGCTTTGATCACTGCCCATAGATCATCATTTATAAGACGTATTTCAAAATCACATACAGTAATTACATTAATCCCCCGTAAAGTTATTTTGTGGCCAGAGGACTACACGGTGGGCTGGTGAGAGGAAATGCATGACATTAAGTAATTTAAAGATTTTTATTTGCCAAATAAACAGTGTCATGATTTCTGCAAAGAGACCGTGCTGCTGAGTTTTTCAAATGTATTTCCCCCCATCTTTATGACATGCTGGGCTAACCAGCTGCTAGCTGCTTTAACAGTCATCTTTTTACAGATGCACTGTAGGAGCAGCCACAATTAGGCACAATCATTCAACTTTACAAAAACATATTCTGAGGAAGGTGCTTTTGTACAGTTGCACATCAACAGCATCCAAACAGTAGTGTTTTAAATAATGTTTCCAATCAAAGAAGCTGCATGCCTATTTGGGTATGTCCTAGATTTGACCTCCCCTGTCGCAGTCAACCAACTGGAACTAGAGTTTGGAGGAAAGGGGTTCTAATCCAGTTAGGTCAGGGTTTTCCACAAGAATCTCAGCAGTAAACAAGGCCTCAGTGAGGAGCCTGTGAAATCAACTACAATTTGAATTGGTTTCAAGAGAAGCATCAACTGCCAAACAGTGTTATGTCTGGAATTTGCTGATGAACAGTTCCCAGTCACCTTTTCACTCCCTCACTCTCTTTGTCCTTTTAAACGTATCTTTCCCCTCCACCCTCTGTTTCTGCTCTTCTTCCCTAGTCCAGACATTTACCAGCTCTGTCTCCTCACTTCCTTCCTCCCTTTCTCTCAAACTTTCTTCTCCCCTTCAAACTCTCCCCTGACCTCTTCCTTCCACACTTTACCTTTCCAGAAACCACTTCTCAGTGTCTTTCATGTCTCATTTGGAAAATAAAAAAACAATATGTAGCTATATGTTGTCTGACCAGAAATTCAGATTCCTACAGCATACCGCTACAGCTTAACATTCTCTTGGGTTTGGATGGCCCCACTTCCTCTCCCTTCCTTCCCCCAACCCCTCTCCTCCTTGCTGATCCCTCTCTACAGTTTCATTCTTTCTTTGATTGCTAGAACTGTATTCTTTTCATGATTATAGGGGAGTGGGTCAACTTCATTACTGCATGATCAACAACTGGATTCCCAAAAAGTGAAATTTCTTCCGAAATAAAAAATGGAAATATAATTCATTGTATCTGAATCTGTAAAGCACTTTGTGAATTTGGGAAAAGTATTAGTTCATATTATTAATATGCTAAATAGTGTAATTCATAGTATGCTAAGAAGGTGTGTATGCTAATCTATGATATTATGGGTTGAATGATGTGCTTTGAAAGAGAATATGGCATCTTTAGTGGATGGCTAAAGTATTGTGATGCAAGCAGCTAATCTTTCACCTCATAAAAGGTTTACAAAATGCATCCTTAGGTGTCTGTGCCAGATGCCATAGCATAATATACAATATCACAAATACCAAAAATGTCAACCTCATGGTAGTGTAAGAGGTAAAGTCAGCCGATCACTAAAGTCACTTGGATTAAGCCTCTTTGCAATATGAATGTATCCACCAAAAGTCATAGAAATTCATAAAAGTTGTGAAAACACACTCAAAACAAAAAATGGCAGCCTCATGAAGAAGTCAGAGGAAAAGCTTTAGCAAAAGCATCAGGCTTTATCTTTTGGAGACCTTGAAGATTGTAGAACACTCCATCAAATAGTTGCTTTGATATTCATACTTGATCTAAGTGGTGGACCTACAGACTCTGCGATCCCTGTGGACTATCGCAAGTGGGGCTAAAAAGATGCTATGCATAAGATGTGGCATATATTCTTTTTGTACAAAAACCATGTTATTTATCAGAAAAAGAATCAGAATACTTTGTATATCCCAAGGGATATTGGATGTTGTGCCATTTTCTTGTTTAATAATGAAATAAATATAAAAATATAAAATAATTTAATACAAATACTTATATAAACATAATAAGTTTTAATAAATTGTCCAATAAAAGATAAAATAGAATTAAATAGAATAAACACATTTTTATAAAAATTTGAACTTAAAGTAAAAATATGCACAGTACGCTACAACATTTATATATTTGAACTATAATTAAACATTTGTAGTAAATTATCCATGGATGAAGAATTGACATTCTCTTTTTGTGAATAATTACACCTTTATATCTCAAAAAGAGTCGATGGTGGATCGCACCCCATGTTTGATAGACCTATTCAGTATGGTACTTAGAGTGAGAGTGAAGTGTTGTTACAGTAATAGGCTTAGAGCGCCTAAACCACTGTCAAGGACAGCACAATGGGATTTTATTTTTTTGAAAATCAGTTTTTTCTCTCACTTTCTTGCTGTCTGAGTCTGTCTTGCTCTCCCATGCACTCAGGCTGCTGCCTGCTAGCCAACTGTGGAAAATGCACTTACATAACCAATCCTTGTCTGTAATCCCAGCCTGTAGTAGCCCCTCCCCACTCTCCTCTCTGTCTCCCCCCTCTCACCCCCCCCCCCCCCCCCCCCCCCCCCTCCCCCCCCCTCCTGGTGCTGCTGCTGGTGGTGGGGAGACTCCCTTATGTCCAGATTACTAAAGAGGAGGCTACATGACTTCTTAATCGTAATCTCACCCAGTTACATGCATTCTCAGTATCAAGGCTGAATCACAGGGCTTCATTCTCAACTGCTAAACCAATTGATGTGTTATGAAACGTGTGTACACCTGTTACTGTCACGTTACTGGGATTCTGTTAAAAAAGATGAGCTGCCCACATTATCATGCAATGTGTAATAACACATATTGAAATCTCAAATCAATCTCAAGGATTTAACAGGATATGTGAAGATGCTCATTTCAAGGTGACTTGTTTTTAAAATCTTTTTGCTTCCATCATTAATTCCAACACTGCACTGTAACTTTTAGTCTTGCATGCTATTTAATATTGTCTTATATTTGGTTTTGTTTCTTATTCCTGTTTTAATTTCCACTTCTCTTGGCTTTTTAATGACTGTTTTAAATTGCAGTTGCATTAACTTTTGTGGTGTTTGTTTAATCTCAATAATTTCGATGTTGTTTTATGTAAGGCACTTAATATTGCCTTGTTGCTGAAATGTACATTGCATCATTATCTTTTTCATGTTTTTTTTAAATAGCCTTTTTGGTTTTGACACGTGCAGTTTTGACTTTGAACGGGATAAGTGAATGCAAAAGTAAATGGTGAAATTGAAAAAAGAATATCAGAGTTGTAATGAATTATGTATTAATGCATATATTTATTTTGAAATGATTAATCATCAATTTTGACCAATAAATTAAACGGCCACTTTATTTGGTTCACCTTGCTAGTACCACGTTGGACCCCCTTTTGCCTTCAGAACTGCCTTAATTATTCGTGGTATAGACTCAATAAGGTGCTGGAAGCATTCCTCAGAGATTTTGGTCCATTGACATGATAACCAATGCTCATGCTAGTACTAATGGGGATCCTAATAAAGAATAATAAAGAATAATAGTGTCACGTTGGAGATTATTTGAGCTTTGTGACATGGCGTGTTATCCTGTTGGAAGTAGCCATCAGTAGTTTGATACACTGTGGTCATAAAGGGATAAACATGGTCAGCAACAATACTCAGATAGGCTGTGGCGTTTAAATGATGCTCAATTGGTACTAAGGGGCCTAAAGTATGCCAAGAAAATATCCCCAAACATCACATCACCAGCCTGAACCGTTGATACAAGGCAGGATGGATCCATGCTTTCATGTTTTACGCCTACCGTATGAATTTCGCAGCAGCAATCTTGACTGATCAGACCAGGAAAAATGTTTCCAATCTTCTATTGTTCAATTATGGTGAGCCAGTGCAAATTGTAGCCTAGTTTCCTGTTCCTAGTTTACAGGAGTGGCACCCGCTGTGGTGACGTGTTGTGCGTTCAGAGATGGTCTTCTGAATACCATTATGAAAGGTTGTAACTGTGGTTTTTGAGTTACTGTTGTCTTCTATCATCGATAACCAGTCTGGCCATTGTCCTCTGACCTCTGGCATCAACAAGGCATTTTTGCCCAGAGAACGGCCGCTCATTGGATATTTTCCCATTTTTGGACCATTCTCTGTAAACCCTAGAGATGGTTGTGCGTGAAAATTCCAGCAGATCAGCAGTTTCTGAAATACTCAGACCAGCCCGTCTGGCACCAAGAACAAGTTGCTGATAATATATTTGCGTTAACGAGCAGTTGAACAGGTGTACCCAATAAAGTGGCCAGTGACTGTCTGATTCGTGCAGAGCGCGCTCCCGCGATAAACTTCAACAACTGTGCGCGCTCTGGCGGCTGGTACTTAACGCCTGGCGTCTCGTCTCTGCTACAGGAGCGAATGTGTACACCGAGCTAACGAATGAAATACGATAAAGAGGGACCCTGGGTCTATCACCTCGCCATACAGTCACCTATTTATCTGCAGTGAACTGAAGGATATTTCGTCCGAGGTAAGCAGGTGTGCCGTGGTGAGGGAAACATCGGGTTTTCGAGAGTAGTATCTGTTGGGGGAAAACAACAGCCCTGCTGTAGCAGACGTTAGCTTCCTTCATTAGCGCGCTGCTAGTGTTGGCTAGCTGTGCTTGGCAAAAAGATGGTTAGCCGTGTCGCTAGCTTGTTTTTGTCATGGCGTTAAAAACGTACATTTGTCCGTTGTATGCAGTGGCTTTGTATGCCTGGCAAGCAAATGTGGTTGTCAACACCCACTGAGCTGTGCAGGAAAAACGTTAAGGTATCGCTTTCATAGCTTGTCCACATACCTGCTAAGCTAACAAGTCACCGATTCAGCTAGCTTGTATGCTATGGGGTACTGCTTTACGGCAAGACAAGGCCTTGTATGTCTGTAACAGTTGATGCCAGCTAGGCTATGCCGTTGTCTGCCTTGCCAGACAACGGCCTTTTTGGTTTCAAAGCAGGTTAGTTGAGGTCAACAGAAACTCAACATGGCTTTGTTTTGTGTAGCAACGTTACTGACATAACCTGGTTTAGTGACTGCTGTAGAGGAAGTGATGACTAGTGTTTACTCTCAGTAACGACTACGGCTGCTGTCAGAGATCCACTGTGTCTGTGACCTGTCCCAAAGGGGAGGACGAGTGAATGTCAGTTTGTAGTTGTTCTTGTTCCTTAGATTTATCTGCTTTTATACATGTTCCCACGGTGCCCATTGCAAGTGCAGCAGGTCTCATTTTTGTTGTTAGCGTGGACACCTGTAGATGTGTTATAAACTATGCTGTCAGAAACTAAACTGTATCTCAGTATGACCTTATGTTTAACTTACAAGTCAAGTAAGGGAGTGTAATTAATGATCCCTTTTTGTTTGTCATTTTGGCTAACCTGCTGAGGTTTAAAGACCTAGACGGAATTTTCGCCTGCCTGACTCTTCTGTATTTATTTGTTTCTCCTAACCTGTTCTAACCTTTTCTAGCAGTCAGCATCAAGGGCTTTACCTCATTTGATTCAGCAGAACCTCTAGTTCAAGTCTGGCTAATTTAAAGTCCAAATTTTACCTTAACGTTGTGTGATAATGGATGAATTTACCAGCACTTTTCAAAAACGCCAGTACAAATGTTGTGTTTTTTTACTGTTTAGGAACATAGGAATTTTCTTTTTTATTATTTACAAAGCTGCATTTAGATGTTTTAGGCTTTCAAATTAAATGTAATCTGCATATTATGTTCTCTGAGCAGGTTACAGCTATTTATTACAATATTATCCTAGGCGTTTATATAATATGGAATAATTCAAATGAAATGTATTTCCATATTTAAATGACTGATCATGTTTCTTCTGTCAAAAAAAGACAGAGTAAAAAATTAAACCATAACAGATGACATTGCAACAAAAATAACTTGTTTCAGAGAAATATATTATCATTTGAACATTTAAATGCAAACACAAACAGTGAAACATATTCAAAGTGCAAATTAACAAAGTGCAAATTATCTTGAAACTATAAACAAAGTATTAGAAATATATAGAAAGTGCAAATGTACAAAGAGCAAATGATCTTCAAACTATAAACAAAATATTAGAAAAATATATAAAGAGCAAAGGAAATGTATCAACATTCATCATGGTCTGGGTCGCTCAGATGTACAGCTCTGCTGATTGAACCTGTCTCTTGTCATGACAGAAGCAGGAAAGAGAACACTTAGGTGTGATCCCTTCCTCCAGTAGTCTCTTACTTTTGGCAGTTGTAGAAGTGCCATAAGGCCAACATACATGAGGAATTTTACCGGCTTTCCCAAACAAACTTTTCCCCCTTAGCCTGCTCCTTTTCAGCATTTTTGTTTGTGTTCTTGCAGATGATATTTACAGCTTGGTTGTTAAAAAAATGTCTAAATATTTGTGCAGGAGTATACTCCACACCAACAAAACCTTGGACTCCAGGGGCTCTTTTCGGGCAAAGAGTGTGGTAGTTGTTGGGCAGTATCTGGCACCTCATGTCCGTTCCAAACAGCTCCTGGCTCTTCTGGGGTCAGATGTTTTTTTCCCTTTTCCTCTTCCTCTCCCTTTCCCGGTAAGGGTGGCTGGCATTGGTTTGGCCTTTTTTCTGGATGCTGCACCCTCCTAGCCACATTCTTTTCCCTCTCGGTTTGAAGGAGGCCTACTGATGGGGACAGTGGCTTGTGCATCCCCTCTCTCATCCTCTGGACTAAAATAAAAGGGAGGAAAATATACAGATATAAATGTCTGAATTTATTTTATTTCCTTTTATTGCTTTTATTTCTCCAGTGTCATCCTATCTATTTTCTAAACACAGTCTCAGCTTTTGATTTGATTCACACTTTATCCCTCTGCTAACATTACTAGTTGATAACAAACAAAACAACCAAAGAGGGCAAGCGGAATGAGGCAATAAATGAAAGGCATTGCTTGATGTTTTTTTACTGAAATAAATAGTAGCCTCTATTGATAGTGAATCTTGAGCTCAGGACTTTATGATACAATTACGGCAAATGGCCATCCATTATAAAAACTCTTGGGACTAATTATTTTTCGGCGTTGTACAGAAACAGCAACCGATAAATGCAACAAACAATAAGAAATAAGCAAAGTTACTCACTTTTTATCTTCGAAGGGATCAATCCCGTGATCATACTCCTCTTCATTGCCAGTTGTCAGCTTCA
The DNA here is from genome assembly GCA_902827135.1 of Harpagifer antarcticus. NCBI lineage: Eukaryota > Metazoa > Chordata > Actinopteri > Perciformes > Harpagiferidae > Harpagifer > Harpagifer antarcticus. The sequence continues at coordinate 252,752 of CADEHL010001046.1, read as the reverse complement.
GAATCTGAGGAATCCACCGCTGCATCACTAAGCGGTCCGCCAGACAAAATACATTATACGGCTAAGAAGCCGTAGTGTAACGCCGTTTTGACATGTTGGTTTGAATTTGTCTTGGGATGTGTGTGTGTGTGTATTTGTGTATGTGTGTGACTGTATCTAGATATCTCGTGTTGTATTTATTTCTCTTACGCTGGCAAAATTACTCTTCTTTAGTATTACTCTCTCGTCTCTCTGTTTCTCTTTGTTTATCTCCCGCTGCCAAAAACATACACAGCAACCTATGTTGATTGGTCGAGAAGATGGTAGCATGGGCAGAGGTTTGCCTGGACCTTTACATTTTAAACCTATCCTGACACAGGGGGGTGGGACTTAGTCTAAAACCTTTGCTGTTTGGCTCAGACGGAGGGGCTGCGTGGGTCTCCTTGACGAATCAAGGCTGTACAATAGGGGTGTAACGGTTCACAGAAGTCACGGTTCGGTTCGTACCTCGGTTTAGGGGTCACGGTTCGGTACGGGTTCGGTACAACAAGAAAAAGCAAAAAAAAGTCCCAAATGCATAATTCCAGGTTTTTTGTTATTTCTTTTTGAACAGTAGTGCAGGTTTCAGTATAAAAATAAGGAACTCTGACATTTTGAATAATTAACTGTATTAAACAGTTAAAAACAAACCACAAACAGCACCACACACAATCAGATGGCCATATTATCTATAATGGCTGATGTCAAACAAAAAGGTTTCATCAAGCTGTAAAACTAAAAAGAATAAATAATAAGCCAAAAGCTTCCGTTTATTTATTTTGGTCTCTCGGCTTTCATGCCTCTATTGGCTTCTTAAAAACAGCGGGGATAAGCTGTTGAACTGCTGTTGGCTCTTGCCGGGCTCCGGTGATTAGCAAATCTGGGTGATGCCTTCTGATATGATTTAGCATGTTTGGCGTGTGTTACCATTAGCATACCGCACCGCTGTCTAACAACGTCGACTCCTCGTCCGATCCACCACTCGCACACTTCATCGTTATTGTAGTCCACAGGGAACCCGAAATGTTCCCACACTGATTTTAAAAGAAGCAGGTGGGTTCTAGCTCCTGTGTGTTATCTGAAATCGCCATACTAACTTTTCTTCTTCTTGTGTTTTGTTGTGTTTTGTTCTTGTTCTTCATTTGTTGTTTAAGGGCGGCTGGCAAACAGCTTTTAGGCGCAATACCGCCCCCTGGATTATAAATAGTGTAGTGGATACTGCCCTGAATGACAGACTTTTTTCCCACTCGTAAAAAAAAGGCGTATTCGCCGTGTGACTTCATGTGCCGAACCGTGACGTCCGAACCGTGATGGTACGGGACGAATACGGATACCGTTACACCCCTACTGTACAATGTGATGACATTGCCCTGATCACGTCGGAGCCTCTGAATCCCGGAAAAGGACATAGTGATACCAGCAAAAAGCCTAGAATAGCCGCTTTACCTCACTTTTTAAATCAGATGGATAGGATTAGCGGTAAAAAAGTTATTAAGCATTTTAGAACGCTACCTCTTTGAAGCCGCGGGCAGCTCGCTCGGTCTTTAAGGGTTAAGGTTGAATGGATGTCCATCCATCCATCTTCTTCCGCTTATCCGTGGTCGGGTCGCGGGGGTAGCAGTTCCAGCAGAGAGCCCCAAACTTCCTTTTCCCTGGCGACATCAACCAGCTCTGACTGGGGGATCCCAAGGCGCTCCCAGGCCATGAATGGATGTGTGCTGGAAATTACATTTTCACAGTTTGGTATATAGAAGGAAAATACATTTCCAATGCTATCAAATGTTTTACACAGTCTAGTACTCTTGCAAAAAGATGTTTGCATGCAATGCAACACTTTAATGTGTGAAAGTAGTCATGGGACATGCTGGTAGATAGATGGAGCACATTGGTACTGTTTTAATAGCAAGAGAGATACACTATTTGATATTCATTGCGCAGGTAGGCTTCTAAGTAGGGATGCTCCGATCGCCAATTTCGGGGCCGGAATCAGTATCGGGCGATCCGATCAAGTGGGCGGGGCCTAAATGGAAGATTTAAACATCACTTTAAATCTTCCATTTAAAGTGATGTTTAAAACTCAGTTAATGGGGCTCATTCACTGGAGCTTCCACAAACAACAATCAACTTAATTATTACATTCAAATGATGTACATTATTCAAGTTTACATTAACTTTGGAGAATAACACGGGAGAAATGAGCGGAAGCGCTCTCTTTTCCTCTCTTCCTCTCTCTCCCCCCCTCTCTCCCCCTGACAGCCTGTCAGTATCTCACGCAACTCACTGATCCAGTAATGAGTGACCCGACAGTGAAGAATAAATATATTTATAATAACTAGTTTAGCTTGTTCCAGAGGTAGATCAAATAGCTAAGTAGGTCTAACTCTTGTGTGTTTCCCTCCGCTCACCGGTCCGTCACAGCGGGTGGAGCTGCAGGATTTCTTCTTCACACACGTTGCATTCCGCTATTTTACTGTCTTTTTCAGACACCTTAAAATACTGCCAGACCGGTGAAGCCATTTTGGCGAGCTTGTTTTGCCGCACACAGAGAAAAGTGTCATGTATTTTACGTCATGCGATCAGTTCTCGCGATCGGCATGTTTAGAGAGCACCGATTGATCGGTAGAGAGTGAGTATCGGCCGATCTCGATCGGTGACCGATCGATCGGAGCATCCCTACTTCTAAGCAAGAACAACTATTTTAGTTTAGGTGTACTTTCACATGATAATCATTACTTTTGAAATGGTGAGAATCCAAAGAAAACGTAAACTGAAAGGTGTAGACTGAAGCCTTATCCACAATATAGTGTGTCTACATCACATTAATGAGAAATACTCAACACTTAGTTCATAGCACATTATACACAAGCAGTGGTACATTCAGCTAACCAATTTCCTGTTGAAGACATTACTTCAAATACTGTTGAATCATTACATATATGACTATCTAGTTAAGCGTTTCAAGAAAAGGCTTGATGTCATTCCTTTATTGATGGTTGTATTGAAACTATTAATTGCAACACATATTTACTTATTGAAGTAAACTTGTTGAAATGCTGCAGTACTTAATGTATCCATTTTAAATAGGCATTGAGAGTCCTTTGGCATTCTGAAATGGTTGTTCTGTTTTATGGGGAAAGGAAGATTGTTAGCCAATGCAAAACAAAAATATAACACATATTGAAAGAAATGCTGTATGTAATTTTTAAAAATATGTGAACATTAAGCCTGGGTTTGACTCTGTTTGACTCTCAACATTGAGGATTAGCGACCATCAGTCTGCTCAGCAGCAGGGTGTCCCGTCCTTTGGATGAGTTACACCAAATATAGATTCAGTTTTCATCCATTTAAACTCGAGGCTGGCCTGGGAGCTGGATGGCATTGATGTGGAGAGGGATGGTCCCATTTGTTCCAACACATCTGTCCACAGCTTGTAAGGATTTGTATATCCATTTGACTATATCTGGTGCTGCAAGGTGGTATTTTCAATTTCTTACATTTATCCCAGTGGAGAAACCATCCCGGATTGAGTGCGTTATTCTCTGGATCTACATTGCAACTGCAATTAAGAGTATTCAGGATCCAGAAACATTTACACCCAAGAACCAGATAGAATTGTGGGAATACATCCAGGTAAAAGACTTATCCCCAGACCCAAATGAAAACCTGCCTAAAGATTGACTACAAAATACTCATGAAACTTTTCCGATTGAATGTCTTGTAGACCCTTACACCATTTGTTTATGACCCGCCAGGCCTCTGCTCAGGTTCAAGTCGATGTGAATCAATCAGTTTGCTATTGCAGTCTTGATATGAGGTCTAATTATTTATAATTACAAAAGACCTGCATACACTCCTGAGGAAAAAATAATAGATTCTTGTTTTTTGCTGAGAATGCTCATATCGTGGGTTGGATGTCTTTAATGCAGCAGGTGAGATGAACTTGTTCTGACCCGAGGGTTTCCCATGGCTTTTAGAGAGGCTTAGTTGTTTGGTAATTGGGGAGGTTTTCATATGGATGATGTTGACAGATGCCAAGATGACAGGGATTTATGTCATGATAGGAAAGACGCATCCTGACCAAATCCCTATACTATACTGTCAAAGTAGGGCTACAAATCACAAGTTCAGCCCTGCGATCAATATTAGACGAGATCATATGCACATATAAGATAAATCTGTATTAATCCTCACAGGGGAATTCAGGTGTCATAGCAGCAACATCAAAGGATAGGGCAGGAAAGAGTACACACATTCATAATAATAAATGGAGGAATGTAACGGTATAATTGAAAATAACAACATCACAGTTAAGCACATTTATTCAGATGTGAATAATTATCAATATAATATATATATAAATAATGTCTATGTGCAAGTCTCCGTGTCCAGTATGTTCAGTACATAGGATGCATTTACACTAGGGGTGTAACAGTATACATTACGTACCCTGCACAAAAAATTGAGAATGTGGACAACTTGTTGGAAGTAATCTCAGATGCTGCGTCGCAGCATTCAGAGTAATTTGCTCACATTGGGTTCAACGCGTCATAGAGCGAGCAAGTCATTTCATTGGACGAGAGGGATACTATGAAAGCTGGTCAGAGGGATGCGTTCAAATTTAGTCAGTAATTTGAGGAACTGTCGAAATGGCGAACGCAGATAAAGTTGAGCTCGAAAATCCTCCAGCATCATTGCAGTCTCCGGTTTGGGAACATTTTGGTTTTGCAGTTACGTACAAGGATGACGGACAAAGACAGGTGGACCGAACCAAAGCTGTTTGTTGGCATTGTTCAACTAAAATTGGTTACGCGGCTGGCAATACATCAAACTTGCACACTCATTTGAAAAGGCATCACCCGAACGTGAATATCACCGGTACCAAAAGACTGAAGTGCAAACTAGGGCTGTGCGATTATGGCAAAAATCATAATCACGATTATTTGGGTCAATAATTGATATCACGATTATTTTGACGATTATTCATTGACCATTTATTGAACTTTAAAACAAATAATATTTTACCAATAAACAAGAATGTTGGAGCGCACTTCCAAAACCATACTAAACATATATTATTAATATGATAAATGAAATCAAATATGATGCTGTCACAACCTACTGAAAACTCCTTAACATATAGCCAACATTTTGGTAAAACATATTCAACATATTCCACTCAGTTAAACATTGAAGGCTGGCCAACCGTCATGGTCCAGAAGTAACAGGAAATAAATGATGAACTACAATTTAAGACCAAATAAATAAATGTTGGCCACCATGGCAAATGCTGGTAAGGCTGCTCATGTCATCTCTTAAAGATTTTTTGCAAGAAACACCAGCCTGTTTACATGGTCTGGTTTCAGAGATGAGCGCAGGCAGGTGACAATATTGCCACCTGTACTGAAGACCCTCAGCCACGCCCCGACACATGGGGTGACGCCGGCCAATCACAAAGCTTTGATGCGTTCAAGTGCATTATTCTGGCACAGGAAGATTATGTTCCAGGACATTAACGATAAAACAGAATATTGTTGTTCTATTTTTAGACACATCTCGCGATCGACTAGTTGTGCACCCTTGGGATAGACCATAGGTCCGTTGTGGTGGCAAAGTAGTCAGCTGAAGCCACATCTCTCTCAACTTCCACACGGCATTTGTCATATAGCGGAGGCAGCGCAGACCTGCTGAAATAATACCGAGACGGCATCGCATAACGCTGGTCCAACGTGTTGACAAGTTGCTTAAAGCCCTGGTTGCTAACAGTGCTAACTGGGCACATATCTTTAGCGATGTGAAATGTAATGGCACCTGTAATATCTCTGCGAGCTCGTCGCGTAGGCTGTTGCTCTGTACAATGCGTCCTGAATCGATGATGTGGTGGATGAAGTCGAGCGGGCATCTGCTTTTTGTTGTATTATTGCCCGGTCGTATTGCACTTTGTGCTTGTATTTCAGATGATTCAAGAGATTGGTTGTGTTAGCGTGTGGTGCCAACACAACCTGGTAACAAATCCTGCACTGTACTTTGTTTTGCTCCACGTCGGACTCCTGAAAGCCAAAGTACTTCCAAATAGTGGAAATAGTTTTACCCTTGATTTTAACGAGTTGCTGCTCTTGTTCTGACATCTTCGCTCGCGCTGAACACTCACAACACATGTCACTCCCACGTGGCCGAGTGAGCTTTTAGGGAGGGGCGAAAGCGCACCCAGCAAAATAATCGTATTTTGTCAATTATGCGGTTTTCATAATCGTCGCAAACCATATCGTAATCGCGATTAAAATACGATTAATTGCACAGCCCTAGTGCAAACCCAACTCCCGCTAGCATTTAAGCCTCCAACACTCGTAAAAAGTTCAGACCAAGCCAAAGCTATTACAAGCGCCAAATATCCTTATGTTGCCATGTTAGCAAAGCGCTACCTGGCTGTATCTGCTACCTCTGTCCCTAGCGAGAGGGTGTTCTCCACAGCAGGATACATTGTTAGTGTCAGCAGATCTGCCCTTTCGGCAAGCAATGTGGACAAGTTAAATTTTCTTAAAAAAAACATGAAAATACAATGACAAGCAAGTCATAATGTCAAACTGGCTGCTTATGTACTAGTACAGTACAGTTCAAATACAGATTATTTCAGTTCATCGAAATGCTGCACCTTAATGTTTATTTTATTATATTTTGTATTTATTTGAGTGAATACTTTATTCACAGTTTAATAATAATTTAAAAAAAAATATGTTATGTTTTGTGATGATTTTTTCTGCTGTACAGAGCCGTGACCTAAAAACCAATGTACGTACCGAACCGAAATGTTTGTATACCGTTACACCCCTAAAAGTAAAGGCTTGATTTGTATTTGTTTAATTGGAGGAAAAAGTAATTTACCTCAGTTGTAAGTGGCACAAACTCAGCAACTGTTTTGGGGTTGTAACTTTAGCAAAGACCTTGTTTTGATGCATCAGGGTTGTCCCTCTTTTCAAATATAAATCGAAAAAAGAATCCAATCATCAGAATCCAAATCAGGATTAATAATTCAACCATTTGAATTAATTTAAAAATGAATAATACTTTGACTGTTGAATTGCAAAACTGCTCACATCTAGCAACATATGCCAATCCCTTTGTGTTTCTTGTTGTATTGTAAATCCTGCACAACATGCTACACATTTCTCCCTCATGCTACCTCTTTTTAAATCTGCACAGCTCTACACTTGAATAAAGTAGCACATATTTTACTGCACCTAGTCTCTCACCTAATTATATTTTGTGTAAATATTGTATTTTTTTTTTTTTTTACTATAGTCTTAAAATTGTTTTTAAAAATAGCTTTCATAATAGTACACATTTTTGCTACTTATTGTTCTTTCGGAGTCTTTGTATGCACAATGTATACCTAAGCTAATTCTTCATATGAGTATACCTAATTAGTAATAAAACTGATTAAATCACCTCGTCTGTATTCACATGCATTTGTTGGCTTGTTATAAGATTATTTCATATTTTACATATCCTATGATGTGCGCACAATAGAGCAATTCTCACATTGTTTTGTTGGTATTTGGCCTTTCTGTGAAACATGGAGTTCAAACCGTTTTCCAGGCTGTGTTGAAGTGTTTACCTCTGTGTGGCTGATTTCATTTACATTAGGAGTTTTGCTGGAAGGATGATGCAATCGCCAAGTGTGCAGACAGTTGAGGTTGCAGTGGAACTAATGGCACACTGAATGAACCCAGGGTGTTAACAGTACTGCCTTGGTGTCCTTTTATCTCAGTGCCATAGAGAAGAAATTGAGGCTGGTTATGTGATGACTAACTAGCTGATTAACTTGGTGTATGCTTCAAATGTTCTTCAAAACAGTGTTCATTTAAAGAGCATAGAAAAACGACAACAATGGGACTGGCTCATTTCTTCCCATGTACCTTGTTTTGAACCTGGGACCTTTAGCACGGGGCATCTCGATTTTGACTTGAATGGGTATCATGATTTGTATGCTTCAGTATGCCAAGTTTTTCTATAAATGTTTTTTTCCTCTTCTTGTTCTTTGCATTGAATCCAAAAGTGTGTGCATACCCAGTGTCACATACAGAGGGGATTGTCTATACAGACCGTGTGTTATGTCAAATCTTTGTTCTAAGCCTTTTCATGATATCAAGGGGTTGTCTCAATATTTAATTAGATCTACGTGTAACCATTGTTTCCCATACATTGATTCATTTGTGGCGGGCCGCCACAATTAAATATCGTCCGCCACAAATAGACCTCTTTTTTGTTGTTGGGGTCTAATAGATAGTGAGGTGGGCTGATGATCGGAATGTTGCGAGTTCAAATCCCACCTGGAACACCACTACTAGTGTGCGCTTGGGTAAGGCACTTAGCCCTCAGTTACTCCAGGGAGAATGTCCCTATCATTGTCGCTTTGGAATGAGGCATCTGCTAAATGCCTAAATTGTAAATCATATTTTTGGGAGCATAAACCCCACAGATCCTCAACTCCGGTGTGTTTCACTCATTAACAACGCAACACAGAGCAGAACAAGAATGTCGTCTACAGTAGCCATGAACTCGCATGTATTTTGTTATTTGAGGGGTGGATGCGTTGGCCACCCGAATAGGTTAAGAGGCCATTGGCTTTTCTTCCCATGGGGGTGCGGTGCCCCCACAAATATAATCAAATGATGTGGGAAATACTGGTAACTTATTGTTTTGTTGACATTGAGTTTGGTAAATCAAATACTAGAAAATATACTTGCATACCTCTGTGGGTAATGATTCTAATGATTTTGATAATGTCTAAATACAAATGAGTAGATGTATAGATATGATGTAGAGCAGTGTTTCCCAACCGGGGGTACGCGTACCCCTAGTGGTACGCGAGGAAACTGTAGGGGGTACGTGGAATTCCAAGGTGACAAGTAAAAACAAAAATAATCCCGTCAAAAATGATAGTGCGCGATTTGTTTCCCTAGGGAGACAATAGTCTGTGGCACAACCGCGCCAAAATCCCACAATGAAAACAGCTGCTTACCTGCAGCCAGAGAAATACGGGTAGGTCTGCGCTATGGATAAATGGCTGAAACGTCCGCTTGCTCTGGGTTCAGGCCAGGGTTCAGAGGAGCCCGCCGAGGAAACGTAAGAAAGAGGCCAAACTGAAACCAAGGCAGTGAAACATATATATTATTTGGATTCATTTATACTTCTGCGGACCCACCGCAGCCTCAGTGCTTCTTTTGCGGTGAAGTCCTGGCTAATAGTGCGATGAAGCCAGCGCATTTACAGAGACACCAGAGCACCAAACACTCGGGAAGTGTCGATAAAAGTGAATAATTTTACAGACGAAAGCTGTCGGAATTTAAGTCGAGCCAGACAGTAATGATGAAAGCCACGAATGTGTGAATGAAAGCACTCGAGGCATCTTACGCCGTGTCCCTGCTTGTGGCTAAATAAAAAAAAACTCACTCTATTGTTGAGGAGCTCATTCTCCCTGTAGCGACTGCGTTGGCCCAAATGATGATAGACAAGAAAGCAGCCGAAGCACTCAAGAAAGTTCCCCTGTCGAATAACACCGTATCCCGTCGGATCAATGATATGTCTGTTAATATAATTGGACAAGTGGTGAACAAAATCAAACTAGCCGGTCAGTTCGCTTTGCAGCTGGATGAAATGACAGATGAGAAGCGCAGTGGAGAAGCGCAGCTCCTGTCCTTCGTGCGTTACAAAGATGCGTCGGACATAAACTATGGGGGTTATTCCCTATCTTTATTCAAGAGCGTGGTATTTACATTTGAGAGCATATTTTATGTATTTATTTCCCTCAAACCCTGTCCTCGCACTCAAATAGTGCCTGCTTGCACTTTGCTCTGCTTCTGCTCAAACTGTACGCTTGCACTCAGATATATTGTTTACAGATTTGTTCTGCTCTCAGATTTATTCTGTGCGCGCTCGATACTTTTGTGCAACAATCCTGTCAAAATCCCTCAACCAATAGGAGGCCAGGTGTCCTTGCGGGTGCGTTCGCTTTACTTATTACAGCGTCCCGTAAGGGCGGTTACTCTTTGGTTTATGAACTCCCGCCCTCCACGGCTTTATAACATAGCATGTACTGCACTTGTTTGATTCACAACTACCTTTCATAATAGCTACGTTCAGTGGCGGACTGGGACTAAAAATCAGCCCGGGAATAAAATAAAATCGTCCCTCCGTTGCCTTCTGCACAGAGTGCGAGGTGGTTGCTATGCAACAACAATAACAGATAGCGAATGTCGTCGTTTAGGTGCTTTTTTTTCTGGAGATAGGAACTTCTCAATCTACTCCTCCATAGTAAGCCCACCCGGAGGGCGAAGTTAACCTTACATGTTTCCATCTTAAGCTTAGTTAGTTAGTTAGTTAGTTAGTTTACTATATAAAGTTTAGTTTAGGATTTTATAACGGTTCTCAGACGCGGAGGGATACTGATTTGTGAAAAGTAACAACAACTATTCCCTGGATATACGCTCATTATATCACGGCTAAGAAACATCAGATTGCTTGATTTGACTTGTCCGTTTTATAAACATATACTAACTGTGCTTAAAAAGTTGTAAATGACTGGTGAAAAGAAACTGCTAGGCCTATACTGATTCTGGATATTGTGTTTTGTTCCTGAATTAAAGTTTAAATGCCTGTTTAAAGGGGACTTATTCAAAGGGGCTCCATGGTTTAAGCCTAAATTTTACAAGATATATATATATATATATATATATATAGCAAAGATAAGTTGATTATTTTGATTTCATATGTATTTATTTGATTATATTATTTATTTTCAAGGCAACATATTCATTCTTATTTATTTTTATTGAGTGATTTAAATTAAAATTAAGAAAATACCTGAGAATTAGATGTTCAAATTAAGGAGATGAAATAAAGTTATTTTCATTCAATAATCAGTTACGTTTTACTTGTGAAGGATCATCAGCACGTATGAGTGAGGGGGTACTCATGGTATGACAAAAGGCTCAGGGGGTACACAAGACAAAAAAGGTTGGGAACCACTGATGTAGAGAAACAGAAGTAGTCGTAGTGGATTTCTCCCACAGACGAACAAGGATTCGAAAATGACATGATTGAATTAATGGGTAAAGAATATCTTGATGATTCAAGCAGCCGAGTTTAATCCCCATCCAAGCCATAGAAGAGGTCCAACTGTGAGTCATGTAACATTGTCTGTGGGAAAGATGAATGAGAGTTTCAGTTCCAGAAACAGGGGTGCCCTGGGGCCACTTCACAACGCTATTGGTGCTCTCAGGCAAAAATGAATCTTTAAAGGAAGTGAGGGGGGGCATGTAATGTGCGTGCATGTGTCTATGACCTAGCTCATCAGCAGACATTTGGTTTTCGGCAGCACATGTCCAGCGAATAATTCTCATCTCTTCCTCATAAGTGACAGCTGTTCCTGCCAGCCTGATGGTGTGTGACAGACAGAGAAAGAGAGTGACTCATTGGCTCTGTAACATTGAGGTAATTCTAGATGTGTTACTAATGCCAAAGGGAGTCCCTGCTTGCTTAACTGCTCACCGTATTTCTCTCACGCATGATGCACATCTTTGTCTGCTTGTTTAAACACAAACTGTGTTGTGTTTTTGGATCTGAATGTTGCCCCTGCCCTTGATACCCCAGCTCTGTGTGGCTTCTCCATGGTAACAAGCTGCTAAGCTTCGCTGTTACTCACTGGAAAACACACTGTGGAAAACTTGTGACTGCCAAGGCAAAAAAGAAGGTACAACATTACCCTCCAACTTGAGGATATGCTGTGTTTCATTCAGGGATGCATTTGGAGACCGTAGTGGTTTGTGCTCGACACATACAAAAAATACTACTCCAGCACTCATGGCTAACAAAATGTCCTTAGTTTGAATGCATGGTGTGGTTCTCTGACTAAGTGCAAAAAGTGCTTCAGTCAAAAACAAGTCTGATCTTTTTAATGTATCTAATCTTTTCTTAGCTTAACACAAGAAGACTTTCTAAACAAACTGTAAGACCCCATTGTAAATGCATTGCAACTACACCTAAGCCTAAACAAGCCTGAAGCCAAGAAAGCGTGGGCAACACTTTCCACTTCCCGATGCACTGTCTTCTGAGTGGTTTCCTCTGTAACCTTATCTAGCTCTGAGCCAGACAGAGGGACTACCTCATTAAAAGTGAACAGGCTCCTAACTGTTACATGCAAAACGTCCATTGTCTCTTTCACACGCATATTAAACAGTAATATTGACAATCTAGTTATTTTAATAAATTGGAGACCTGTGAAAATAACACATTTTCTTCATGCCTTGATGTGTTTATCTTACATCCAATGTAACAGGGGCAAAGATTTTGAATGGACTTCATTGTCCCCATTGACCTATAACCCAGGGGTCATTCTGTATGCTAATGCTACATTCACCTCAGTCAGCTGCAAGATGTACTCGGCACTGATGAACCAATGACATTTCATCAAGTGTGATAATGAGATCTGTCAAAGCATTGTTAAATAGTGCATGTTGGGCAGGTTATGTGATATTTCTCTAATTGCCATTGAAGACTTAATGTAATCTGAGCATGTAGTAATTAACAGACTACAGTAAAGGAACTGTTTCTGCTTCAGATCACATCAAATGAGTACAAGCCGGACTTCTTTTGAGGGTAACAGCAGCAGTCATTTCATATGGAAATGTGGGCTCGACTTTTACAACATCCCTGCCAAGGTGACTTTTCTTTACATTTAGAACTCTCATATCTTGTTTTCCTCTTTCTTCTGTATTTTCAGTTCAGTAAGGCTTTATTGGCATGACAAATGTCAAGCTTAAAATGTAAGTAATCTCTCCATCTCTTCTCGCTCCTACTCTTCTTTCTCTTTGTTAACCCCTGGCTGTAGGTGATGAAGTGTTAGTGTCTGGTGATGAACTGTTGCTTGCTCCAGATGGCTCATTGTTGTATCCGCTGCCCTGCCCCTTTAAGTGTGTGTGTGTGTGTGTGTGTGTGTGTGTGTGTGTGTGTGTGTGTGTGTGTGTGTGTGTGTGTGTGTGTGTGTGTGTGTGTGTGTGTGTGTGTGTGTGTGTGTGTGTGTGTGTGTGTGTGTGTGTGTGTGTGTGTGTGTGTGTGTGTGTGTGTGTGTGTGTGTGATTATGTTTTATATTGTGTGGTGATAATGTGAACAGATGTAGTGTAACGATGGGGAAGAGAATACAGCAGAGGGGGAGCAGCAGTGTGCCTCCTGTCTTCTTTTAAAGCTGCACACGTCTAAAGAAGCTTTTACACTAGTAGTTTGTCCTAAATTAAAGAGAGGTATCTCATTCAGATTGGGTTCATCCAGTTTGAATGCATATCGCATTCCACAACAAAAATCTGGTTCCTCTGTAAGAAGACATGAACATAATAAGCTATTGTTTCCATTTTTGGGAATTGGATGAAAAGTGAACCGCTTCAACCCGTGTATTTCGGTTTATTCATGGCATTCATTTTGTTATTCTACAGTACTGTTAATGTATGTAACCCAATTTGTGTTCTTTGAAGTTGAAAAGGATATTGCATTGTTACATTCATTGCAGTTGTATATGTCTGAAGTGTAATTTGGCTTCCTTTTTGTATGGACATACTTTTATTTTGAAGCAGAGTTAGCACTGTTGACAGGAAGTTGTTGTTGCTATGGAAACAACGTGACGGAGATTAACGGAGAAATAGTTATATCTACATATAAAGACGGAGAAAGTAAACGATAACGTGTATGGTTAAGTGTTGGCACCCCCCGAAGAGGCACAAGCTCTTATGTGGATATTGGAGTTTTCAATAAATTCAATTTGGCCAAATAAAAAAAACGGATATCCGAATAACGAAATTGTAACCCGAATAGTACTCCAACGAATATTCGGATATTCGGGTACAGCCCTAAGCTCCACCCGCTGTGACGGACCGGTGAGCGGAGCAAAACACACACTAAGAGTTAGACCTAACTAGGGTTGCAAAATTCTGGGAATTTTCAAAGATGGACATTTTCCATGGGAATTTCTGGGAATAAACTGGGAATTTTCCAAATTGAAGGTTGGCTCTTCATAGGGAACTTAAATATAGTTTGGGAAAGTATATTTTAGCATAATCCTGACTAAAACAAACGGATGCCATTCAAGTACACTTGAATATCCATGCCATTCCTCAATCACATCTACATAGCACAGTGGTTCTCAACTGGTCAGGCCTCGGGACCCACTTTTTACTTGGTCAATACATCGCGACCCACCATTTTGAAGCACTGAAATCTATTCAACAAAAAATCGTGCTGTAAGATATACACTTTTCAGCCTACACTATTAACTAAAGTGAAGTACAGTGCATATATCGCTTATATCCCTTCACAGAACTAAAGTATGCTTTTAAAAAAGGTTTAATGAGATGATGGAATCAAAGCTGAACTATATAAAAAGGCACACATGCTGAAAACCCAATCCCAGCAGGGGGGTCTGGGGGGATTCTCCCCCAGGAGATTTTTAGAAATACTAACATAAACTATGCATTCTGGTACAGTCTGAGAAGAAAATAAATAAATCTATTACTACCCGACATATTAATAATATTTTATGCCATTGTTTGTTTTTTACTTTGTTCTGACATCTTGCTGCGAGAAGAGTAAAGAGGAGATAGTCTGTGTGGCTCCCATTGTTCTGTGACCTGTCAATCATCAAACCGGGGGATATTTCATTATGTGTTCATTTCTATCTGAAGTTGTACCCATGGATGTATAAAGAATAGTTCTCCTGCAAAGTTATTCTCCGTGGGGACTTCCGGCAACAATCTTGATTCTGATTGGCCACAAGACTCGAAAAAACATCAGCAAAGATATTTTATTGAGAAGATGATCACTATGTATTTTATTACTTTTAAACACCTCTCTTACCTCAGGATGTGTCCCAGCTGCCTTTAAACATGCCGTGGTTACCCCACTACTTAAAAAGAAAAGTCTCGACCCCTCCACTCTCGCAAATTTTAGGCCCATCTCCCAGCTACCGTTTTTATCAAAAGCCCTGGAGCGCGTAGTCTACGCCCAGCTGCAGTCTTTTTTAATCCTTCATGGCATCCATGAAAAGTTTCAGTCTGGCTTCAAACCCATGCACAGCACTGAAACAGCCCTTTTAAGAGTTTTTAACGATCTGCTCCTAGCCGCCGACTCAGGTAGCCCAGCTGTCTTGGTGCTGTTGGACCTGACAGCTGCCTTCGACACCGTGGACCATGGCATCCTGCTGTCACGGCTTGAACAGTCCGCTGGCATCACAGGCTCTGCCCTCGCATGGTTCAGGTCCTACCTTAAGGACCGTAGCTTTTCAGTGCAGCTAGGTGCCTTCTCCTCTGCCAAAGCCCCTCTTACCTGTGGGGTCCCCCAAGGCTCGATTCTGGGCCCCATCCTGTTCCTACTATACATACTGCCCCTAGGTTCTATTCTAACTAAACACAACATTCCCTTCCACTGCTACGCTGACGACGTCCAGATTTATCTCCCGCTCAAAGCAAACATCAAACAGTCACTACAGCAGTTGATGGACTGCTTAACGGAGATCAAATCCTGGCTGAGCAACAACTTCCTGACTCTTAACGAGGGCAAGACGGAGGTCATCTTTTTTGGACCACAACCTCCAGCCTCTCAGGTTGATATTCTGGGCTCCCTCCAACTAAACATCCTCCCCTCGGTCATGAACCTTGGCGTGACCTTGACGAACACTTTTAAATTCGATAAGCAGGTCAGCAGCGTAGTCAAATCCTGCTTTTTTAAAATAAGACTATTGGCCAAAACCAAGTCCTATTTATCTTTTAAAGACATGGAAAGGGTCATCAACGCCTTTGTGACCTCGAGACTGGACTATTGCAACGCTCTGTATGTGGGTATGGACCACGCGTCAATTAAACGCCTGCAGCTGGTCCAAAATGCAGCTGCACGTTTGCTGACTGGACACAAAAAGCACGACCACATCACCCCAATTCTGGCATCACTACACTGGCTTCCAGTTCAGTTCAGAATTGATTTTAAAATCCTTTTATTTGTTTTTAAAGCTCTAAATGGGCTGGCTCCGGCCTATATTGTTGAACTCCTCCAGCGCTACACCCCAGCCAGAGCTTTAAGGTCTGCTGACCAGCTGCTGCTGGTAGTGCCGAAGACTAGGCTCAAAACACGAGGGCACCGAGCCTTCGCAGCAGCTGGCCCAAGGCTCTGGAACACTCTGCCCCTCCATGTGAGGTCGGCCCAGACCCTAGGGGTTTTTAAATCATATTTAAAAACTCACTTCTTCTCTCAGGCTTTCTAGCTAGAGCGGAGCACGACTACTGACACTTCCCTGTGTATTGTTTTTTCTATTTGCTGTTGCTAAATGTCTGTCCTTTTTACAATTACACTGCAGTGAAATGTTTTTATTACATGTACAGCACTTTGGCTCGACCAAACATCGTTTTTAAATGTGCTTTATAAATAAAATTTGATTTGATTTGATTTGATTTATGTGACAGAAGTTTTCAAAACCGTTTATGGTCCCCGGTACTTACAGTCCAACGCCTACTGCATGCACAGCGTTAGAAAATTGGGCCTTCAAAATAAAAGTTTGACTTTTTCCCCAAAAAAAAAAAGATTCCAATTTTTTTTTTTTTTCTTCACTCACACATCCGCGACCCACTCGAAACGGGTCCGCGACCCACTTTTGGGTCGCGACCCACCAGTTGAGAACCACTGACATAGCACACTGCTTACTGCATGGCTATTGAGACCACACCCCCTACAGGCACTGTGCATTCCTCCATCACATGCACAGATGATTTCTAGAAGACTGGATCACAGCCTTTGAGCCTGTGGACTACACAAAGTGAAGTTTTGATGATATTATGGGGTAATATATTTATTTAATTTTTCAAATATCCCAAAACACCTTTTTTCTAGAACGGATTACAAATCGCCTGAAAATGGTCCAAACAAGTGGCAACATGTGTGACGAAGGTGTTGCGCTGGGCTATATCATGCAATTGAAAGTGAAACTTAAGCTCGCTCGCGGAGATATTCCCGCGAGAGTACGGAAAAATTAAATGTATTTATTTATTTCAAATATGGAATATTTCCAAAATTCCCCAGCTTAACTTCCCATAGAAATGTAACGGAAATGTTCCACCCCTTTGCAACCCTAGACCTAACACACTTGGCTATTTTATCTAACTCTGGAACAAGCTAAACTAGTTATAAATATGTTTATTCTTCACTGTCGGGTCACTCATTACTGGATCAGCGAGCTGCATGAGACGATACTGACAGTTTCAGGAGAGAGAGAGAGAGAGGAAAGAGAGCGCTTCCGCTCATTTCTCCCGTGTTATTATCCAAAGTTAATGTAAACTTGAATAATGTACTTCATTTGAATGTAATAATTATGTTGGTTGTTGTTGTTTGTGGAAGCGCCAGTGAATGAACCCCATTAACTGAGTTTTAAACATCACTTTAAATGGAAGATCCTCATAGGCCCCGCCCACTCGATCGGCGATCGGTATCGGCCGATACTGATTCCGGGGATCGGCCTCACAATTGGCGATCGGAGCATCCCTACAATATAAGTTTATCCCCAATATCATGTAGCCATTTTAGTTCATATGATCCAAGGGCTGCAAGATGAATTAAGATTGCCATCTTGATTTAGGCATGTTGCAATATTAGAAGAGATGGTTGTATAGAATACATGTTCACAATTTGTCCCTAAACATACAAATCCAATGTCTCTTCCTGAACCTTCGCTCCAAGCTATGTGAGGTCATCCCGGTGTTCTTCTCCTTTTCTTAGCACCTTGGTAACTGTTTGTTGTTATTGTCTGTTCTAGCAACTTGACTCATTATTTTGACATTAAGTACGAAACAGTCCATATACTCAACCCGTGTGTGTGTGTGTGTGTGTGTCATTGTTTGAACTGCATGTGCAAATGTATAATTTTGCAAAAGCCTGAACTCGGTTGTAAAACACACTCACAGGATGGAATGCAAAGAAAAGGCAGGGAGAAAGTGAGGTATGGTGTCAACGAGGGCAGCTGCTGGTGCAGCCTCCAGCCAGACGAGGCTGAAATCTGAGACTTGCAGAACCACAGCATCGAGCGGAGGGAAGGAGGGAGGGGGCAGAGAGAAAAGAACACAAGTGGGAGAAAGGGAGAGAATGTCCGACAGGGAGAAAGAAGGCAAAATATGCAGGCTCTAGGCAAAGCAAGAGAGACTAGAAGCAGAGAGGAAAATGGAGAGTTACTGACATGTAAGATAAAGTGTAGCGGGGCAGAAACAATTTGTAAAAAATCGATTGAAAGTCTGGTTGAAAGAGAAATGATGTGTCGTGGACAAGAAGAAGTTATGTGTTAGTTAGGAAGCCGCCAAGAGAAAGGAGAGGGGGGGGGGGGGTGTGTGTGAGCATGCTCTGTTTGGACTGACATTGGATGCCGGCTTAGCTGCTCTGTCTTGCACAGAAACACACCCAGCAGCAGTGACACCTACCACACTCCAGGGGACAGAAAGAACATGGCCTGAATAAAAGAACACGGCAGAAAAAAGTCAGAGGGAGAGTTACTTTGTTTGGGACTTTCCCTCCTTTTCTTCTCTCGTGAGCTACATCCCTCTTCCACCGGGAAAGCAAGAGAGAGCAGGGTTTGTTTTTCCACTCAAAAGGATTATTCTTCCAGCAGCTCCTTTTACAACATAAAATATTGGTTTTTCATAGAAACCAAGCCTTCCTTCTCCGTGGGAATTGTGCTTTTGTGCGGTTTGGAAAATGGTTTTGGAAGAGCACATGTCTTGTTAAGAGCTGCGGTGGTGCAATGCAAAACAGTCCCTGAAGAGCAACAAAGGTGGAACTTTGTGAAAGGATAATTATCCAGTGTTGGAGACGCTCTACGGTGTTTTGGCTAAACTCTCATGTTTCCTTTAGTTCCTAGTGGCGGATTGGGAGGAGCCAGGGAGTGGCAGACTGACCACACACTGACAGACTGTTGACTACATTTGCAAGGTTTCAGTTTAACAGGAAGCAAATCAGTGAGTCTGCAGCAAAAGCTACGAGAAACCCACTTTGGCTTTTCCTTCTTAATTTGGCTCCCAGTTTGTCCTGAAAAGCCGGTCTAGTGGATTCCTGTTTTTTTCTCTCGAGGTATTCAGGTTCACCATTTGCCCTTGTCTGGACACAGCCCTCGTTCTTTCATCACAGCTCTCCCTGGACCCTCATGAGCGCATGCTTCCTAAACGTTGGACTAGAAGGAAGAAATGTGATCCTCTGTGTTGTGGTGTGTTTTGGGATGCTACGGCAACAGTGCTGTTTCCATGGAAAAGGCCAGAGAAATATGGAGTCGAGGGGCTGCGTGAGCGCTCTACCCCTATGTCTCTGGTCCAAGTGAAATCAAAGCCAGCTAGCGTAGCCCCGCAAGCTCCGCCCTGGAATTCCTTGTTCAGACTCTTCTCATGTGTAGCCACAAGGAGCGTGCACAGGACTAAAGGTGAATGAGTTTTTCAAAAGATAATCACATGAAAGGCCAACTCGCTTCTGGAAACATTTGCACCTTTTCTCCTCATTAGCCCAATGTGTTACATGTAGCTGTCCTTGTAGCCTCGAAGCTGGAGCCAAAGTGTTGTAAAACGTCGTAAATTCCTTTGCTCAGCCCGGCTTTGTCAGGTCCATATATTGACACGGTGTCTTCAGGTAGCAGTTTTGAAAGAATGTATGCAACATCGCGTGTCTTGCTGAGTACAGAAGAGTTTTGAATGAGTCTGCCATTTGTGTTCATGGTAAATTATATTTAGTGGTGTGTATGAAGACTGTACAATGTGTGTGTGTGAGGGAGAAAAGAGGGGGTTTTGAGTTGAGAACAGAGAAAGGCATGTTTGTGTTGAAGCCTGGCTTGTTTTCTGCCTCCCCCTCTGCTCGTGCTCCGTTTATCTGCCTCCGGTCTCAATATCTCATCTTCTTCCATGTCCTCTTAACTGTAGCTTTATCCCCCCCCCCCCCCCCCCCGAATCCATCTTTGTTTGTTTTCCTTTCTATTATATTCTCACCTTTCTCGGCTTTCTTGTCAAGTCAGCAGTCTTAGTATCTCTGAATATTTGCCTCTTCCATTTTTCATCTGTCTGTTGTGCTGGTAGCAGTCTTTTTATAGCGTGTTTATGTTTTTTGTCTCGGGCAAGTTGGCGCTCGCTGCCGATTGACTTAAAGTAAACCTTAAAGCATTTTGGATTAGTGCTTTGTTTAGATTAAGTAGAGTCAGACTTTACCCTACACTCTCCCTGGGGGTCTGTCTCTGCTGTGAAAGAGAAAACCACAAACACTTTGCGCATTGAAATAAGTGAGATTCCCTCTTCTGAAATAGTGAAGCTTTGTGGAAAGAAGGATCTTTGTTAATGTTTCATAAGCGGAAATGTAGATGCATTAAAAGCCTCCGGAAGGATACTTTAATGTGTGCTGATCCATTAACCCGGCTCTGTTTACATGCACTTCATAGTCTGATTTTGCAATTACGATGTTTATGTGGGTTTACACAACCCATTTGCATTAACATGAGTTTATCTGATGCTCAGTGGAAACCTTTTGTAATAGCACATCTGTATTTTCCTTGACAGTGTTTGTCTGTTGAGCTGCAGTGGAGTATAGTAACCAAATAAAGTACCGTATGTATTAGGGCTGTATCCGAATATTCGTTCGTTGGAGTACTATTCGGGTTTCAATTTCGTTTTTTATTTTTTCCCCGGTTTTTTTCTCTCATTGATTTATTGAAATCTCCAATATCAATGTAAGAGCTTGTGCCTCTTCGGGGGGTGCCAACACTTAACCATAAACTTTATCGTTTACTTTCTCCGTCTTTGTGTAGATATGACTTTTCTCCGTTAATCTCAGTCACGTTGTTTCCATAGCAACATCAACTTCCTGTCAACAGCGCTAACTCTCCTTCAAAATAAAAGCACGTCCATAAAAAATAGGAAGCCAAGCCAAATTACACTTAAGACCTATACAACTGCAATGAAAGTAACAAACACAATGCAATATCCTTTTCAATTTCAAAGAACACAAATTGGGTTGTATACATTAACAGCGCTAACTCTCCTTCAAAATAAAAGCACGTCCATAAAAAATAGGAAGCCAAGCCAAATTACACTTAAGACATATACAACTGCAATGAAAGTAACAAACACAATGCAATATCCTTTTCAATTTCAAAGAACACAAATTGGGTTAATACATTAACTATATCTATAAAACAACAATACTGTAGAATAACAAAATGAATCCCGTGAATAAACCGAAATACACGTGTTGAAGCGGTTCGCTGCAGATTTCTATGATTATCCAAAGTTAATGTAAACTTGAATAATGTACTTAATAATTATGTTGGTTGTTGTTTGTGGAAGCATCAGTGAATGAGCCCCATTAAC
The DNA here is from genome assembly GCA_902827135.1 of Harpagifer antarcticus. Taxonomy (NCBI): domain Eukaryota; kingdom Metazoa; phylum Chordata; class Actinopteri; order Perciformes; family Harpagiferidae; genus Harpagifer; species Harpagifer antarcticus. The sequence continues at coordinate 231,323 of CADEHL010001046.1, read as the reverse complement.
TGAGTTTTAAACATCACTTTAAATGGAAGATCCCCATAGCCCCCACCCATGTGATCGGATTGGCCGATACTGTTTCCGGCGATCGCCCCCAAAATTCACGGCATTCAATTTGTTATTCTACTGTGTGTGTGTGTGTGTGTGTGTGTGTGTGTGTGTGTGTGTGTGTGTGTTGTGTTGTGTGTGTGTGTGTGTGTGTGTGTGTGTGTGTGTGTGTGTGTGTGTGTGTGTGTGTGTGTGTGTGTGTGTGTGTGTGTGTGTGTGTGTGTGTGTGTGTGTGTGTGTGTGTGTGTGTGTGTGTGTGTGTGTGTGTGTGTGTGTGTGTGTGTGTGTGTGTGTGTGTGTGTGTGTGTGTGTGTGTGTGTGTGTGTGTGTGTGTGTGTGTGTGTGTGTGTGTGTGTGTGTGTGTGTGTGTGTGTCCACTGTTCCCACCCTCCTGACTACCTTTGCCGCCCTTTTGAGGTATATGACCTGTCAATACGTTTTTGTAGTGTATTTGTCTTTTGTAGAGATTGTTCATTTATTCTGTATATATAAAACCTCGCCTAGGGCAGCAAATTGGCTAGAACTGGCCCTGGTACTAGGCCTCAAGAGCCTTTCTTGTGCTGGCAGACACATTGAAACAAATTGGCGGGGCGCACTTCGTAAAAAATGACATTATGCTGGGCCCACGTGCCTTAGCACCGCTGCTATGACTCCATCCTAGGGGAAACACTGAGCTGCGATGTGTGAACATTGTACTCCTCAAACTTCTGTTGATATTGGCTTCAGTGTAGATATAGACTGTGCAAAGCTTATCCCCTTAAAAACACATCCTACTTTATAGTGCAGCTTGAACCACAGGAAGTCTTCCTAGCCCAGAGTTCTGATAACAGATGAAACAATAGAAAATCACTCGGTGCCTTCCCAGTGCAACATCTCTTGGCATGTGTTAGCAAGCAGTTTGTTTGCCTTGTGTGGCGCATAATGCTGTTATTCATCTGTTAAAGCGGGGCTTCTTCTCTTCTCTAGTGTACACACATTGACATTCATTTTGGATTAATTACTTGGCTGAATTACCGAATTTGAATGTACCGTGATTTTGTTTCCACTTCAGAAGTGACCTCTATGGAGTTCTGTCACAAGTAAGCGTTTTTTCACATAATAAAGGGGTTTCTCTGTAGCAAGTTGACTTTACTATGTTGTGGTTTTATTGGCTGCAAAAGAGAAGACATTGCTTTTTGAATGCCAAATGCACATAATACGGTCTCCATGGCAATATCTGCTTCGTGTAATGGCAGCTATGTGTTAAAAAGGGACAGTTTGAAAGTATCAACTAAATGTGTTAGTAAAAAGAGTCCAGCAGCTGTTCACTCACATCTGGAAAGCAATGCATCAGCATATTATGATCATAAATCCATAATTAGGGGTAGGGGTGGGCGATATTGAAAAATATAATGTCACAATATTTTTGCAAGCAGTATCACGATAGACAATATTTATCACGATATTTTTTCATGTCGGTTATTATGGTTATTTTTCAAGTTACCTTGTAGGTGCTTGTACTGTTAAGTAACACAAACTAAAATAAAAAGGAGTAACAGACCAAAATACCATTTCAAGCTGGTTTAAATTCTGCAATGAATCCCTGAATGAACAATTCAACAGGAATTTGGATATGGCTTCCTCAGTGTTCAAGTAGGTAGGCCTACACCCTACACAACAAAGGTTAACACTGGTTTCTTCACCACGTAAAGTGCACTCTCTTGCTAAATAAAATAAAATATTCAAGGCACAGTTTCTCAGTGTAAAAATTCACTTTCTGTTTTAGGTAGCACTAGCAGTGATGTAACATCAATACACATGAAAAGGAGAGTAAAACATAACTAATGGCGCATTTCCACTGCAGCGGGTAGCTCGCCTTAAGCGTGCCGAGCCGTGCGGGGCCCATTTTTGGTTGCGTTTCCACTTGGCCTAGTTTTGGCCCGGGGCTACTTTTTCACCTTTTTTCTGGCCCGACTCAATCGTGGTTCTAGGGCCAGGAACAACCAGGCTGAGTCGGGCTGAGTATGCTAAACTAGAGAGAATCGCTGGCAAGGGGGCTACAACTACAACAAGATGAACATATTTGACCGTGATTTAATTGTAATATACGTTTCAAAATGATGCCGAAGTAACAACGTACTGATACCGGTTAGTAAAAACCATGAATTAACGCTTTGACAAGTCTGCAGACAGACGGCAGGCGAAAAACCCTTTTTAAAATGCGTGTTTTCTAAAAGGAGCTTGGCTAAGCTAATGTTATATATGCTCCGACCGTCCACACTCACAACAACGGCCTATACATTACATTACATTTCATTTAGCTGATGCTTTTATCCAAAGCGACTTACAATTACAGGGAGTAACTAAGGGCTAAGTGCCTTACTCAAGGGCACACTAGTGGTGGTGTTCCTGGCGGGATTTGAACTCACAACTTTCTGATCTTCACCCCACCTCACTATCCATTAGACCACCACTATCCCTTACAGACAGACATAAATAAACCAGCGACTGTATTCGCCATGACACAGGCAGTCTGTGGTTTGTACTTGTTTAACTATTGTCTAGTTTCTGAACAGATATGAAGAGCTGTGAGCTCTGAGTGCTAAGAGCTAACGGCTGTGTTGTTTTTCTGGGGCTCTCATTGAAGATGACGTCACGGCTCCGCCTACACTGCGTTACTATAGTAACTACCCCAGTTCCTAAACTGTAATGGAAGCGCAGCATTAAAGTGAGCCGGGCCTAATAAGGCCTAACCAAACCGAGCGAGGCCTGCAGTGGAAACGTGCCATAAGTAAAACATCAATGAGTAAAAGTCAGTGCCAAACAATTAAAATGTAAACTTTAGACTTGAAGTGCAATCAAAGACTTTAACATAACTGAACATCTGTTTCCAAAGGGAAAAACAATATAAATACCTTATTGAAAAAAATATATATAAGCCAACAGAATCAACCAAGACAATAAATTAAGTGCAATACTGACTAGACAGCTGGGTTTTTACTAACCGTTATCAGTATGTAGTTACTTCAGCATCATTTTGAAACGTGTATTACAATTAAATCAAGGTAAAATAGGTTGATTTTGTCGTAGTTGGTTTCCACCACAGTATTTACAGTATTTGGATATAAGCCCCGCCCCCTCTCCAGCGCGTCCTGTTTGAATGACAGGAGTAAACACAGCTGACAGCCGCGGTGAAACTCCAGTGGTTAGGGTGAGAATATTCGCATTGCGTCAGTTGTGAACGCAGCATAATGCAGTTCAGAAACCACTGTTCTGACGCTTTTAAAGCAACTTCGAGATGTTAACAGTATCAGGGGCACGCAGGCCATGGTGGCCGTAGGATGTACAATTATTTTTCGGGGCTTCACGGCCAGACCGAGGGGCAATGACGGCATTGTCGCCGTAAAAGTCCTACCCTGGTGCACTATCACGATAGATATGATATCTCTGAAAAGGCATATCGTGGAGACCTAATATCGTCTTGACGATATATATCGCCTACCCCTAATTAGGGGCCACACTTTTAACTTCTGTATAAAGCTTATCTGCTTTATAAAATATTAATAAACCAGTGTGGAGCCAACAGACGGCAAAGTAGGAATCAATGATTTGCAGTAGTCTAGTCTAATGTACATTGCATTAGAAGTGCAGCACTGTAATTGGCTTAAATGGCTGGAAGGAGAGTTGCTGAGAAGTGCAGAATACAGGCAGTGCCTTTCCTCCTCCGATAGCCTGATGGCACAGCAAAGATGGAACCCATAAACATGAGACTGTCATGGTGTAAATAAGATCTGCTTCATGTGATACTCTGTCAGAAATGACAGAGCCAGGCCTTCAGTCTGTGGTAAACATCTGTGACCTCATGCTTGTTGTAAACGTATGGTGGTGGAGTAATTGTTTGGCATAATTTCCAGACAGTATTTTTTTACTTTTATCCTCTAAATCATGTTTGTTTACCCTCTGTTTTTCCCTCCTCTCTCTTTTCAGAGGTCCCCACATTTCAAGAGAAGACGACCGCCTTATTTGGAAATCTTATGGACGAAGGTTGGTATTTGTTTCTGTTTGGGTTTTTTCATTATGTCTCTTTGTCCTACACAAGAAGCTTTCCGAGTATCCCCCAAAAGTCTAAAAAGGCATTTTTCATTAATCATTAAAAAATGTTTGCCTTACTTGGTATTGTGATCAACAATGTGATCAATCATTCTTTCAAAAGTTTGCCTAAAGCTGTAGGAACCTGCTTTTATTACAGTCTGTTTTTTTTTTTTAAACCAGATTTCAAGTTTGTTCCTTTCGACCAAGATAAAGCACCATTTACTTTTTCTAACACATAGAGATGTTTATCTCTTCTAATACCTTTTTTAGTTTCAAGGCTTTTATTGTCATTCGTACATAGCTACAGTGTAGTTATGTCGATGAACATCTTAGGTCATAGGCTCCTCCAACGGTGCAACACAATAAAACGGATCAAATAGTGCAAGTTTTCCTTTATGTAAAGAAATGCTGTATTAACACACTTTTAAACCCAAAATAGTTGTTACTTTCCCTTTTACCATGATGCTGCACTCTGAACACAGGACTTTGTGGCCAGTCATTGTTTGTGTCTGCTCTTCTTTCTGTCATCCTCCTTCCTTCTTCCCCCTCGACACAAAGCAGTTGTGCTGTCTGCGCTGACTCACTCTTTCTGTCTCCTCTGAGAGAATTGTGGGGATGAAAACATGAGCTCACGCACCTTTTTGTTGTGCCTTTTTTCTTGAATGTGTAATGTTGTTACAAAGGCTCTCTGGAGAGGTATTATCCCTAATGAGCTGCTGGTTCTCGTAACTGTAAATCCAGCCTGTAAAAGCCTTTCCAAGCCACCTGCTTCCAACAAAAGGGCGGTGAGGCTTGCTTGTATGTACTTTTTTTTTTTGTCTTTATCTTGGCAGTGTCACTTCCTACCCCCAATATGCCAACTGAACCAGTGATATTATGTTTATCCCCCCTACTGGCTCTCTTTAGCTGGGCTTGTTGCTATTTGTTGTAGCCTTACATGCTGTTGGCTAACACAGATGGGCGAGATTTGTATCTAAATGAACTTTCTTAGTTAACTAAGAAAACAATCCATCATGTCCTTTTCAAAGTGGATGAAACATGTTTTAATGTTCTTGCCATTACACCATCACAAGTTCTTCATTTGGTGGCGTTTGCGTGCCCAGAGACCCAAAGTGTGTATGTGTAGTTCAGCCAATCAGAAGCAATGTGTTAATCACATCAATCACAACTGAGCTGGCATTTTCTGGCACCAGTGAGAATGTGTGAATGGGAATCTCGCTTCAGAATTCCTATCATATGTTGTAATATCAGCTTCGAACAGATGAAACACCTCATGGTTGAATTAAAATTGGGTGTGTCGGTTTAAACGTTTCTCAACCGTGAGACTACAACATTTGCCCCCCTTTCATGGCCTCCTGGTTGAGGTCCAGTGTGTTTCAGTAGAGAATGTTTAGCCTGACAGTAATTCTGCTGTCCAGCACAGTCATTTGTATCAACTGTACTTTTGCCTGATTAAGACAGAGAATTAATCAGATGTTTGTTAAAACGAACTATTATCATGCTTCCAGCCGGACACATATCTCTCTGACGTCACGCCTGACACAACATGGCCCTGCAGTGTTTCACACACACGCACACACAGCTGGCAGTTGTGACAGAATAGTGGAGTCCCCATCAAGGCTTGTTTAACATGGTTTAACATGTTCTCCTTCTTAATAACTGACTTTTTATAAAATAGAGAAGCTAATTGGGAAAAATTCCTACCGATAGCCGACCCTAGGTATCCAATCCTTAGCTGTTAGCCTTGTCTTGCAAGCAGGGCTGCTATGGTTGAGTTGTGCAGCTACAACCCCATGCACAAAAAGGTTAAATCCATCATTTATCGCCAGCTGCACCAAATCCCCAGTTAATGCGTCCGGAATGCCAACATGTTGCGTGCAGTCATTTCTAAGTTTCTAACGCACTACCTGTAACGATTTTAAAGAGAAGGGGTTTAGCCCCAATGTTAGCAAAAAGCTCAAACTTAATTAAGGTGGACTGACCTCTGAGGTGGATCAGCTATTTTCATTTATGTGACGAGACTCATTGAGTTTCACAGTTGTTTAAAAAAAAAAAGATCTGATTTTTGGTTAACAGTTAAATATGAACTCCCCTTGTTGTAAACTTGTACATGCATACCATGCCTCACCCCTTGAGACCTGGAACTGGACTGTATGTCCACATACCAATACATGCATGTCTCATAAGCCACCCATCTACAGCAAATGACTCTTTGCCACCATTTTGGATGATAGCACTGTACCAAAGCTCAGTTTAATTTATTATTATCTGGCGTGCTAGCCGACTGTGACCATGGCCTTCGCCTGGCTGAATGTCCTGAGCTAATTTGGTCCCACTGCTCTTAGTGCTGCTGCTAGCATGCTAGCCCGCTAAGAAGTGCTATTTATAGCCGATAAGGCAGTATCTCCACCACAGCAGATGTGTTTACAAGCCGGCAGACACAGTTGCATCCAGCCAACACTGTCCCTCATTAGGTCCAGTTTTTAACCTCTGCAGTTTGCATGTGTGCGTGCGCAGAGGCTTTACCCCGACAGATGCACTGACAGAGGTGGTCTGCCAACTACCAAGCCGGACGTAAAAGGGAAGCGCATTCAGGTCGTGAACACGTCATTTAAAAGCAGCAAATTTCATTTCACATTAACTGTTTTTGGGCCAACCTGAAACCCTGTGGGAGAATATTTTGTATATTATTTAGAATATGAAGTAAATCAGTATTCTCAGTCCTAAACATAGCTTAACTCAGTGATGTACTTTCGTACACTAAAAACAAATATTGCTTGCACCAGTGTGGAAAATGGCAGAATATAAATATTTTACATTAAAGGCACTACCGCGGATTATTCCTGTAATAATCATTTGGCCACAATGTAACACGCTGAGAACACAGAGTTTAGGGAGTAACACCTCCACATCATTTTGAGCCTTGACTGTGGTTATGTAGCATAAAGAAGTGACCCATATAAGGAAGAGCAGTAGGATGATTTAATTTATGAAACAAGTGGGAAGCCAAACAAAACTCAGCTTTGCATAGATTTACTAAAATGGTCAGATGTTTATTATCATCATCCTCAAATTGTCAAAAAGAGGTCAAAGGAAAAAAGTAGGACTAAAGTGCTGCATAAACAACATAATCCCTAACACTCATGCAAAAACAACTTTCAATGTTCCTTGTATCAGCAACATCTTTTATTAACACTGTTAATATGTTAAATGGGCTGCTAAGTTAGCCAAATAGTCCAGCCATCACTAAAGCTTTGGCAGCATTGAGGGTGTGCATTCCCCAGTACTGTCTGTGTACATATTGCTGCGTTGTCTCACCCTCTGATTGTCTTTTGTCTTCGCCTCCCACACATACTACCCTCTCCCCTCTGTGTTCTGGATCTCCCTGTGCTGCATCTGTCTTTGGGTAGGGCTAAAAAAAGGATGAGCTAGGCCAGATAGCGGAGTATTTGGGGACACGGGCGTGCACAGTCATACTACCTACACCCTTTACTGCCAAGAGAAGAAATGTCATGTGACACCCCTTCAATCATCCTGCCCTTTCCTCCCTTTTTATCTCCTCACTGCCACTCTTTGCCTATTCGTTCCCTTTCCTCACATCCTCCATTGTCCTCTTAACTCATTTTTACATGTTCCTATTAAGTTTTCGTTCTTACTGTCCACATCTTCGCCACTTACCCTGCATTAGTTTACACTACGCGGTCTCATTCCCTCTCTCCTGCTGCCCCCTCTTCCTTAGCACACACCTATTGTCCTGCCCATCATTTTGACTCCGCTCCTATCTACCCCTCTCCTTTTCTCTGCTCCACAGGCCATCCCATACTTAACCACAAACCTGTTACCAGGGCAACTGCTCAGTACGATAGGAAACGGCAGCAAGCACGTCACATCTGAGCTCACTTTAGTGTCTAGGGGTTAAAACCATTTTTACTGCTAAGAAAAAAGAACCACCAAAGCAGGGGTGGGGAATGTCCGGCCCCCGGGCCGTATACAGCCCGCGAGACCATTTGGTACGGCCCTCGAGGTACTTTCTAAACACACGCTAAAAAGAAAAAAATTAAAGAAATCTAGACCGCAAAATAATTAAACAAGCGAGTGCCTGTTTTTCCTGGCCAATGTCAGGGTCCTTGAACACAACATGATCCTAACGTGTCATCACGTGGTATATGTCTCGTCTGACAGGGGTGTAGTGCTGACGGAGAGCACCAGAACGCGGCTCCGACACTTCCAAATATTGCAGTACCCATAAGGAGCCGTACACATGCCGCAGTCTCTAGTTGAAAGCCCAGTGGCATCTGTTCATCGGTCATACTGATCATACAGTCAATAACTTTGTTGTTATTAGCATCTGGTTAGCTAGCTATGCTAACGAATATAAGAAGCTTTTTCTACAACCAGTGAGGTAAAGGCACATCTTTATATGATCATTATAGTTATAAAAAACAAGAGAATAAAGTAAACAGGGTATAACATTATATATGACAGTAAAAAAAGTAATAAACAAGAATACAGTTTGAAAGAGGAGTGATTTGTAAAATATCCATAAAGAAAAATAAATCTGCTTCCAGTTCTGTTTCATATGGGTGTTGAGAGATGTATCCATAGATCTCCAAGTGTTGCTCTCAAAGTGCACCAGATTGATGCTTTTAACTTCAACATTTAAAAAAAATATATCTTCCCGGGGGAGAAATCATGCCCACATGGATAGGAAACGAAATACATTTGCTCACATCTTGTGTCCATATCTTTCTGTTTTGGTGATCATGCCACAACCGTGCACGTGTCATGGTGAGATATCTGGATTAAGAGGTTGCTTTTTCTTTGCACAGCATGAAATGAATGGGCTGTGATTTTAGTATTTTTAAGCAGAGGTCAATCATTTGTACGGCCCTCGGAGGATGTTGAAATTGAAATGGCCCTTGAGAGGAAACAGGTTCCCCACCCCTGCCCTAAAGAGTCCAGATGCTCCAAATAAATTCCAAAAGCCTTCAGTTACCTGTGTCTAAACCTGCACAGGAAGCATTCACATTGGTTTGAAGAACTGCAGCATTGTGGGAGCCAGCCATTCAGCCATCCTTATAAAGTCTGTCAATGACGGACTGTGAGAGAGTGAGGAAATGCCACTGCTGGTTACGTCTTTGCATACGTACCGGGGGGGGGGGGAATACAGTTTTACATTGCAAGGGTCCCTTTACAGAAGCAATGGGATGTTTCCCTTTGATTTGTTATTAACACCACTTTTAGTAGTAGTCACTTGTTACCAACCGCTGTTTATCACACATAGAAACTTCGGACATTCAGGAGTGGGACATTAATTGAAATATTTTATGTTGTTGAATAAAACGTGATTATTTTAGATATCTTATCAAAAACATGTTGAAGCTAAGAGGATATGGTCAAATGCTAACTCATTTCAGGATTGTAAGACTCATTCAGTCACCGCTCTTTTGGTGGCCACATTGAAACTGTACACTTTCACCTGAAATGATGAGGATGATAACTGTTTGAAGTCTTAGACTGTTTCAAATCTAAGACTTCAGAGTTCTACAAAAAAGTAATAACTGCAATATCTTGGGTGAGAGTTCTACATTACAGTATTATTTATCAATGAAAAACAGAAGGAAAACCAGTATAAAGAAATTGTATTTATACTTCCATCAAGATAAAAGCAATGTTGAAGTTCACCATGTGGTCCTCCCGCCTCCCATCCTTCTCTTTAACACTCTCTCCTTTTTAGCCGATTCCATCAGTTTTGATGTAGATGAGTCTGAGGTAAACAGCCAGGGACTTAGAGGTCAGAACTCACAGATGTGCAGTAAGTAACGACACAGAGTTTTGTACCTCTGATATAGTGCTTCATAATCTACTCAAATCCTCATCAGACCCTCTCTCTCTCTCCCTGCTTCAGAAATGAGTCGCCAGACTGCCACCGCGCTGCCCACTGGAACCTCCAAGTGCCCCCCCTCCCAGCGCGTCCCCACCCTGTCAGGGACCACGGCCTCCAACAGCGACCTGGCCAGCCTGTTCGAGTGCCCCGTCTGCTTCGACTATGTGCTCCCCCCCATCCTGCAGTGCCAGTCCGGACACCTGGTATGTACTGCTACTTATACAAATAATTAGTAAAGCTGTATTTTCATAACACTTTTCATACACAGGATGCAGCTTAAAGCGTTCAATTCAAGTAAAATGTTAAACCTCTTAGCACACATGCAGCCTGTTTACGTGCAATACTAAATCCAATAGTAAAAAAGACAGAAATAAGATACAAATAATAAATACATACACAAATGAATTCAAAAATAAAAATCAGTAGAAGAGGGATGTTGCTAAATAAAAGCATTGTACTTTACCAATTGTATTTTTTAAGGAGCTCAGACATGGACAAAAGACGATAGCCAATCAATGAGCTTCTTGTTCTGTGCACCACATTTTAGAAAGGTACCCATGGGTCAGGGTTTCCGTTAGCCGGTAATTACCGGTTTTTAGCTGGTCAAATTGAATAAAAACCGGTAAATTCAAAACCTGCCGGTCAAAATGTCCGATGCTCCGATCGATTTGCCGTCGATCATTATCGGCCGATATTCACTCTTAATAGCTTGATCTGTGCTCTCTATAAAGGCCGATCAGGAGAGCTGGATCTGATCCATATGGACATAAACGCGAGTGAAGTGTAACCGGAAGCAAGAGAGATCAGATCAGCTGCTGAGTCTGACCTGAAGCCCCGCCCACTGTTTAGCGCGCTGGATGAGAAACTGACGGGCTGTCAGGAGAGAGGGAGAGAGGAAAAGAGGATCCGTTTCTCCCGTGTTATTATTCAAAGTTAATTTAAACTTTTAAATAATGTACTTTATCTACTACAAGTAGTTTCTTTGAATGTAATAATGATGTTTGTTGTTTGTGGAATCATTTATTGAAAAATGAATCTGAATTTTTCGATCTGTTACGATTAGAAACTGAAGCAATATAAAAACGAGCCCCATTAACTGAGTTTTAAACTAGGGATGCCAGCGATTATTCGATTATTCGTTACAGTCTCCATAATCGAATATTATTTTTAAAAATCGATTTTATTTATATATTTTTTATTATTATTTATGTTTAATTTTTTTTTTCTGGCTTAGTTTCAACCAAAATATAGACTAATGCTAATAATAGTAATAGTATTAATAATTGTAAATGGCCATTGGTCACACCACCAGTTTGTTCTATTGTAAACATGGAGGAAGCCTGCGTGCAGAGCAGACTGCTGCTGCAGCACGCTACACACCGACCCCGCTCCCCCCCCCCCCACGTGCGACTAAAGATGAGCAAAGCGGCAGGTAAAAAGAGTTCCTCGTGGAACTACTTTGAACTTACAAGTCCAAAGGAAGTGAAATGCAAGCTCTGCGAAAAGACGTTGGTATATCATAGCTCAACCTCAACAATGCGTTCGCATTTGTAGCCTGTATTATTAATAATAGCATTGCAATAAATACATTGCTATAATAATATGTATTGCAATACTGCTATTATTAATAGAAGCTGTAGCCTGTATTTAATAATGGCAGCATTGCAATAAATACATTGGCGCACATCGCGCATCTCCAAATAAAGGTGATGGCAGGCACTTTAGAAAATAACAAAAAATAAACCAACATCATGTTGATGTAGGTTTATTTGTCGTTTATGTTGTTTGTACTGTTAAACATGTTCCAGTAAAAAAAAAAACGGAATTCCTTTTGTCTGAGTTTATTTTTTTCTTCTGCGGAGGGGGGGGCCGGTCGGTCGAATAATCGATTATTATTCGCCAGGGCTGCCGAATAATCGATTTTGATCATGGTCAGTTTCTGGCAACCCTATTTTAAACATCAGCATATCCAGTCCTAGGCCGGTGATTACCTGCTAACGGAAACTCTGCTACACAATTCTTATTATTATTATTGAAACATAACCGGTAAGTTTCAAATGTGTCCTGTAAAATAAATTATGTTCGGACATTTGACCGGCGAGAAAAAATCCTAGCGGAAACCCTGCATAGTTATTATCTCTTAATTCAACTAATCTTCCAATTCCAAAACTGAGTGCCAAGGGCGGGAGTCGAACCCCGCTCTCCCACACCAAGGAGCGACTCCCATTCCATGGGTGTGTGGGTTTAGTAGAACTACTGCATAAGGTTAAATGTGTTAACGAAACAAAATGTCCTCATGGATTGAGTAGTTGTATTGCTTTTCACTGTCAAACAAGTGAGGCTTTATTTGTGCTCATTTAATGGCCATAATCACATTAAAGGTCACCATGGTGTTTTAGGACTACATTTGTTGACTGCATTTAAAGTCATTGAGAACTTGCTACTGCTTTTACTACAGCTACCTGTGTGTTTGTGCTATGCCCATTAATTGCGACAATTAACATTTTGATAAGATCTGGGGTTCAGTTATACAGCAGGACCAAAGCCGGTAGAAGTCGTTTCTGTCCCAGTGGAGTTAAATAACAACGTACTGAATGTATTCATAAATGCATACATGATAAAACATTTTCTTGAAAGGGCAATACAAATTATTTGATTAAATTGTTCGAACGATAAAAGTTAAAAGGAAAATAAAATATCCAATAGTAATATACAAAGTGGAAGGCTATGATGTTAAAATAAGAATTCATTATTTTGGAGACGCAAATAGCTCTTATTAATAACACCTTTTTTCAAAGATTAAAATTGTGCAACTGGATGACACGTGTGTTATGCAACCACTATCTAAATAAAGAATTCCTACACGTTATTTACTTTTTAAATATATATATTAAATGAATATGCTTGAACTTCAGCTACTAAAAGTCTCGCATCTTGTGATGTCATCAAAAATAAATGAGAATCCCACAAAATATTTGTTACCAATATTACAAATAAAATGTCCCAAGAACATGTCTATAAAATGTGTCCCAATGTATCTTCAATGCAGTAGTCTCATGCTTTATAATGGCATCACATATTGAATCACTTTTGAACACGAGTAGAGGAAGCAGTTCCAAATCTCAAAATAGAATAAAAATAGTCATCCTTAAAGAGGCTTGAAATCTGGCTGCGAATATTAACAGTTCATCATGGCTGCCAAATGTGTGGATTGATTCAGCAGACTTCCCAGACTCTTCACCTTGAGTGTCATTTAAAAGAACGTGTTCTATGACACAGGCTTAAAGGTCAGTACTCCAAAAGGTACAGCAAATTAAGAATTGTATATTTAGCCAGCCCGAGTACATAAAAAATGAGCGAGACTATGCAAACAAATCTTGCCTGCTTGACATTTTACACTCCACCCCTAACTTGTGGCTGAAGAAGCTGACTTGATTTACGTTTTGCTTCCCAGGTATGCTCGAACTGCCGGCCCAAGCTCACCTGCTGCCCCACCTGCCGGGGGCCCCTGGGCTCCATCAGGAACCTGGCCATGGAGAAGGTGGCCAACTCGGTCCTTTTCCCCTGCAAGTACGCCTCGTCGGGCTGCGAGGTCACCCTGCCCCACACGGACAAGACGGAGCACGAAGAGCTCTGCGAGTTCCGGCCGTACTCCTGCCCCTGCCCCGGGGCCTCCTGCAAGTGGCAGGGCTCCCTGGACGCCGTCATGCCCCACCTGATGCACCAGCACAAGTCCATCACCACGCTGCAGGTCAGACATCTCATTCAGCTTCCTTTACTCACTGAGAGTCATGAAAGTGCACAGTGAGGTTTGTCAAAGCAAAGGTGACAACTTTAACAAATGAGTCAAAGGGGATATTTGCTTCACAACACAATGGAAGGGTGACTTGTTCGAAGATACTCCTTAGTAAATGTCAATCACCAATACAGGTGTCCGAATGAAACTGTGAAGGATTTGATCATTATAGCTATCATTTCTAGTTAGCTTTCATCACTAGCCAAACTCCGGCTCTACAAAAATCTTCTAATATTGCAATTTCTCAGTTGTAGGAGATCAGTCTGTTCCTTTATTTCAATCTGGCACCGACTTCCAATACTGAGGAAGCATCAGTGTGAATTTAATTTCAAATTTAAAAGGGCACTCGTAATTGATATCAAGGTCAGTTTAGTTGACAGTCTTCACTCGGTCTGGAGAGAAAATGACCCTGATGATGTCATCCCTCCTTTGGTAGCTACACATGTATTCCTCCAAGCTAGAGCATTGTTAGAAATGTAGGATCTCCCACGGAGTTTTATAATGATTGATCATGAAAGTGTTCTCAAAGCTGGTGAAGGTGCAGCTAGTTTGAATGACTTTGTATACTGCAGGGTAGCTTGTGGATTTACTCCAGGTGGAACTAAAGTCTGATTTAACACTTGATTATATTTCACATCATTCATCCACATCTGTAAAGTAACTAAAGGTATTAAATACATGTAGTGGAGTAGAAGTACACCATGTACCTCTGAACTGTAGAGGAGTAGAAGTACAAAGTAGCAAAACATTGAAATACTTAAATAAAGTACAAGTATCTCAAAATTGTACCCAAGTATAGTACTTGAGTTTATGAACTTAGTTACTTTACACCAGTGGCTATACAGATAGAAAGACTAAGCCTTGCACAGAGGCATGACAATACATTTTCAAAATGCTCAACAGCGCTGCCAAAATTATAAACTGACTTCTACACAATTCAAATAAATGCTTTTATATATTTCTATTAGATGTGACTCTTTAACGTTTCTGTTATTATTAACTGCTGCTTTCGTTGCTCTGACTGCTAACATCCTGTTAATCCTCATTTTAAAGCCGATATTCCGTGGGGTCGGGGGGCTCGGATCCTTGTCACCTTTTTCATACCTGATGACTTTGCATCCCTGACTACAGTTGCTTTAGCGTGTAGAAGCTAGTAAACTATTTGATTTGTTTCAGATAGGCACAACATGTTTCATATGCAGACCTTATTTTCCTGTTCCATGTTAAAATAAACCATTTTCAGTGGTCATTTTTTTATTGGTCATGGAAAATGAGGGAAAGGTCATTGAAAATCATTGGTGAAAAAGTGTATGAACCCTGTCCATCACACTCACCCCTATGACATCACTAAATCTACCAGCACACTGGGATAATACATGAAAAGTGTGGTAAAAAACTACTTTAATGTCTGCTCTTATTTAATATTGTTCCAATGAATTCCGGAAAAGAATCAGTCTAATGTAAAAAATAAGCATTGTTGGTTCCCATGTGAAAGTAGATGAGGATGATGCACTTTTTCATACAGCACTTTTCCTAACAATGGTTTACTGAGAGTTCTTCTCAAACAGCTCTGAGGTTTAGAGACAGTATTGTATTGTTGGGACACGATGACTGAACCCTGTTTTTGCGTGTGTCCTTCAGGGGGAGGACATAGTGTTCCTGGCCACAGACATCAACCTGCCGGGCGCCGTGGACTGGGTGATGATGCAGTCGTGCTTCGGCTTCCACTTCATGCTGGTGCTGGAGAAGCAGGAGAAGTACGACGGCCACCAGCAGTTCTTCGCCATCGTGCAGCTCATCGGGACCCGCAAGCAGGCGGAGAACTTCGCCTACCGGCTGGAGCTCAACGGGCACCGGCGCCGCCTCACCTGGGAGGCCACGCCGCGCTCCATCCACGAGGGCATCGCCACGGCCATCATGAACAGCGACTGCCTGGTGTTCGACACGTCCATCGCACAGCTGTTCGCAGAGAACGGCAACCTGGGGATCAACGTCACCATCTCCATGTGCTAAGAAAAACTTTGAAGAAAAAAAGAGGGTCAAAAAGTTACAGATTGTCCGGGGGGCATTTTTTTAAGGGGGGTCAAATTCGTTGTGACTTCACAGCGTCTCCTCCCACCCCCTTTCTCTGTCTCACCCCTTGAGACGTGGAACTGGACTGTCTGATCGGGCAGCCAAGGGGTGGGGATGGATGGATGGATGAATGGAGGAAAAAAAACTGTGTAGTGATGGACTTCTAAACATATATATGTGAGACGCATGCACGCACATGCAGGTCCCGCCCTCTCTCGGTCACCAAACACAAACTGACGAGCTGTTCAGTCAAACACCGCGTTAGTCGCCGTCTACTTCCCCTCCGTTATCCTCTGACATTTTACACACTACAGCCCCGCCCTTCTCTCAGAGACGCTCCGGAACGTGCCGTGGCGGATTCACACTGAGGAAGGCTCAAGCTATATCACAACACGGACTCCCGGTCAGTACGGTCTAACCCCCCCCCCCCCCCCCCATTCCCTGCTGTTTGTATTCAAACTCCCTCTTGGATTAAACGCTCCACACCCGTGTCTTCATCTATTAGTGCCCGGGATATCGCAGATTTTGGAATGTTTATCTCCACCTGTGATTGGACGGCTGTAGCACCCATAGCCACCCAGTTATGTGCCGGACTGCAGACGCTCCACAGATCATCTGTCACCCGCTCCACCCGAGGCTGAAGATTGTGACGCTCTTTAAATAGTAGACCGTCGTCGTTACTAGTTATTCCTCCCGCTCTCACATGGTATGGATTTAGGAAAGCCCCGCAGCTACACCGGCCCTGGATTATAAAAGAGAATAATACTTCCATGGGAGCGGACGGGTGAAAGAGGAAAACACACCCTGCATTACAGGCTGCTGTGGATGAGTTGATCGCGTGTTGGAGCATTTTGACCGAGGATTGGAGGGGTCCTTTTTTTTTTTCAGAACAAGGAAAGAAAAACATTTCAGTTGAGTCAGTTTTCTTTTGGGGTTTATTTTTGGAGTCTGTTGTTTCTTTTTAATTATTTTAGTTGTCTTTTTTTTGTAAGAGAGGAGAGAAGAACTCCTGATATGTATGTGTATGTGTGTGTGTGTGTGTGTGTGTGTTTGTGTGTGTGTGTGCGAGATGGACATGTGGCAAAAAGCCTGCTCACTCTCCCTTCTCGCTCTTTCATTTCTCCTCTGCCTCAACCACTGATGACTGAACACCCAACGAGGGACAGTTTCTACCGTTACAATGTTGCTATTGTTATTATTAAGTGGGGATGATCATTATTATCATTTTTTGTAACGACTTTTAAAAAGAATTAAAGAATTAAATTAAAAGGCAGTTGTAAAACTTGTGGCTAAACTTCAGTGTTTATAGTTAAAAAGCAAGTTGTGTCGTTCTTCTGACGGTTTGTGCCCCCCCCCCACCACACCCCCGCCCCAGAGTTGGATTGTTTTTTCCTCATCTATTTGTCTCTCCGTCCTCTTGTTTGTGTGGTAAGTCTTTTCTTTTTCTTCTTGTTATGTCTGAGGGAGGGAAGTCAAGCCAATCATCTCCTTTCTCCTCACGTGGAGTCTCAGTAATGTCGCTGCTCCCCATCAACTCCCTGACTTTTTTCTGTTTTAATTTGTCATTAAATAAATCTATCTTTTTCATACCTGGTGCCTTTCTTTATTTTCTTTTTATCGCAGGCCTCAGTTCACATGTATGGCTGCATATTTTTCTACGGCTGGTTAAGGTAACAAGAACATAATAAATACAATTCTATGCAACAACTCCAGTTCTGAAAAGTTAAGGCCATGCAGAAGTTCCCGTAAATGTGTGTTGCTGCTATGACACCTACAGGTCCCTACTGTAGACTATGTAAGAGGATTGTAGAGAAGTCTGTGAAAGGTTGAGATAATGCACAATACAATAATACACTTTAGGGAGATTGCACATTTCAGTGAGTGGGACCTACATGACAGGATTCATTGTGTGTGTGTGTGTGTACTTTTTTTACCTAAGTCAAATAAACACCTCAACACTGTTTGATTTTGAATTGATTACAGCTGAAACAATTTTCAAAACTTCATTTTATAAGAAAAAAAACTCTTAATTCAAGCCTCTTTCTTTGTGATTGACAACTAAATTAAAGCTAAACTTCCTGACAGATTAATATATATTATTTAAAAGTAAATGTCTCGGCACCAGAAATGAAAGGTCAGAAATACAGCGTCTTGGAACACGGTGAATGTTTATCCATCAAAGCATAATCTTTTTACATAAAATGATTAGAGAAATGTTGAGCCATATTTCTGTTAAAAGTGAAACAGTGATCTCTGTCCCACATTCTTAAGGTAAGGGACTGTACCAAAATTATTCGAGAAGGATCGGAGATAAAAAAATGAGGGACTGCAATTTATCTTTGATGAATAATATTTGGATAATGTACTAGGCCTATATTAAAAACGAGATGTATAATTATTACATCAAAAATATTTTACAAGCCTATAGAGTCTCTTGGCAAAAACTGTTTTACACATTCAATAAAATGTGTCATAAAAGTTTGAATATAATTTATTTATAAGTCCAACTAATCACAGTAGGGAATCACGTTATCCTCTGACCGCTATAACTGAGACATAAAGCTTCACTTAAATAAATCCCTTATGCATAAAATAAAATCGGCGGTGAGTAAAGTATATTATCTGTTTAAAAATGTGGGTTTACTCATCTTAACCCTTTGATACACAACATGGGTCAAAAGTGACCCGAGTGAGTTTTAATTGTAAATATCTTTGCAAGAAATTACTTTAATAATTCAGAATTCCAGGTATTCCTCAATTAACTTGTTTTTGATCATCACAAATTCTTACTTTCATTTTTCCTTTCTTACTTTTTGAATACAAATCTTTTTTGTATCATTGCCATTCTGACCAAATTGACCCGTATTGACCTACAATGTTATTTGATGCATTTAATAAGTGTTTCTTAGCTATATTTTTGGAAATTAATTCAACCATTTAATATTCCAAGTATTCATTAAATATCTTATATATAACACATTATTTTCATTCTACCTTTCTTAATGTAGGAAATAAAATAGTTTTTGTATTTCTACAATCAGGTTTACATACATGGGTCAAAAATGACCCATGTATGTAAGTGTGATAAAAAGGAAAAAAAGACATACTACAATAATTATTTAGTTATAAATAATTATTTTACAGTGATTTGGACCTAGCATGTAGTCACTAAGGAATTTGATAGGAAGCTTTTATTTGTAAACGATTGCCGTTAGGAACATGTTTTACCGTTGACCACATTTCACATGCCAAACTTGTCACAACTCAACAGGCTGCTTTTGCACTTCTTATTCATGTAAGTCTTATTTTACACTTCTAAGAAGATATTTGATAACTTGTGAAAGATAACAGTACATCATATTTGACCATTACCTGACCTTGTCATCCATTACTAGTGAGGAAGAGACTTCATGTCTTTGTCAAATTACACAGAAGGAACTGGCCAAATGCTGCTAGTCCATCCATCCATCTTCTTCCGCTTATCCGTGGTCGGGTCGCGGGGGTAGCAGTTCCAGCAGACAGCCCCAAACTTCCTTTTCCCTGGCGACATCAACCAGCTCTGACTGGGGGATCCCAAGGCGCTCCCAGGCCAGCGAAGAGATATAATCCCTCCACCTGGTCCTAGGTCTACCCCTTGGTCTCTTCCCAGCTGGACGTGCCTGGAATACCTCCCTAGGGAGGCGCCCAAGTGGCATCCTAACTAGGTGCCCGAACCACCTCAACTGGCTCCTTTCGACGCGAAGGAGGAGCGGCTCAACTCCGAGTCCCTCCCGGATGACCGAACTTCTCACCTTATCCCTAAGGGAGACACCAGCCACCCTGCGGAGAAAACCCATCTCGGCCGCTTGTATCCGCGATCTCGTTCTTTCGGTCATGACCCATCCTTCATTTCATGACCATAGGTGAGGGTAGGAACGAAAATGGCCCGGTAGACAGAGAGCTTTGCCTTCTGGCTCAGCTCCCTTTTCGTCACAACGGTGCGGTAAAGCGACTGCAGTACCGCTCTCGCTGCTCCGATTCTCCGGCCCATCTCACGCTCCATTGTTCCCTCACTCGAGAACAAGATCCCGAGATACTTGAACTCCTTCACTTGGGATAAGGACTCATTCCCTACTTGGAGTGGACAGTCCATCGGTTTCCTGCTGAGAACCATGGCCTCAGATTTGGAGGTGCTGATCCTCATCCCAGTCGCTTCACACTCGGTTGCGAACGGATCCAGTGAGTGCTGAAGGTCGCAGACGGATGAAGCCATCAGAACCACATCAAAAAAAGCAGTGGTGCAATCCTTAGTCCACCGAACTGCAAACCCCCTCCCCCATGACTACGCCTCGAAATCCGATCCATGTATATTACAAACAGGATTGGTGACAAAACGCAGCCCTGGCAGAGGCCAACCCTCACCGGAAATGGGTCCGACTTACTGCCGAGGACCCGGACACAGCTCTCGCTTTGGGAGTATAGAGATTGGATGGCCCCGAGTAGAGACCCCCTCACCCCATACTCCCGCAGCACCTCCCACAGTAACTCCCTGGGAACCCGGTCATACGCCTTCTCCAAGTCCACAAAACACATGTAGACCGGATAAGCGTACTCCCAGGCCCCCTCCAGGATCCTTGCGAGAGTAAAAAGCTGATCCGTCGTTCCACGACCAGGACGGAATCCGCATTGTTCCTCCTCAATCTGAGGTTCGACAATCGGCCTGACCCTCCTTTTGAGTACCTTAGAGTAAACTTTCCCGGGGAGGCTGAGTAGTGTGATGCCTCTGTAATTGGCACACACCCTCTGATCCCCCTTTTTAAAAAGGGGAACCACCACCCCGGTCTGCCACTCCTTCGGTACCGTTTCCGACTTCCACGCAATGTTGATGAGATGTGTCAACCATGACAGTCCCTCAACACCCAGAGCCTTCAGCATTTCTGGGCGGATCTCATCCACCCCCGGGGCTTTGCCACTGTGGAGTACAACCTCAGTGACCTCCCCCCGGGAGATTGGTGTTGATCCCCCGTCATACTCCAGCTCTGCCTCTAACATAGAGGGCGGAGTTGTCGGGTTCAGGAGTTCCTCAAAGTGTTCCTTCCAACGCCCTAACACTCCATCAGTTGAGGTCAACAACGTCCCATCCTTACTGTACACAGCTTGGATGGTTCCCTGCTTCCCCCTCCTGAGGTGTCGGACAGTTTTCGAGAACAACTTTGGTGTCGCCCGAAAGTCATTCTCCATGTCCTCTCCGAACTTCTCCCACACCCGCTGCTTTGCCTCGGCCACGGATGAGGCTGCTGCCCTTCGGGCCTGTCGGTACCTTGCAACTGCCTCGGGAGTCCCCCGGGATAACAAATCCCTGAAGGCCTCCTTCTTCAGTCGGACGGCTTCCCTGACCACCGGTGTCCACCAGGAGGTTCGAGGGTTATCGCCCCTTGGGGCACCTAGGACCTTGAGACCACAGCTCCCCGCCGCGGCTTCGGCAATAGAGGCTTTGAACACCGACCACTCTGGTTCAATGTCCCCAACCTCCACAGGAATGCCTGAAAAGCTCCGCCGGAGGTGTGAGTTGAAGGCCTCCTGAACTTGGGCCTCCTCCAGACGTTCCCAGTTCACCCGAACTACACGTTTGGGCTTACCAGGTCTATCCAGAGGCTTCCCCCGCCACTCGACCCAACTCACCACCAGATGGTGATCAGTTGACAACTCCGCCCCTCTCTTTACCCGAGTGTCCAAAACATACGGCCTCAGGTCCGATGATACGATAACGAAATTGATCATGGACCTTCTGCCTAGGGTGCTCTGGTACCACGTACACTTATGAGCATCCTTATGTTCGAACATGGTGTTTGTTATGGCCAATCTATGACTAGCACAGAAGTCCAGTAACAAACCACCACTCCGGTTCAGGGGGGCCGTTCCTCCCAATCACGCCCCTCCAAGTGTCTCCATCATTGCCCACATGTGCGTTGAAGTCTCCCAGCAAGACTAAAGAGTCCCCTTCAGGAGCCCCATACAGGACTCTTTCCAGGGTCTCCAAGAAGGCCGTATACTCTGAACTGCTGTTGGGTGCATAAGCACACACAACAGTCAGAGTTTCCCCCCCCCCATAACCCGCAGGCGTAGGGAGGCGACCGTCTCGTCCACTGGGGTAAACTCCAACAACGAAGCACCCAAACGGGGACTTGTGAGTATCCCCACACCCGCCCGGCGCCTCACACCTTGAGCAACTCCGGAGAAGAATAGAGTCCAACCCCTATCCAGAAGTAAGGTTCCAGAGCCGACGCTGTGCGTAGAGGCGAGCCCAACCAGATCCAACTGGTAACGCTCCACCTCCCGCACAAGCTCCGGCTCCTTCCCCCCCAGAGAGGTGACTTTCCACGTCCCCAAAGCCAGCTTCTTTCGCCCGGGTCTGGTCCGTCGAGACCCTCCGTTTTCCCTACCACCCTTCTGGCAGGGCACCCGACCCCATCGCTGTTTCCCGTAGGTGGTGGGCCCGCGGGACGGAGAAGCGGAGGTGTTGCCCACGTTGCCTTTTCGGGCTGGGCCCGGCCGGGCTCCGTGGCAAGCCTGGCCACCAGACGCTCGCCGACGAGTCCTCCTTCTGGGGCTGGCTCCAGAAAGGGACCCCGGGCTTCCTCCGGGCCGGGTATCCTCACTTCTTCTTGTTTTTTTCATGAAGTCTTTTGAAATGCTGCTAGTGTACAATATTATTATATCGCAACATCAATGGACAACTTCTTCACCAGTATCCCTCTGGCTGAAAAGCTCCTTGAGAAGAACCTGACCATTGTGGGGACTCTTCGTCAGAAGAAGCCGGACATACCGCCTGTCATGAAGCTATCCAAATTGAGGGAGAAGCATAGCTCAGAATCTGGATTCATTTGCAACATGACCATGGTGAGCTATGTGCAGGGCCGCCTTAATGCACGGGCTGAACTGGGCTGACGCCCAGTGGCCTACGGAGATCGGGGGCCTATCATGAGCCAATAAAAAAAAAAAAAAATTCAAATAGATTGTTTTCGGGTGTTTTTTTAAAATTTTAAATAAACAAAGTCTTGTCTTTCAGAATATGAAACTTTTATTTCCAAAATCACACAATAAATACATTTTTGAAGCTTGTAAAGGGAAGATGACAGCTCTCACTCGCCACCCTGCACTTCCACAGCGCCGCCCCCCCTCCCTCCGGCTGAAATTATCAATGTAAGGTATAGTAATCATAGATAACACGGCAGGGTCCGTTACAGTTTGTTTTCATCTGATTTAAATTAAACAAAGTCTTGGCTTTCAGAATACTAAACTTGTTTCGGCAAATTCAGATGATAAATACAACTTTGAAGCTTGTAACGGCATAAATACAAGCGGAGAACGGAGTAACTTGACGTCACAGCAGGCATAACAACAGCCGGTGTTTCTCGTGAGTGTTTTCCCCGGGAAACAAACACAATACACACAAACGCAAAATTACACAAACACACACGTATACACACACACACACACACACACACACACACACACACACACACACACACACACACACACACACACACTCGTGAGCTTCCCTCAGACCAGTAATCCAAATGCAAATATCTTCCCTCCATACTATTTTGATCATTTGCTCCGCTTATCAATCAGATCGATGGATTCCAGAGATTTTTCTCAAAAATGATGACTCCGAAACAGTCAGTGGGCACCACTTAACAGCCAATCAGAATGAGAATTTGTTTCACATGTGACTTATTCAAATTGCGAGTGATTGAGTGACAGATGAAGGTTTTTTAGGAGAAAATGTCAGAGAAGAAAAAGTTTGAGAGTGGCGCTCAGAAAAGGAAATTGTTGAGGGAAAAGGAGTTTCGAGACAAGCAGCTATTACAAAACATGCCAAAGCTTACAGATTATTTTAAACCTGTAGGCCAGGATGAGGAGGAAGGACAGATGAGTTCTGTACCGAGCGGCAGCGGTGCCGGCCGCGGGGCCTTGGAGCCAAGTAGGCCGTCTGGTTCTGATACCGATGGAGTAGCTGGAGTAGCGGGAAAGGAAAAACAGACAGGAGGGACATTATCCGTTGGAGGAGATGGTAGGACGACGAGGACTTGCTACGTGGAGGGGAGCCAACGGCAACCGGACAGATACATGAGGGAGGCCCGATACGTCACTCATTTGGAGGCGAGGACCAGGCGCGCATAGAGCAGAGTGGAGAAGTGCTATCACAGAGCCTGCCGAGGCTATAAATAACTTTGATTTGTTGTTTAAATAGGGGGCCTACAAAAACTATCAGCCCCAGGGCCTGATGGCAGGTTAAGGCAGGCTTGGCTATGTGCCGAAAAAGGGGAAAGCTGTTGTCCTCCTGAGCACCATGCATGAGGACAGTGTAAAGAAGAAACCAGAAGTGATTCAGTAATATAACATAACAAAATCAGGAGTGGACACAATGGATCAGATGGTTCCCTGAACGGTTGGTGCCGGAGTTCACATGCAAGCGGAGAACATGGAGGAGGCCCATGGTGCTCTGGCACAATGTGCTCGATGTTGCCACCCTCATTGCCTACTCCATCTTTACTGCACAACACCCTGATTACATGGGTGGTGTGACCAAAGTACGGCGGCGTTTCATCAAGGAGCTGGGCAAAGAGCTTGTCATGCCACATACACTATATGAAAAAAGTATTAACCCTCCTGTTGTCTTCGGGTCAAATCTGATCGATTTACTACTTTCATCATTCATAACTTTTTTGTTTTACATTCGATTCCATTAAGGCTTTATGATATCCTTCACAGTAGACATTTGAACATATACAATTGCTGATCACCACTTTCATAGAATTGTGGATGATTTAGTCAACTTTGTAACACCCATGGTGTTCCCTGTCAAAAATGACCGCCATAAAGAAATTGGAATTAGTGACCATCCGGATCAGATAAACACACACACACCCACACACACGCACACACACACATACTCTAGATGTGTGTCCCCCCCTTATGTGCCCAATCCCCCCATGTGAATCACACCTGGCACACGCAATACATGTTCAGTGTCTATTCTTTGTATATTTACTGCAGTTTTTCATGCATACCAGTCTGATACAATATTTACAGTTTGAATGGGTGTTAAATGAAATGTGGTGATGATTAATGTTTTTGTGTTAATGTAATAGCAGTTAAAACAGGACCGGTCAAATTTGACCGTGAACACCAAAGTAAGGGGGGGGGGGGGGGGAACGAATACAACAGGAGGGTTAATCATTGAATTCAGGTGTGTCGTTCACAGTGGCGACTGGTCATTAGGGGCAGGCACAGCCCCACCTAGTGTCAGCAGAAAGTATTAAAAATAATGATTACAAAAAAATGCAAAAAATAAATTAAAAAATATATAAAATATATTTTAAGATCATGGTTGATCATCTGATTCGTCTGTACATTGTTGTTTTAGTCTGTGTTCTTCTAATTAGTGTCTACAGTGTGTGCCTATTGAGCTGTTTAGAGCCATGTGGGACAAAACCCGATCCTGCCCCTCCCTCTCTCTGTCTAAGTGAACGGTGACTGTAAAAACTACACTGCGCATGCTCAGAATATTTTCCTATTTAATGTGTGTGGAAAAAAAATAATGACCATAGGGGCATAGTGCTGCCATCCCCACCATACGTCATCTCACATAATTCAGAGCTGATTGGCTGTAAATACGTGTGCCGCGAAAAGTGTGGTGTGTGAAGAGGAGAAGAGAGAGCTGCAGTGACAAGTCCTAAAACCAGGAAGTAAACTGCGCATGGCTTCCCATGGATTTCCTCGACAAAAAAGCAATGAGATTTCTCCATAGGATTTTAGAAAATAGCTCAAAATAAGATCTGTAGGAAACAAACCTGTTAGATAAATGCAAGTTTTGTTCAGCCAGATAATATCCACATCTCTACCCTACTTTTATAATTTTCGAATCATAAATCTATTGATTAGATTAGATTTATGATAGAATTTTGAAACTACAAGAACATAAGGAGGACTTTTACAAAAAAGTAATAGAGCTTTTTGTCCAGAAGGATAGGCAAATGGACTTAATCTTCATGTCAAGGTAAGACTGCAATTTTATTGAAAATGGGATCTTACTAAGAGAGAACAATTCAATATTTAAATGATAAAATAACATTTTTTGGGTATGCTTTTGTTGAACTGTTTGTTTAAAATTAATTGAAGCATCAGACAAAAAAAGCTTTTGAAAATAATATTATATTTTGATTTAGGTCAAAATATAATATTTGTAAACCTGAAGAGTCAGTGCCAGTGCCTCACCAGCCATGAACCTCTCTGCAGAAGCTTATAGACATCTACGTTTTTTGTGCCCCACCACTTTTGTACATATAAAAACGCCACTGGTCGTTCAGTCTCATTACTGAACGACCCATCACAGGTGTATAAATGCAAGCCCCTAGCCATGCAGTCTGCCTTTACAAACATGTGTGAAAGAATGGGTAGTTCTAAAGAGCTCACTGAATTCGAACGTGGTACTGTAATAGGATGCCACCATTGCAACAAGTCAGTTCGTGGAATGTCTTCTCTCCTAGATATTCCACGGTAAACTGTAAGTGGTATTACTGCAAAGTGGAAACGTTTAGGAGCAGCAACTCAGCCACGAACTCAATAACGGCAGAGTTCCAGCTCCGGGATTAATATCGGTACCAAAACTGAGCTTCAGGGCATTTTGGACAATTGCTTCCAACTTTTTGGGGAAGGCCCTTTTCTGTTCCAGCATGACTGAGCCAAGCAAGGTCCATCAAGGCCTGGTTGGGTGAGTTTGGTGTGGAAGAACTTGACCGCAACCTCATTGAACACCTTTGGGATGAACTAGAATGGAGAGCCAGGCCCTCTCGTCCAACATCACTGTCTGACCTCACACATGCTCTTCTGGATGAATGGGCAAAGATTCCCACAGACAGACTCCAAAATCTTGTAGAAAGCCTTCCCAGAAGAGTGGAAGCTGTTATAGCTGCAAAGGGGGGACCAACTTCCTATTAATGCCTAAGAATTTGGATGTCATAAAAGCTGCTGTAGGTGATATGTGTAGGTGGCCCAATACTTTTGTCAATATAGTAAATGAAGAGGCGCATGGAGGGCACGCCCCACCTCAAAAAGCACATTACAGGGGCAATGGAAAGAGGGCTAAAAAGACCAAACACACACACCACCCAGCCACATGTATTGTTTGGTTCAAATCACTGATAAAATCATTATTTTTAACAAAATTATTATTATAGTATGTTTTTTTTATCATTGTTATCACACATGGGTCATGTTTGACCCATGTGTGCAAACCTGATGTATTACTACAAAAACAGTTTTAGTTCCTATTTTGAAAGGTTGATTGAAAATAATGATGTGTGGTGATCAAAAACAAGATATTTAATGAATACTTGGAATATTAAATGATTAAATAAATGGATTTCCTAGCTAAGAAACACTCAGCCATACATGAAATAACATTGTAAGTCAATACGGGTCATTTTTTACCCATGTTGTCCCTTAGAAGGGATATGCATAGCTTGTGTATCAAAGGGTTAAATAATATATTTTGAATTGTCAAAGGAGTTTTATCACTTCAGTATTTGTTTTTGTGACATGACTGGCAGTGTTGGGTCCAACGACACTGTCCGATATACACTATCTGTATACTAAGAAGTGGACAGGTTCACGTGCAACATGTGTTTGGGCGTGAGACAAATCCAGACGTTTTACACACTTTCCTGTTTAATGTGGTCAGTGGGACCAGTGGCAGGGACCACAGCTACCATACGGTCTGATGTAAGGGCATACTGTAAGAGCTCTGTATGGGGGCGGTGCGCTATAATGTGAAGTGGGCATGCTGCCAGTTCTCTCTACCCCAGGGGCCTCTGGGTAATTATGTTTTACGTTTAAGTCCTCCATTCACCAGAGGGGAGATGTGTGGTGAGGGGCAGACCTAATACTGGGTGTGTCTGCAGGGTCCTCACTTCGACACACGTAGTAGGCCTACATGAACATGGACGTCTTAAAATAGCCACTAACAAATACCGTAGTACTCGAGCTTAAGTCATTTTTCTTTATTTTTTAAACGTTGTGACAAAGATGTGATGAATTAAGACCAGGATATATGCCTAATGATGATATATGTTGTGGTAAAGTATGGCGATACACACATACACAAACACAGACTGTTTCACCATCTGCAGGGCATGTTAGGTTATCTCCTTTGAGATTAAATAGCAGCCCCTAGAGGCTCAACATCGTCATCACACCCCCAACACAATTCTTTAAGTGCTCAACAAAACAAAAGGCCTTTTAGATTATGACATCACTTGTGTGCAGAGTTGGCATTTTGATGTTGTTAAAGACAAACACTCCTGGAGTGATTTCAATTGATCCATCTTGAGGGGAGCATGAATGTAACATTTAATAAAACATTTAACGTATTAATGTTTCAAGAAGGGTAAGGGGTAATAAAAAAAACAACTAACAAAAACTTGATTTATCACTTGATGTAAATGTCTACAGGAAATATACTATACTATGCAGTATGACCTGCATATGAATTCATAACGTTATCTAACATATTGCTTTTGGTATTACTGAGAACTATGAATGTTACTAATGATGATTACATATACAGTGTGAGTCACTCATTAGTGCAACAATGAAAACCTACTGAAGTTACTCAATAGAGCAAACTGTTGAATACTGTAAACATAATAATCATTAGGAAAACATTTAACAACGGTTGAATATTTTATGTTTATTTATCTTTTAAGTAGTGAAAACCTTAAGAGTGGTTTTTCCATTAATGATAGTGAGTGTGCCATATGTTTGCAGATGGGTGTTTATGGGATGCATTTTTGTCAAGAACTGTCTTTTATTTTATTGTTTTACTACATCCAGACCAGGATAACATATTACACTCCTTTAATTACTTCCTGTTATTTGCTGCCTGTAGCCACTTTTGAGGCCTCCTTTCAGGCAATTTCCCTTCATGTTCCCGTGCGAATAATACACTGTATCTTTTACATTTTGTAATGTATAAATAAAGAAAAAACAAAAGTATCTCATGTTAACAATAAATCAAACGATAAGGAATATGTGCAACATTAAAACAGTCGCTCGTAGTGATGAACCCTGACCTGACTCCCTTTACAAGAACTTCCAGCGCAGTTTGGTTTTTGAACAAAGGTTACTGTTTGGTTCATGCATCGTTTCCGCAATTCCTTTTTTAAGTATGTTTCAACACGACTATAGATAAATCCTGCTTGTCGTGTAAATAAGCAACTGTTGCTCAAAAACAAAACAAAATGGAATGTCCCCTTGCAGATTGTTAAGGTGGCTACTTTCTTCATTTTCTCAAAAAGGGATGCCAGTGATAATAGCTTCTCACTGCTGACCCCAAGTGGCCAAAGTCAGTTATTGCAGCTTGAATGCATTTTTCCCCCCACAAACACATACAGTACAGGGACCTGAAAGCAACATACTATACATTATCTTTGCTTGTATCAGTTGAAAAATAAACAAGAACGTTCACTATTTCTTCACATTGATACAAAATATCCCTGCTGATGTTTACATATTTTGCTGCAAGTAAGTTCATTTCTAGTACGCACGCAAGCGCAGTGTAAAATCTGTTGTACCCATACAACTCTTTTGATGCTCTTGGCTTGGTCGAATGTATCTGATGAAAATGTTCTGCAAGTCCATGAATCTTTTCATGGCTGTCGAATATGTAAAACCACACTGCACGCTGGTGTTCTGCATTAGATCGCTGCAGGGGAAGAAAATCACATCTGTAGCAGAGTTGAAAATCAAAACCAAAGAAATTCTGCTTCAGTGTGGATTCAGCTGGGATACGATCATCCTGTTGATGATCCGGTAAATGCAGTTAGTGAAACACAAAAACATGTGAAGAAATAAAAAAGGCACTTTTTCAAAATGTCAAGCAACTTTATTGAACTCATTATTTGTAGTTATTGAATAGGACATACGTGCATTCTTTTCATTAAGAAATTGGAGTTGCATTGATTTAAAAATCGTTACTACAGTGTTCTTCACCGTTCACATTCATCTCAGGGATTTGTTATGTATTCTTCAGACAGCCCCCTTAAGTATTGTGGTTACAGAGCAGAGCACTGAAACAGTGCTGAAACGAACTATAACTCAATACATTCATCTAAAATATCTTCAGATAAATCATTAAAAATTAAACCCTTTTTTTTCTTACTTCTTCACGAGATGACACTGACACTAGTTGCTAAACAAACTTAGCGGCCGCATTTAACCTAGCTGCCCAGCCCTCTAGCTAGACACGTATGTATTGTGTATTCAGTTATAACTAGTCTCACCACCTCTCACTACATTTTTGTTGCAAGTTCCTTTTACTGAGTCCAATTCATTCTGCCACAAAAAATGGCATTTTGGATTCCCTTAACATATCGTTAGCCTAATAGCATAATTGCCTAAGTCATTTTTTGGCCAAATTGTGATATCTGCCTAACTTTACTCTCCTACCACTGCTGCATCACCCTGCCTTATTGCCTATGTCCACAGCCTATCAGAATGCATTTTAGAGTCCAAAATCACTATCTGCCTAAGTCATCGCTTTGACTTAGGCATTTTTGCAGGGCACTTTTCCTTGTTTTCCAAAAACATTCAAATATGACTTGGGCAATTATGCTATTAGGCTAACGATATTTGTCTAGAAGCATTGTTGAGACACCGAAGGAAGGGCCTGAGTATTCATAATATGATCAAACTAAATGTAGCCTTTTCTGTTAGTTGTTATAAAATGTGCTCTTACATCACAATATGTATTTTCAATCCCCACTGAAGCTGAAATCAGACTTATTCCCAATGTGTGATTAAATACAAACAGAACACATCATCACATACACGCCAGCTCAGCAGGTGGCTTTGCCTTTACTTTTCAGCCCACACTGTGTCAATCAAACTAAATCAGCAAGTGGTTTAGGTGCTAGCCAATGTTCTAAGCCAATACGTTCCCATTCCTTCCACTAATGCTCCCAACACAGCAGTGAGGCTGAATCCCAACACAGCGGTGACGCTACCAGAATCAGAGTTCAGAGTCAATTTAATTCTCCTACAGGGCTTGAATGGGAATTTAGAGCAATTACCTCAAATGATCTCTTCAATAGGAAAATCATGCTTTGTTCGAATGAGTATTAGGTCCAAGCATAAAAGGGAAAAAACAAGGGAAATTGTTGATCTATTTTACATTCCAAATGTGGAGAATAAAGTCCAAAACCATGTAGGAAATACAGTTGTATTAGCCATTTGGAGAATACGTTTGAACTTTTCTGAGAATAAATCAAAGTACCAGTGTTAGCGCATACACTGATATGTTGACATTATTCCTGTAAGTTTGGCAGTTTTCTCAAAATGTAAAATAAATCCTCTTGTTTTTCCCCTCATACTCCTCCAACAACCGGACTTCTCAGTATATAAGCCGTGCACTCTGACTTACAATATCCTGAAAAGGCAAATCAGGGAACAACCCATTACACTCCTAGAAGTCAAGGATGATCACGCACTCCTCTTTTGGACTACAACATGCTTCTCTCACTTCAGACTCTCACTGTGTGTGTGTGTGTGTGTGTGTGTGTGTGTGTGTGTGTGTGTGTGTGTGTGTGTGTGTGTGTGTGTGTGTGTGTGTGTGTGTGTGTGTGTTCCTCAGTGTGTTACAGTTTGCTGCTCAGCTGAGGCTGTGTGTGTGTGCCGGCTGTTCCGGGGAAGCCTCCGTCGAAGGCGCCGTTCAGAACATCATCCAGGTTGGCGGCGATGACAAAGTCAAGGTCGGCCCTGACGTTAGCTGGTAGCTCCACTAAGTCCTTCTCGTTGCGTTTCGGGAGGATGACGCGCTTCACTCCCGCTCTGTGTGCCGCCAAAACTTTGTCTTTGATCCCGCCCACCTAAAACAGACCAATCAGGTGTGTTTAAAGTTGAAAAACAAATTCATCCTGTCTTTAAATTACATATTGAGAACTCACAGGCAGCACCAGCCCTCGCAGCGTGATCTCGCCCGTCATGGCGACATCTGATCGGACCAATCGACCGCTAAACAGCGAGGCTAGGCAGGTTACTATGGTAACACCTGCAGAAGGGCCATCCTTGGTGACGGCTCCAGCAGGGAAGTGGAGGTGGATGTCCGTCCCTTCCATAGGGTCTGGCCCTCCCACCACTGATCAAACACACACAAGTGCACGTCAATTAGCCTAGCTGCGGATTATAAGTATTTCTTGAACTGATGTACAGTCTGTGTCTGTGTGCACTCACTGTTGGTGAGCTGGTAGGTCTTAGCGTTGGCTCGGAGCCAGCTGATAGCCAGATGTGCGGATTCCTTCATAACATCTCCCAGCTGACCTGTCAGAGTGAGCTGGCCCTCCCCCTCCATCCGACTGGCCTCCACAAACAAGATCTCCCCCCCCAGCGGCGTCCAGGCCAGACCGACAGCCACGCCGGGAAGGGTGAGCCGCTCAGACACCTTACCACACACACACACACACACACACACACACACACACACACACACACACACACACACACACACACACACACACACACACACACACACACACACACACACACACACACACACACACACACACACACACACACACACACACACACACACACACACACACACACACACACACACACACACACACACACACACACACACACACACACACACACACACACACACACAAAAGGGAAAAGCGGGTTTGGTGTTTCACTTTATACTGTTTGATGATATCAAGTGGCTGCTGCGTGGCTCACTTAATGTACAGCAGCTGTTTATATTCATGAGCTGTGTAGAAATACCACACAGCCTCAGGACATTAAATATGTCTGGAGGTCAGCTCTGCAGATTTATGTACATGTGGATGGCTTCTGCTCACCTCCATCTCAAACAGAGGGGGCCCCAGGATGTCTTTTAGGGCCACGTGGTCGATCATGATGGGCATCTCTGGCGGCGCGGCAATGTCTGAGCGCAGGAAGGTAAGTTAGTGCTTTATGTTAATGTCATGTTTTGTATGAGAAGATGGATACATGAATAGAAGAACATTTTTCTCAGCTGCTACTTAGAATACAGTCACACAACAAACTGTCGTAGAACAAAACGTGATCCGTCTCTTAAATTTGTGTCAACCACAGACCTTATTTCGAGCTATCTTCCAAAATCCTATGGAGAAATCCGATTGGCTCTCAGACGAGGGAACCGTTTTACCGTGGTAAAATGCTAACTCACTTCCGGGTTTTAGGACTCGTCACTGCACCACTCTATTAATGTGCTTGTCTTCTCTTCAGTTTCCAGCAATATCTAATAAAAGCTGACATTTTAAAGGCTGTAAAGAGAAACAATGCTTCTTTTCAACAAGGATCCTCTTTTCCCACGTTTTATTGTCTACATTAAGTGAATAATGGAAACGACAATTTAGTTAAACTTTTATGCTGTTTGTTTCCCTTTGTTGATTTGTTTGAAATATTTTAGTAGTTGAATTATGTGAAACGTCTTAAAAGGGTCTAGGTTGAAAAGTTCATCCTTAATAAGAGAATCATTTGATGTA
This sequence comes from Harpagifer antarcticus, assembly GCA_902827135.1. Taxonomy (NCBI): domain Eukaryota; kingdom Metazoa; phylum Chordata; class Actinopteri; order Perciformes; family Harpagiferidae; genus Harpagifer; species Harpagifer antarcticus. The sequence goes on along the minus strand of CADEHL010001046.1, from coordinate 197,884 downwards.
TATTGATTGACTTTATTAGAAGAATGTGTTAGTATATGTAATGAGGGAGAGTGCTCTGCTTAGTATTTATCTCTCTGCTGCCAATCTAATCTCCCGACAGACACAACAGAACAGGCAGAGAGCTCGTGCCCTTACCCCCCCGCTGCGCTGGGTTCTCCGGGCTCAGAGCCTCTGTCTTTGTGACTGTGTGACTTTCAGCGATCTTCACAGCCACGGCCCGGCAGATCGCCCCCAGCTTCCTCTCAAGGGAGCGCACGCCCGCCTCCCGGGTGTAACTTAACAGGACAAAAACACACAAATGATGATGAATGAATGTGGGGTGAAGTTTCAATGGAGCTGTGGCTGAGCATCAGTGATCAGCGTGTGTCAGAGGTCTGCTACACAAACACAGGGTTCCTGCAGGTTCCACCAACTCAAATTCAAGACCTTTTTAAGACCACTTTGAATAGAATTTAAGACCTATTAGCAAAAAGAAGAAATACGTCCCATAATTACTTACAAAGTAAATGTATTCACGTTCAACATAAGAACAATGACTGAACATAACAGCATAACAGTACACAGAACTTTGTTAGCGTGTTAGACAAAAAGCAGAAAAAAAGAAACCGTGAATGTGTCTCTCTCTCTGTGTGTGTGTGTGTGTGTGTGTGTGTGTGTGTGTGTGTGTGTGTGTGTGTGTGTGTGTGTGTGTGTGTGTGTGTGTGTGTGTGTGTGTGTGTGTGTGTGTGTGTGTGTGTGTGTGTGTGTGTGTGTGTGTGTGTGTGTGTGTGTGTGTGTGTGTGTGTGTGTGTGTGACAAGAGCTATCTTCTGAGCTCTGCTCCCTTGGCTACAATCTTTCATCGTTGCTGTTGTAGGATTGGTGTTTAGCTACGGTATTTAGCGTCCACAACACCTTCGCTTTTAGAATAGGGTGACCAGACGTCCCCGTTTTCCGGGGACAGTCCCCGTTTGTATTGGCCTGTCCCCGGTTGAAACTGTCCCCGTTTTTTAATATACGTTAAAAACACATAGGAAGGTGAAATAAAACGTTTCATGTCATGTTTACCCAAACACTGGGTAAACAGACTGTGGTCAAGCCAGCCCGCACGTTGTATTGCGGTGCACGAATATCCTATGCATTATGGTAGAGGCCTGTAAAAACTGCCTTCAAAATAAAAGTGTTTACTCGGTCAATAACAAATATACCTAAAAAACACACCAAACATATTCATATATACTGGAGCTTAAATTAAGAAATATGTACTATATAATGTGATCAATAATAATTTAACGTATAACTACCACATTATAATGTAAAATGTAAGTATACAGTTATGAAGACATATCTGACATTTGCACTGGGTGACTTTAAAATGTATGCCGTTTAAAATCTCAAATTAGATCTATTGTCCATCTATATTTTGATTATTATTTAATGGAAACTGTCCATAATCAAAGAGTCATTCTAAGTCAATAAAATACTTATATCACTTCAGGGTGATAGCAGGAGACCCCATCTAGTCAATCAGAGAAAATCAGGACAATCTGATGTAGAGTTTCAAAATAAAATAGTTTTGAAATCTCATATATGGGCTATCGTCCTTCTGTTTTTACACAAGAATAAATAAAAAACTGTCAAATTATCAAAGACTTATTTCACTCCAGGGTGATAGCAGGACACCCCATCTAGTCACTCAGAGAGAATCAGGACAATCTGATGTACAGTTTCAAAATAAAAGACCTTTGAAGTCTCATATGTGAGATATATATCATATATATATATATATCGTCCTTCTGTTTGTATCCAACAGTTCAAATGTTCGAATTACATTGAACCAGAATTGTCCCCCTTTTTTCTTTAACAGTGAAGAAAATTGGATATGTTCAAGATATATTGACCGCAAAACTCAAAATGTCCACGGGTTTAATTTTGAAAATCTGGTCACCTTATTTTAGGGTTGACGTAGACCCAAACGTCCCCCGATGTTGTTGCGGGAGCTGCTAACCCTACATTTGCACACACAAAATGGTGCAAAAGGTGCAGCGGGCTTTAAACAACGGCGGGCTGGTTTCAACCAAACATTACATTTGAAGTTTTCCAACCAAAAAACGGTTGAACTTACACTTCCCCATATTTATTTGTGAGTAGATTCTAAGATACCTGAGTTTCTGACTTCCGCTAGCTTGGTTGCTAGGTTACTAGCTGGGTGTTCTCTGATAAGGGGCAGGGGGATGCAAAGTTAGTGATTACTGGTTCCATGTTGATTTATTTCAATACAAATTGTTGGGGGGAACTGAAAGGCTACTTTGCAGCCCGGACATTTCCCCCAAAACACATTTAGACGTGATCGCAACACAGAAGTACCTTTCAAATCCGATCATATAGTTAAAGGTCCCATGTCATGCTTTTCCGGTTATTACCCGTCCCCTTGTGTGTTATGAAGGTTTTTATGCATATAAACGGTCTGCAGTCAAAACCCTCAAAGTACACCCTGTAGCGAGTAAAACTCTAACACAGCTGTCTATGCGCCCCAGAACGCCTCGTTGGACATTTCTCTTTTTCTTCCTGGGTACAGTGCCGTGCCCATACCCAAATGGACCAATCCGTGGAGCCGTTACGTTATGTCCGCAGAGCCGTTACGTTAAGTCCGTTGAAAATTGAAATTGAAATTGAAAATATTAACAAATGGACCAATCCGCGGACTTCCTCACACACACACACAGTCTATCTTTTCTCAGCTGCAGCTCCACCGATTTCTCCTCCCTGAGATGGCGGGACGCGGCGAGTCGGTGTGTGAGCACACACACAAACTCCCAGCCAGGCTGCGGGTGTGTGTGTGTGTGTGTGTGTGTGTGTGTGTGTGTGTGTGTGTGTGTGTGTGTGTGTGTGTGTGTGTGTGTGTGTGTGTGTGTGTGTGTGTGTGTGTGTGTGTGTGTGTGTGTGTGTGTGTGTGTGTGTGTGTGTGTGTGTGTGTGTGTGTGTGTGTGTGTGTGTGTGTGTGTGTGTGTGTGTGTGTGTGTGTGTGTGTGTGTGTGTGTGTGTGTGTGTGTGTGTGGGCTGGGTTTCGCTGTGTCTCGCTGTCTTGCAGACGACCACTGGGCTCATAGGGAGGCTCAACAAGCCGTTTAGGACAGAGAGTGAATACACATACTATACAGAGATGCTGTATGGGAAACCAATGTGAGTTTGGAAAATTGAACAATGTACATTTATTTTAGTAGACCTCAACAATGGAATTATGATCAGTAGAAATGGCCATGACATGGGACCTTTAAGACCTTCTAAATCATATTTGAGAGCTTTCTTGTTTTTTTGATCATATTTAAGACTTTTTAAGACCCCGCGGGAACCCTGCAAACAGGTCAAAATTCAACAAACTGTTATTGGTAACAAATGTAGTGCCCCGCTCGGGCCTGAAAACGCTGATTAATTGTTTTTACTGCTACTTTAGGAAAACATAAAAATTAGAATTGATTTTTTCCCAGCGGAAATAGTTTTTTTTGACAGCGGCTTGGTTTTAAAAAAGAAGTACATAAATACAGATATTAATACAAACATAAGAAAATAAATGTAAATGTCTCAAAGGTTGAATAAAAATGTGTTTAAGTCAAATGTTAAAATGTCTAATAAAAGATACAATTAAATAGAATAACAAGATAAATATAAACGTAAAAAGTTACATTAAAATGGAATATAAATATGAATATAAACGTAAGAATTTTAAGTAAAATGTCCAATACAAGAAAAAATAAAACAGTAATATTTTATAGAAACATATAATGTTCAAATAAAAAAACTCAACAATATACAACATTGCAGAGTTCAAAAACCTTTATAGACTGTAGTCTAATTAGTTAGACCAGTCTATTGACGACGTGCGTCCATAGACGGGAATTTATCCAAGAGCATATCAATGAAAACCTGGGGTAAAAACATAAATGACCCATTCAAAATGAACTGGATTGATATGCAGACATACTTGAAGCCCTGAATTACATCCTAAACTACTTCAGTAACTCCACTCAACACCAAACCTCTTCTGTTTCTCCTTTTTTACTATTTGTTCTTCTAAAAAGGTATAGCCAGCAAAAAGGGAGTCTCCTTTGAAGGATGAGCACCAAGCTGTGTGCTGTTGGCTGTTCCTATGGTAACCAGACTGGAGTGTGTTGCACCGAGGCTCTGCGGGGATCGTAGTGCTTACTATGTGAAAAGAGCGGAAGCCTTTTTGTCAGCGGCATCTCAATGTGGGCTCATTTCCTTTTAAACATGCACTTTGATCCGGCTGGTACAGATGTTACCATTAAAATCTCACTAGCTGATTGACAGATATTCGGGCTGTATCCAGCTTCTCAAATATCAGGAGTGTTCTGCTTTTCTTCACAGTGACTTAAATACATTTGGTTTTGGACTACGGCAGTGGCTCAGTCAGTAGGGGCTTCGACTGGGAGCTGTAGGGTCGCCGGTTCAAGTCCCGGACCAGACCTAAAATATGGAGTGTGGACTGCTACTTGGAGAGGTCCCAGTTCACCTCCTGCCCTGCCGTGGTGCCCTTGAGCAAGGCACCGGACATCCCCCTTCCCCCCTCACTCCCATTGCTCCGCTGTACAATAGCTGCCCACTGCTCCTAGTACTAGACTCCTAGTACTAGGATGGGTTAAATGCAGAGAACACATTTCACTGTGTGTGCTGTGTGCTCTGCATGTGTGACCATTAAAGAGGGTTTCATCCCTCCCTATTCTATCTATACTGTTAGAACAACTCAATTACATCAGTGAAAGTGTGCTCTTTAACATTCTGATCAACATTTATTGCTATTTGCTGACCAAAAGATCCATCAAAAAATAGACATAAATTGTGAAAACAATGCAGCTTTCAAGAGGACATATTATGCTCCTTTTCAGGTTGGATATTTGTATTAAGTGTCTCTACTGGGACATGTTTCCACGCTTTAATGTTCAAAAAGCTCTTTATTTTTCTCACACTGCCTGTGCTGCAGCACCTCTCTTCACCCTCTGTCTGAAACCAGAGCCCAGTCTGCTCTGATTGGCCGGCTCAGTTGAGATTGGTCAACCGCTTAGAGATGTCCCGCCCCTTAGACTATCATGTACACTGTGTTGGAGCGCTAGCCAATAGAAGCACAGTAGAGATGTCACTATGTCGCTGAAGTATGACTATAATCGAGAGAGAGAGGATGTTAGCCTTTGCAGACCATTTTCATGCACAAAACCCTTTATAACACACTATAGAAAATAAGAAAAAAACTCAAAGCCACTTTAACTAACAGTACGCAATATTTTGTGACCGCTAATACTAACTAAATCACTGGGCAAATTGCAAATCCCCTACACGTCAACCATCCCATTTACAGATGATGTGAGGATTTAATCAAATGTGTCTGTTATTATATTTAAATGTTATGTGTGTGTGCGTTTACCTGTTGATGATATTCTGTGTGGTGTCCTGTGGTATATGCAGCTGTTGAGGGGTTAACCCATGCTGCTCCAGCTGGTTTTGGATCAGGTGACGGTGTGCTATCTCCACCTTCTCCTCCTGAGTGTAGCCTGAAACACACACACATGCCAATCAGAGTGTTTGAAGACAGTAATTAAACATAATCATTATTCTTATATGTAAGGGATAAAGCACAGCGAGCCAAACACCAGGTCTTTTAACTTATTTCCTTCTATTGCGCTTTTTCTTCTTCTCTTTTTCTTTACGTGGGACAGTTTAGCCATCATGAAGCCAATATTTAATCTGCTCCACATATTTAAAAATGTATATTTAAAAAGTGTTTTCTGATAAAAAAAATGTTTAGCAACGGGCTGCTATCGAAAAATAACAGATCACAGAATGTCCAGGTTGACCAATCAGAATCGAGTATTCAACTAAGCTGTATAATACAGTAATACATTGGTTAGTTATAATCAACCTTATTAGTCATAAATGATGTGCTGCTTGTTTGGATGTATCCAACTGTAATTTGCTACGCAGCAACTCACTTACACGGGTGCTCTATGGGGTTAGCTCATCACCAGAGCTAGAGTCTGGATCCAAGATCAAATGGAAAGTGCTAAAAGGGTTTCTTAGAGCTCCTGAACCCACCTGGTACCTGCAGCACCTCCATCCTGTCCAGCAGGGCGGGGGGGATGGTGGCTGTGGTGTTTGCTGTGGCAATAAAGAGCACTTGCGACAGGTCGAAGGCCACGTTGAGGTAATGGTCAGTGAAGCTGTGGTTCTGCTCCGGGTCCAGGACCTAAGGGCACAGATAGAGACAGTTTCAGTGTGTGTTTAGTATCAAACTTCATGTAATTAATTTACATAGAAAGAGGGCCAGCTAACCTTAGCCTAGCATAATCATCTCTGGTGAAAAATGGCCCCAGGGACTCTTAAGGGTTAACTCAAACGTGAGGAGTGATAACAGCATCAAAAGGCTGCAGCTGAAACATTATTTTATTAAATGTCACCAAGACTGATAAGATATTTGCCTCAGTGTCTTTTTACAATATGTTTAACTATAGAAGGAACCAGTTTTTCTTCCTTGATTAGATTAGATATGCTTTATTCACAACATTGGTTTCATCCTAGCCGCATGTACCAGGGCATGGCACATGAATTCAAAATTAAATTAAATAGAAAATAAACATATCAACAGTTAAAGATATATCTTCAGAGTATATCTTTTAAATACAAAACAAATACGTTTTTCTACGATATATTAGACAGACCTAATACTAGAAAAACGACTGTGGAAAGTAATTGGAGTTTTAAGTATTCATTTTAAATTAAAATGCAACAAGGACATGCTCACCAGTTTAGTCTCATAGTAGTAAAAAGTTACTTTCTTATATATCCAGAAAACAAGATACTTGTACTTTGTGGATCCTTCAATATATCAGCCATTTCCAGTGTTGGGAACAAAAATGTATTAAACTTAGCAATGAAGTTCTGAATTTTTGCATATTTTTATTTGATAAAGGTCGTCTGAAATACAGTTGCCCTAAAGTTATTCAACCTATTACAAGACGAGTCAGGTCTGCCTTTTTCTGCGTGACAGTGTTAACATACTTTGTTTACGTTAGGGCCGTACTAAATGAGTTTGATTGAGAATATTAACCTCTTTTCACCCTCTGTCTGAAACCAGCGCCCAGTCTGCACTGATTGGTTAGCTGGCTCGCTCAGTTGTGATTGGTCAACCGCCTAGAAATGTCCTGCCCTCAAGCCTATCATGTATAATGTGTTGGAGCACTTTGGGATTTTAGCCTTTGAAGACCATTTACATGCACAAAAACTATAATATACTACAGGAAAGGGAAAACTCTAAAATAGTATAATAGGGCCCCTTTAAGTGTGTGTTTAAAATAGATACTGTTTCCAAACGTTTGTGTCTAATTGAGGAGACGAATCCAACATCACATAAATGCAGCAGAATATTCCCTATCCCGCAAACTGGATCACAAAAATGAAACATCATTTATATATCCGCACCATTATTCCGATCCGCTCTAGTTTTTGATGGGTTCTTACTTGGCAAGTGCTTTACCCTTGTTCATGAGAATCGATTCAGTATTTTTTCTGTAATTCTGCTGAAAAATAAACACAAACAGAGTAACCTGACCGAGATCCCCTGTGCTTGAGATAAAAATAAAGAGGAGAAAGCTCAAGGGACAGAGCTAACCTCTAAAAGGGCCGCTGCAGGGTCTCCTTGCAGGCTCTTCCCCAGTTTGTCCACCTCGTCCAGGAGGAACACGGGGTTATTGACTGCCACCGTCTTCAGACCGTTGATTATGCGGCCCGGCATGCTCCCTACGTATGTGCGCCTGGAGGAGGGAACACAATTTGTGTAAATTATGACGAGAGAAAAGTGTCAAGGTGAATATCATTTGTTTTTGCATAGTCAACTGATCCTAGGAGTATGCATTGCATTACCAGGCATCAATAATAATAATGGAATTCTAGCACAAAAATGTCTGTGACAAATGCAGGCATTTGTGAGCTCGAGGCATGAAATCGGCAGGATTTGGGGTTCAAAGAAACGATATAAAAGAAACAACGGGGAGTAGTCTACCTGACATATTATTTATTCTTTAGTTGAACAGCTTGACAAATTGATCTGTATGCCTTGCTGTAAGTATGCCTGACACATGTTTCTCATCTGGCTGGGAGAAGGTGTCGAAACTCAGTCACGTTTGTCATTTTTATGCAGGGATCAGCCCTGCTGCAACCTGAGATACACTACACACACACACACACACACACACACACACACACACACACACACGCTCCAATAGGTCGCTTAGTAATCCCGCCTGATACTATATACCCGTGCCCACACACAGCAGAGTGTCTGTGTTTTGATGAGACTCATTCTGATCAAAGGCAAGATAAATGTTGAGACTCTAATGATTTCTTTTTTTACTTAAAAGCAGATACTGTGTGAGCGTGAGTCCATAAATAAACTGATAGTTTGTTTTGCAGAATACTTTTCCCTGATGTGAGCAAAACAGCACGGTAATCTTTTAATTCCACAAATGGTTTTGATAAATCCTTAATTTTGGTTGTCAGATCAAAGTTTATTCAATTCCACACAGTTGTCATTTTACCAGAAAATAACGCTGTATCCCCGGTTGAACCCTATCTGAGGTTACGGCACAATTGATTGAACTGTTCTAGATCAATGCCTCTGATGTTGTCATTTGAAAACCTGGTTTACTTTTCAAGAGACAACAATAGCGATACATAATAATAACGCTGAAAAGGGCATGTCTGGAGTTGGAGGCTCCGTAAGAGATGTGCTGTTTACAGATGTAATAGCTCTGCAGCCTCTTATCTGCACAACCTTTATAGATGCACATGTGTTTTAATCATCAGTCTTTTAAATTACACACAGGTTGACTCCCAGGCACGCTGGATTTAGATCCATCTTGAGCCAGTGTGTTAAACTGCTAGATAAATACTCCAACAAGACTCTTTTAGGAAAAACTTGAAAGAAATAAGGGAAACAAAATAGCTTTTTTTTTAATCAGTGTCATGTTCGAAATGTAACCCAAATACTTTAAGAGCTTCAAAACAAAATCCATGCATGCCACTGCATAATAAGGGTATTGGTTGGCGGAGCCCACGTTGTCTCTGGGCTCCGCCAACCAATTCACTTATTATGCAGTGGCATGCTGCCAACGTTCCAGCTGATAAAATGTGATACCTGTGTCCTCGGATGTCCGATTGGTCACAGACGCCTCCCAAAGCGATGCGGTGAAACTCTCTGCCCAGAGTCCTCGCTATGGACCGTCCCACACTGGTCTTACCTACTCCTGGGGGCCCCACGAAGCAGAGGATGGGTCCCTAAAGACAATAAAGAGGCATGAATTCACAGGCAAAAAATGTGACACAGGGTTGTGGCGGATGGCAGTTTGAATCCATCATACTTAATAATATAATCATATGCCTAACAGACTGACAATTCTTTAAGACACACCTTCAGTAAAGTCTTCAGCTGTCTCACAGCCAGGTACTCCAGCACACGTCTCTTCAGCTTATCCATGGCATAGTGGTCGTTGTCCAATAGAGTGCGAGCGGCTCGGATGTCCAGGCAGTCTGATGATCGTGCGTGTGCATGTTGGGTACATGTCGATGAGTTCCAAGAAAGAAAGAGAAAGCAAATAGAATGTTTTGTTAAGAAAAGGAGAGACAACCCTCCCTTAGGACATACTCTGGCTGTGACCTCTGACCCATAAATGAATTGAACCGTGTTCAGAGGTTTTTTGTTGTTCAGGCATTCTGTGGTCAGCAGCAGAGACAAGGCCAAGCAGAGTCTACCACAATTATATTATCATGTCAATTTGTAACATTTATCTGCAGCGGCTTTGATATTCTTTCTGATATTCTACCACAAATAAATGATCATGAATCATTTATGGTACACAGTTTGATAGGATTATTGAATTGGAATTCTTCATGGAAATTACCCTGGGTTAAGAGGACATGAGTTGTAGAAGATGTGATGTAAGTTAAAGCTGCTTTAACTGCATTTCTTGACAAGTAAGAGGCAGCAGAACAAATTGTTAGCAAAACATAGACATATGTTCACCTTCTAAAGCTGCTATGGCTAATAAGTTGCCTAGTTCACTAATACGGACTAACTTTATATATTTATATTATAAGTCTGCCACAAAATACACCAAAAGCAGCGAAAAAGACCGATGACGATTATTATTATTATATTATATTATTGTTGCTGATGGTTGTGGTAGAGGAGCTGTAGATTTTGCACTAAAATCTGTATCATGGTCAGTAGCGTCTGGAGCACGAACGCAACCCTGTGATCCGCCATTGTTGTTGTTGTTGTTGGCAAAACGCATCAGCAATGACGCGGGGGTGAACCGAACAGGAGAGGTGGAGAGAGGCGGGGCTATGCCGTCATCGTTTCAGGAAATGATCGTATAGGGCGTACACACGGAACCGCAAGCGTTTCGTCTCCAGACTTACCCACTTTGGGAGCCGTTTTCAATTTCGGCTTCGTGTGGACGAACCGTCTATACCAGTGGTTCTCAACTGGTCAGGCCTCGGGACCCACTTTTTCCTTTGTCAATAGATCGCGACCCAACATTTTGAAGCACTCAAATCTATTCGACAAAAAATCGTGCTGTAATATACGCTTTTCAGCATACAATATTAATACAAGTGAAGTACAGTGCATATATCCCTTATATCCCTTCACAGAACTAAAGTATGCTTTTAAAAAAAGGTTTAATGAGATGATGGAATCAAAGCTGAACTATATAAAAAGGCACGCATGCTGAAAACCCAACCCCAGAAGGGGGGTCTGGGGGGATTTTCCCCCAGGAGATTTTTAGAAATACTAACATAAACTATGCATTCTGGTACTCTGAGAAGAAAATAAATAATTATATTACTAGCTACCCGACATATTAATAATATTTTATGACATTGTTTGTTTTTCACTTTGTTCTGATAGTCTGTGTGACTTACTTTAAATTGTGGGTAAGGGTAGATAACTCCCATTGTTCTGTGACCTGTCAATCATCAAACCGGGGGTCATATTTCATTATGTGTTCATTTCTATCTCAAGTTGTACCCATGGATGTATAAAGAAGAGTTCTACGGCAAAGTTATTCTCCGTGGGGACTTCCGGCAACAATCTTTCTGATTGTCCAGAAGATATTTTATTGAGAAGATGATCACTATGTAACAGAAGTATTCAAAACCGTTTATGGTCTCCGGTACTTCCAGTCCAACGCCGACTGCATGCACAGCGTTAGAAAATTGGGCCTTCAAAATAAAAGTTTGACTTTTTCCCCCTCCAAAAAAAAAAAAAAAATTCCTATTCTTTTTTTTTCCTATTTTTTTTCTTCACTCACACATCCGCGACCCACTCGAAACGGGTCCGCGACCCACTTTTGGGTCGCGACCCACCAGTTGAGAACCACTGGTCTATACGATAAAGAACATTAGCAGATAGAACTGATATCGTCTCTGTGTGGACGGGGCCTAACATTAGCCCAGTTAGTTTTATGTGCTAATGAGTTAGGCTAATGTTTATTATGACAAAAGTTGTCTGTGTCGCCTGCAACACCCCCCTTTTTCGTACCTAAACAAGCAAAAGACTTCTGCATAGTTAATGCAACACCCCTAATATTTGTAATTGTTCTTTGAAGTAATGTTTGAGCGTGTGAATTCTCTGGGATTCAAAGTTCTTGGAATTGTTATGACGAAAAAATGTATCATAAAGCCAAGTTTGACATTGTGATGTGTTTGTTATTATCAATAACATATTAGAAAATATGTGATTATGTCTGTACTCTGGCTAAATCCCTCGTTGTGCAAAAGGCATTCGTTTTCAGATGGATTTGTGTCTTTGACAACATGATGAATGTAGGTCTAGTATTCAGCTTGAGTTTGCCAACTATTGTGTAAAAATATCTGGATCTGTAGCAGCTAAATGCTCAGATATGTTAACAGATAGTTGCTAACTTTTACATGGTGTTGTACTGAGAATTCTTGCTGTAAACAGCTGTGTTGGAAACTGGGTGAGATTGGATGAGAGCTGTGAGCCAAAAGGGCCAAGGTTTTGGGCCTTAAAACCAAAACAATGACCTGAAAGACACTAAAAACACTCCTCACAGCTGAGCTGAACTACAGAGCCTAGTAAATCAAGCAACACCTTTCATATTACAAGTCGTAATTTAATCTATTCTAAATAAAAATGTAATGATAAGTACAGGTTAAACTTTAAGTCTTACATAAAATAAATGAAAACACTAGTAATATACATTAGCAAGTTCCCTTCTTATGAATTTGAGAGGTAAACTTAATCAAGATGCCTGTGTTTGAAAGAACAACTGTTTATTCAATAGAAATTATAATCACCATTTATATTAAAATCTGTCAAAGGCTAATTTGGTCAGTCCTCCAGCTGACATGCTTCAAAGCAAAAACTGCAACCAAAAAAAGTGATAACATTGATATATTCAACCCAGCTATCACCAGTGTTTCAGTGAACACATGTTAAGCATCGCTAACGTCAATTTAAAGTCAAAATGACGGCTTCTGACAATGCCAAAGCTATCACACACCCATCATCAATCTTAACTGTTTTGCCACGGTGCAAAGGCATAACTAATGTAGTATCAGAGATCTCTTACAGAATCTGAGGAATCTGACATATTTTTCCTTTGGACCTGGAAAAAATGTGGCCTTCAGCTGTGTTTACCTTTAGTGCTTTTGCTCCATGGCAACTCTACCATCAGATCCAAGTAGTTTCTGGTCAGGGCGAACTCAGGCATGGACTGAGGCATCTTTTTTAATCTGAATACACATGTATGAGTTTAAATGTAATACAGGTCAGACTGTGGACTCATCAGTAAAATCGTACATTAAACATTAAAAACAAGCTTTGGCCTCAAAAGAGCCTTTTTTTAAATTAAATTAATCAAAACATGATCTAAAAGAAAGTATCAGCATGTGGCATTATTTCACCAACAAATATTTGCTTTTTTAGAACTGTGGAATCAAAAATGTCAGGACTTATAAATGTGAGTTTACCTCTTGAGCTCCTTCAGGCAAACTTTAAGTGCAGCTTCAGGCATTTTGGCTCTGTGGAGCTTCCTTTCCAAGGCTGCGGTGTCATCGCCATCCTCATCTTCATCTTCCTCATCCAGGTTAAATTGCCGGCCCGGGAACACTCCACCTTTACGAACTGATAACACCTGTTCAGATGAGACACAGAGTCGTGAGCAGATATATAAATACAGATATTGCTGAAAGGAAAAGGAGAAATACAAACGTTTTGTTACCGTCTTCTCATTGTCAGGACTTTTTTTTCTGGTTTTCTGCAGCAGCTTCAGTCCCTCTATCTGTCTGGTCAACATGGGCAGAGCCTTCTTGAATCGCTCCTCCAAACTTAATGCATCAAGGACCTTCAAAGCAAACATGGATTTACAAAAACATGAATAGATTCACTTTAGAGAAAATCTTGAACGCAGGCTTACTCCACTGTATGTTTCAAAGTCCGAAGGCTCCTCCAAGCATGCAACATTCAATATAGGTAAATCATAACAACACATTTTAAAAGTCATATCAAAAAAATATCAAAAAAATATATAAAAAAATACAAATTAAAATAAAATAATTATAAATATAATATAATTTAAATTAAAAATAAAATAGTGCAAGAGAATGGTGAAAGTGACACAATATGAAAGCAAATGCAGAAATAATAAAATTATATAAATGTAAAGTAAGTAATATTACAATATGAAAATGTATGTACAGTACCAGTATTCAAATCATTTCTCAATGGCAACTATCTAATGGTAGCCTTAAAAACATTGTGACAGTTATCCCATCACAGATCCAATGCAGGTACAGTTCATTATGAAGAAACACTGCACACATGTTTCCAGTGATTGACTATGTGTATACAAAATACAAAAACAAAAAATGTCAAAATGCTGATACCACATTGAAAACAGGCTTTAAACCATGAGTCACGTACGGTTATATCAAAGTAATGAGTTTGATGTAGGGCTGCTCAATTAATCGTATTTTAATCGCGATTATGATTATGGCTTGCAACGATTACGAAAACAACGAATCGAAATAAAACGATTATTTTTTTTTTTTTTGGCTTTTCAGTTGAGTTATACTTAAAGTTCAGGGTAATCAACTGTTAAAAACGTACTGTTCACATTTTTTTTCTCCAATAAATTGATGTTTTCAAAGTAAATGGATAATCGCTTTTAATAATCGTGATATCAATTATTGAGCCAAATAATCGAGATTATGATTTTTGCCATAATCGAGCAGCCCTAGTTTGATGTATGGGAAACACAGAGCTAACAGTTCACTTCACCTGGAGTTTCTCCTTGTTTGAGGTGCGGATCATGGAGGCTACCACATCAGGGAGAGTTTCCCTGGGCAGACTGTCCAGCAGACGCCTGAACTTAGCCACCACTGGAACAGACATGTCCAACATGCCTAACAACTAAACACACGGGAAGACATGGAAACACATTGGTGTAAGATTTAGTGACACCATTTTTCTAATGATCAGGGATAAAATCAGTTCAAAGCGATCAAACTTTTCTATTATTCCAAGGTTATGTTACACATTTTATTTGTCACACTAATTCTTCATATTTTCAATAGTTCAACGTTTTTTGTATATTTATATTTCCTGTAAACATTTATCCTTATTGAATATTTTTGAGGTTTCTAAAAATTATTTTTAGTTCTATTTTTGATCCTTTTTTACAATGTAATGTTATTACTGTGTTAATGCATGTACCGTTTTACACCAAACCAAATTCCCTGTATGAGTAAAACTACTCGGCAATAAACCTGATTCTGATACATGTTACCCCCCCTGTGTCTCCAATGTGTGATAAATGTACACTACCAGTCAAACGTTTGGACACACCGTCTCATTCCATGTTTTTTATTTATTTAAATGTGTTCTACATTGTAGATTTATACTGAAGACATCAAAACTATAAAAGAACACATATGGAATGATCTAGTAAACAGAATATAATTGATATGTTGCTGGCTCCTGCAGAATGCTGTGGTAGCCATGCTGGTTAAGTGTGCCTTGAATTCAGAATAAATCACAAACAGTGTCTCCAGCAAAGCCCCCCCACACCATCTCACTTCCTCCTCCATGCTTCACGGTGGGAACCACACATGCAGAAACCATCCGCTCACCTTCTCTGCGTCTCACAAGGACACGGCGGATGGAACCAAAAATCTCAAATTTGGACTCATCAGACCAAAGTAGAAAACAATTCAAATAAAATAAAAACTTCAAAAAACTTCAGGTTTGTCCAAACTTTTGACTGGTACTGTATATCAAATGACTGAGTCTTTCTGAGTCTTGGTTCTCTTTGGCTGCTCCGGAGACTCTTCAATTCTCCCTGCCAACATTCAACAATTTGGCGTGGCGCAGTCGTTCAGTTAGCCGGAATTTATTACACTTTCACCGGAATAGTCTGTTGAAGTCCAAATGAAAATCCAAGTGAAAATATTTCCCCTTAGCACAGTAAGAAACCACCAGCCCCTTTCACTAAGTGTGGAAAAAGAAGCCATCGCTGTTCTGTTTTGAGCCAGACAGGCCTACATGTATTTTGGCTTGTTTGCAAATTGTTTTTATAGAAGAATATGTAGGCCTACTGCTAAGGGAAATCATTTTTGACAAGGCATTGATTTTTGGGCCATGAAAAAAAAAGAGACTTGTTTGAACGAGAAAGTATCTTGTGTTCTCTTTTTCATGGCCCTTAAGGGGCAGCGTATATATGTTATTAAAAACATGTACAAAAAAAGGTCTGTAGTAGTTTTCGCTTATTTGATCCTTGTTATGACTGATCATCCTTGAGATGTTTTTATCACTTGATGGAGTCCACCTGTGGTAAACTAAATCGATTGCACATAACTTGGAAAGGAACACACCTGTCTATATGAGGTCTTACAGTTGACAGTGCATATCAGAGCACAAACCAAGCCATGTCCTGGGAATTGTCTGTAAACCTCAGAGACAGGATTGTATCAAGGCGCAGATCTGGGAAAAGGTACAGAAACCTGCAGCATTGAAGGTCCCAACGAGCACAGTGCCAGAAGGAAGCCACTCCTCAGCCAAAGGCACATGAAAGCCCCCATGGAGCACCTAGAGTACTCTCAGACCATGAGAAAACAAATGGTCTGGTTTGATGAAACCAAAATGGATCTCTTTGGCCTGACTGCCAAGAATCATGCCTGGAGGAAACTAGGCACCGCTCATCAGCTGGCCAACACCATCCCTACAGTGGAGCATGGTGGTGGCAGCATCCTGCTGTGGGGAGGTTTTTCAGAAGCAGGAACTGGGAGACTAGTCAGGATCAAGGGAACGATGAATGCAGCAATGTACAGAGAGATCCTTAATGAAAACCTGCTCCACAGCGCACTGGACCTCAGACTCAGAATGGGAGAAACTGCCCAAAGATAGGTGTGCCAAGCTTGTAGCATCATACTCACGCAGACTTGATGCTGTAATTGCTGCCAAAGGTGTTTCAACAAAGTATTGAGTAAAGGGTGTGAATACTTATGCACATGTGATATTTGAGTGTTTTGTTTTTAATTAATTTGCAAATATTCTTTTAAAACTTTTTCCACTTTGTCATTATGGGGTATTGTGTGTAGAATGTTGAGAAAAGAAATGAATTGAATCCATTTTGAAATAAGGCTGTAACATAACAAAATGTGGAAAAAGTGAAGGGGTATGAATACTTTCCGGATGCACTGTACATGCAAACAGCCCTCTTATGTTGCAGCACATAGAAACAAACTTAATTTTATACTAATTAATTCATGCGTTATACTTTTGTATTGGCGATAGATCTAGAACCATGACATGAACTACATGCGATCTGTGAAAAGATAGAGACTTTCTGGGTTGATGGACCTAACCTGGAAATGAAAACTCTGTAGAAATCACTGCTTTATTTCATTGGCAAACTGTACAACCCATACTGAACTGAGTTCAGTGTATAAATGAGCTTATTCTCTTCCTCTTATTTAATTCACTTTATCAGTTGAATAAAATGATTATAGTATATTATAAAAAATATTACTTTTCTTTCCTAGCTCTAATATGCACCAAAAATAAAACCATTGTTTTTGACTAGGACAGAGCATTTTCACCAAATCCTCTTCTTTTGTTAAGGGCTCTGGGTCTTGTTTTGCCTTACTTGTTTACTACCCCTCTATTCCAGTCCCACATACACACAAAGAACACCCTCACACACACATACCTGTACAGCCGCATGGTAGAACTTGTGGGACAGCTTCCCCAGCTCTACATCTTCTGCTGCGACCCCTTCTGAGGCTGGGGTCATGTACTGCTCCAGTTTATCCAGCTGCTCCACCTGAAAGGTTTTCCAAATGAGAGGCACCTATTGAAGTCCCTTTTGAAATTCAGAAAAAAGTCTCTTTAATCCTATATTGCCTATAAAGGAGGAACTATTAGTAATGAAGTCCCAAATCAGGGATTTGTCGTTTCTGACAATATTGAAAAAATATTAATAATGGCAATATTCCTATGATACTTTTACAATGACAATCAATATTCCACATATATCCTGTCCTACAGCTTCACCCTTTAAAATGTAAATTGCCTCCTTCCTAAACTCCATGCTGCTCCCATGCTGTACCCTCTTTGTCACTGTTATGCACATTTTGCTTTCTTCTTTTTTCAACTATGCATGCACTAGTCGGTAAAAAGAAGCTGTGTGTCGCAAATCGCTTCAATAATAAACAATATTCCAATTGCTTTTGTGGATGGAGCAAATGGAGCTGTGATTTTACAAAAGGGTCCACACATTATTTGTAAAAAAGAAATTGTACATTTTGATAAATTCTCAGAAAGACCTTTTTGATCTTAAATATACATATATTGAATTGTTTTACCTCTGCCAGGACAAAGGGTCGCTCCTTCAGCAGACTTGTCACACTGAAGCGACACAGTCCGGTGATGAGGAGGGTGTAGTGCGGCTTTGGCCAGTTGCTGCCCACAACCTGCACTGCTATACCCGCTGTACCAATTCTACAGAGAGAGGGAGAGAGAGAAAGTGAGACACAGGAGGGATGATGGACAACCCACTGGAGAAAGGATGGTTTGTCCTAAGCTTCATGGTGGCATTATCTTATATTTAACGAGTGTGCCCTGATGTTTTTTTCGTGAATGGTACAGATTTACAACTTGGTTTTGGTCGGGATCAAACAACTCTTTTATAATCTTTAAAGTTTTAAGTGTATTGTGGGAAAGTCTTTAATTTGAGTCTCATATCAAAAGCCAGCAAGAGCTAAGCTTAGCTACATACTTTAAAGTTGTACACTGGACCAAATGAACTTTAATTAAAAGGTTCAATGGTTGGTCATATACTCAGCTACAGTGTAGTTGTGCAGTGAATGTTTTGGGTCACAGGTTCCTCCAACAATACAACATACATATATAAAGACATAAAACAAATAAAAACAATAAAAACAGTGCAAGCTCGGATGTTCAGCAGTCTTATGGCATGTGGGATAAAACGGTCCCTGTGTCTGTTGGTCTTAAACTCATTTAAAGCATTACTGCCTGTAACCAATAATGAGTCTTCTGTCTATCTTCTGAGGCTTTTATTCTGCTCAGTGTTAAGTAAAACAGTTGTTATAAAAGACTTGCAGGATAACAAGCTGGAATAAAAGTCCTTTGGGTCATTTGGGACCCATTCAAATGCTGACACGTTTTTAAAACACACAGTTTGGGCCTCAATGACTTGAATTACACATGGTTTTTGGGGGGAAAAACGTGTTTTCGACGGGAACCCCACAAATTATTTAAAAACCCAATAGATTATTAAGAACTGAGCGGCTAGAGTTGCCAAAGTCAGTGTGGATGACAGCAGGACAGCAGGTTTAGCTATGGATCGATACAATACAGCAATTCAAGACTTCTTGGCAATGTTTCCTGACATAACAACCCCACACACACCTACACACAATATGTTACTGATTATGGACCGCGGGACATAGATTCCCGCGAATGAATGTGAAGTGAAGCGGAACTGACAGCCACCAGAGAGTAGATCACACCAGTTTGGCAAGGATGGTGGCTGGAGTGAGAAGCCTCTGAAGGGGCTCAGGCTCTAAATCAGACACATATGTACTGTCTAAAAGGGGAAGATGTTTGAATAAACAGCATTTAATCCCTGTTTCCCTTCAGAAATCCAATATCACTGAGGTCTACCACAACAACACAAGGACATCAGATTGTCTCCGTTATTTTAAGACTTTTAGCGTCATGGAGCCTTTAGTGTTGTTAAATAAACTATTTGCTAGCAGTGGATGGCCACAAAGTATTGCTACAATGCCAAGTTCAGTGCCTAAGCCAATGTAGCGGTTATTCCCCCCAGTAACCGTGGCTGTGAGATAGATAAACAATCGCTATTTAGTAACCAGCCTGACCCGGTAGACTGCAGGTGAAAGGTTAAAGTCTCTGTACTCAGCTGCAGGGCCACTGCTTAACTGTAGACTTTCAGAGAACAAATCACACAATGTCGGTTCTTTTCAGAATATGTGCATGCAACTGTGCATATAAATAAATATTAGGTTCATGTACAAGGCCGGACTGAAGTTGCCCGAGCTTTTTTCTCTCTGTTGTAGTTTCATAGATAACTTGGACCAAATGTAAATCAGTACGTCCAAACATGTAACAAAAAAAAATGCAAAGCAATTCCTCAATTATGACAAAGAATACACAGAATAAACCCATTTGCAGTGGGGAATATGCCTATTAAAGACATTAATGTGGACATATCTGCAAAATAACGTGATTTACTTGGGCTTTATGACTGCAGATTTGTTTTACTTTGTTAACCATTCAAATGTAAACGAATGACACACCCTGAATCTAAACTCCTACGCTTGGACTATTTTGTATTGTTTTTTTATTTGATTTGTTTTATGTCTTGTTCATATTGCATTGTTGAGGAACCTATAACCCAATAAAACCTTTAAAATATTGAAATCTTAAAAGACAAAATAAAGAAAAGAAAACGAAATCATAGATTAGCATGATATGCTCAGTAGTGCCAGTGAAATGCCATGGCCTACATGTTCAATGCATTGGGACATGGTGTTACCAAATGTTTATCCACTCTTGTCGAAAATGTAGATATAATGTATAGCAAGCTATCTTATTATCCCCTTAAAAGTGCTTAACAGAACTATTTTTTTTTAACTTCTCATGACCCCTAAGGTTTGAAAGGGTCCCCAGTCCCAGGTTGTACATCCTGTACAGTCAGCTGGTATGCATCCATAACAACAACAACAACAACAACAACAACACTCAAACTCGGGATATAACTGTTTACTCTTTATCTATGTATATAACTAAGCGTTGATTACTTATGCAAGCTGGGAAGGTCGTCGGTGTCTTGCTCTGGGTCTCTGGTGTTGGGAATCACTCCTATGATAGTGCTTTTCAGAGAAGTTCCCTTCAGAAGCCGCTGGCTGACCAGCTGCATGTTCCGCGGAGAGTCCACGCTGAATCTGACGGTGGAGCCCGGGAGCAGCACCCCTTCATGGGTCAGCAGCAGCGGCAGGCTGCTCGGTATCTGAATTCCGTCACCGGAGGCCATTGTCTGCTGTTCTCACAAGCAAAGTGGGTCACTGTCTATATAACACACAACTCTTGGAAACAAACAGGCACACTGTCAAATGGGCAAGACCTTCGGTTTTCATATGGCTTCCGAGTCGTTATTTCAAAATAAACGCAAAAAATAAATAAAGTAACGTTGGAAGTTTGAAAATTAATTAAGCACGTGTTTTGAGATCATGTTACTGAACATAAATGCAGTGGGTTTTGTTTTTACACGTATTTTTGCAATATGCTTACCCTAAAATTGAATACTATTTTCTCTCTCGCCTCACCATGGGTGACTTCCTGTATTCTCTGTTAAGGGCAGGCTACGGTGAGTACAGAGGGACAAACTAGACGTTATATAACATTGACGCTGCAAAGAGAAGTTGCGACATGTACTCAGATCAGTCTCAATCATACTTGCCAACCCTCCCGATTTTCGCGGGAGACTCCCGATTTCACAGCCCTCTCACAGTTTCCTCCCGGGGTCATATTTCTCCCGAATTTCTGACAAAATCAGTTTTACTCAGGACTGTTTCCACTCGGACTTTAATACAGCTACAACATTGTTTGGTTTCCATGGTAGCGCGTCTCTTTAGTAGCGCGCAACTGAAAGTCTGAGAGGGTGAGGGAGATAGTCACAGAAAACTGAACAAGAATCGACAACTTTACCCTCTCTGCTCACTCCTTTCCTGTAAAATACAGGTCCAGCCCACACATATGCTCCATCAAGGATGGTGCAACAGGCAGCAAGGCAGTGCACTTACAACTACAATGCATGTAAATAATAATTCCATTACTGCTAGGGATACTTATTCTCCCCCATATTTTCCAGAACACCATTAGACTGAGCTTTAACTTCAAGGGCCCTTAAACCTGTAATTCCCTGCCTGAGGGTCTGGGGCTAACAAAAAAGGGGCATCCTTTAAATAAACTCTTAAAACGTGTATTTCCCAAATGCCTTTATTCCTTTTAACACACTATTTTATTTACAACTGTTCTTTCTTGTTTGTTTGCATGTTTTGATCAGTATTGTCCTTGCAATCTGTACCTTTTTTTAAAGCGCAAATTAAATATAATTTATAACTGATTTATTTATTGACAGCTACTTTCTATTGTGCAGTATCAGATTTTTTAAACCAAACACAACATCAGAAAATATGATGCATTTGATAAACAGTATACAAATTAGTTAAATTATCTCAACTGAGGCCAGGTACAGCAATTATTTGTATACATTTTAACATTAGCAATAGGAATACAAACATAAATCATCTGACAGGAGACAACATGCTTAATAATGAGTACTCTTAATAGAGTACATTTAGCACAAGACACTTAAGTTACTTTAAAAGTAATATTACTTTTATCTGAATCTACCTCTTCCACCTAGTAATTGGAACCTCCTATTTGGCTACTGCAAATTTGATTGGCAGGTCTTTAACATTGCTTGCAGGATGATTGGTCTCCCCACACCCAACATTGCAGAGCTAAACAAAAGGGTCATCAGATGAATTGACACCTCAACAGACACCACGCCGCACCTCCTGCCCTCCAGGCGCAGGTACAGGGACCCCTGAGGGGCAGAGGGCACACCGCGGGAAAAGGTTCACTTAACAGGCTTACCTTGAGCAGGCCCACCTACAAAATGTCACTCAAAGTGACACATCCTGACCTGAAAAGGATTGATGAAAATGACCTCAAAGAAACAAGAATGGACTTTTCGAGCAAACAAAGACAACAAAGAGATGCAAAACAGCTCCAAAGAGACCACAAAAAAACTCTCAACGACCAAAAACATAAAAAATAAGCACAACAATTCTAGAACAAACTACAAAGTAATACAACATTATCACAAAACAGAGAGACATCAAAACTGCTAAAGCTATGTAGGCAGTCTTTAGTGATTCCTTTATGTTTTAGAAAATAATATTAGCAACACAAGATTGCAAGTAGCTGCATTTTATTATGCAAAACAATTGGACAGTCAGAATAATAATGGCAGCGTAATGAAAGACACATCAATAATAACTGGACACTAGGCACAGGGTTAGTTGATACAAAATAGCTATTTAATTTGTATTTCTTTCATTGAAGTATTGACACATAGCATTATACATTTCCAAAAAATAAATAAATTCAATATCTTGCATATAAAAAAGTCAGTTTTTAAAGAACAACCATCCACATGTTAGGAGTTATCATCTCTCTGCTGTTGCCAGTCAGTTTGGGGAAAATATAACTTTATATTCACAATAAGGGATCTTTGAATACACACCTAAAATGCTCTTATTGTAACAAAAAGACAACAGTACAGTTATATAGGATTAAGTGTAATACAAATATACGCTGCATTTAGAACAATACACCAATGATTATCATTCATTTATTACATCATTAAAGCTCTCCTGAATAGAGCTCCTTTCAGACCCAATCTCAACACTTTGCTTTCTATATAACATCATCCTTAACTCTTAAAGTAAGTAAACTCTTAAACTGAAGCCATTACCTTCTTATAGTAGGCTTTCATAAATAGATACCTGGTGCAGTCATAAGGGGTCACTAAGTTCTATGGGACAGATACCTGAAGTTTATAAGTGAAACACCATATTACTTTTTAAAATGGTGTAGTGTAAATGCCATTTATTTGAGTTATTTATGAATTACTCTACTCTATATCTATTTAATTTTAAACGGAAAATTGATTACTCTTAACTGTTGTAAAAGAGCAATTGTTCTATTTGTTTTTGATTTTTTTATGCTGTCATAATAAACATAAAGTATTGAAGGCAGAAGGAAGTGTTACACTTTAAACTGACTAACTTATACCTGTAATAACCTCTGTCTGGAACGCTTCGTTTTAGCGCCTGTCTTTAAGATCCCCTCCTGAAAAAGCTTATTCGGCTCTGGGTGTCTTGAGCCTGGGAAAGATTTTATCATAATATATATTTTCTGATGAGCCTGCATGTGAACCTTGAAGGGGAGCTCAATCTGAAAGGTCAGATACCTCAAATGCATTTATATAAAAAAAGGTCGATGTTGGCCCAAATGTTAATGTCAGAACAAAGTGAAATAGTGAAACTGATATTAATTCACATTTAAAAATGCTAATGGTCACTCTTCAAGCTTTGCACAGTTTGCCAGTAGGTCTGAAGTCAGTTCATGTCAATGCTCGGGCTCCAGCTCATTGATGTGTGGAAGAGTCAGATATGGTACAAAGTCTGCAGAAGTTTCTAGATATGATAACATTCCAATACATTGTCTCTCTTACGGCTTCATGTTGATCTCTGATCCGAACCATTCAGGTCCACTGGAGCACATCACAGGCTTTTTGGGGAGAGTTTTCCTAAAGCCACAGTGACATCCAATCGATGATCAGTTCAGTCCATATATGAACAAATCTCTCAAGAACAAATAATCAATCTGAGCTGCCATCAAGAGACAAATATTTAAACTTCATGTGTGACAGAATTGGAAAATCTAAAAGTTGGAGAATTTCTCCTAAATAAGTGTAATTTAATTTTAGCAGAAAGTCCATTATGCTCATGAAATCACCATAAATGCTGCTGCTGTACCTACAATATGAGTCTTCTTTGCGTGATAGAGCCATTGATCATACCTTATTCTCATAAAAACAATCTTAGCTCTGTTCGGTATATTTAGGAAATAATTATTGATGTTCACAAATCAGGACTGAGCTCTCTTGTTTCCGTGTGGATTGTCCTTTCACTCTTCTCTCTATCGCTGAAACGGAGATAATGACACCAACCCTTTATTGGTATCACCATTGCATCCCGCTGGCCCCTTCTCAGCTTCGAGGGCGTACATTTTTCTTCTTGCCTTTTTTCCAATGGGAAACACTGCAATCTGAAAAGTAGACAAGATAAACTTTATTTATTTTCATGGATATTCTTCCATTTCTACTACCACATGTGCTACTGGCTCCGAATGAAACTGTTCCATGTGGATATGAGCCTTGGGACTACTAAGAGATAATTACCTTCAGCCCCACTTTACTCTCAGGTTTCACCTTTTTGAGGAGTCAGATACAAAGTAGTTACAGCTGTACTTCATAATCGCAACGCATATCTTGCTTTTGTTCATATTAGACGCTCAGAGCAAATCCTAGAGTGATGTAGGAGGTTGTGTGGGTCAACCCAACACTGAATTATCACCCTGTTCTTGTCACATGTGAAATCATCAATCAACATTGACGGATTCACATTGTCAAAATTACATTTGTATCAAATATCCGCATCTTAACGCAGACCATGATTACTTTCTTAATCTAACCAAGTAGTTTTGTTGCCTAAACGTGAATGTAATTTTGTTAGAATTCATACTAAGAACTAAAACTGTGTCCATACACCTGTATGTGACAAAATGTACTTGAGAACACTCCCCCCATGGTTCCTCTAGAGTCTAGACTAACACTCAAAAAGTACATACACCCCATATGTAATACAGAACACTTGTAAGCCCTGTCATGTTAGTCCTGTCACGTCACCTAAGATATTAAGCTCTTCCCAGTAAAGTCACACACGAAACGTAACTTTATTTGGTAATTAGTTGAAGTGTGTAGAGATGCAGTGACTTAAGTCTCTGTGAAAGTCACGAACGCAGTTTAACCCGTGACTATGAGCCTCATATGGAGGGGCAAAAGCACAGTGAACACATGTTACTGAAAGTAGACCACGCCATGAGGATATCCGGTACGAACGTTTTTTTAAACATGATTCTGATTGGGAATTATGTTAAATGCAGGTTATTATGTAGATTTTAAGCCTTTTGTGATATTGACATGTTTTACCTTTTCAATATACTAGGCAGTGATCACATTATAACTGAACAGAAAATGCATTTTCACTGGGTTAATACCGGAAAAGCAACAGGTTTTTATCTGCATTGCTTACAACAAATAATTAATCAGCTATTTTCTTACCGTCGTGCTGCTCATAACTATGCCATTTACCACTGAAATGTGCCATCTGATTGTGTTCACCTGTGGCCCTTGTGTTTCTCCTCCTCTGCCCGGCTGTTTCTCGTCTTGTGATTACCCCTCCCTGTATTTAGTCTTGTCTCCTCCTGTGTTCAGTGTTGCTGCTTCTTTTGTATGTGACCCAGTTCACCGAAGAGTTTTTTGTTTGTTCCATGTTTACTCAAGACCTTGAAATAAAGGTATCGTCAAGTGTAATCTGCGTTCGGGTCCTACCTGCTTTACTCTGCGTAACAGAGAGCACCAACAAAGAAATGGACCCAGCGGATTTTCATGAGTTTGAGTTGGATCTGTTCGATCTAGACTTTTCTCTACAATGTTATCATGCCGAGTGGAAAGGAACTTCTTCTAGAAAGGACAAAGAGGCTATTCTCGAGAAGGCACGAATGGAGGTGGCCGAAATGCCTTGGTTGAAGAGTTCGTTGCCGGAGTGGTTACAGCTTTTCACAAGTTGTCCTGAGGACTGGTCCGACGCTTCTAACCCTTTCCTCGGATCCGACTACGGTCCTGTTGGAGGTCCACGGAGTCTCTAAAGAGCCTCTAGGAGACGCAGGGCCAGGATTCCAGCCCGTGCTCCAACAGCCATGATCCCGGTGTGGGATTCCCGGCCTGCTAGCCCCAGGCATGCTAGCTCCCTGTCTCCCAATTCCCAACTTGGCACCATACGCCTCGGTGGGTTCCGTCTGAAGTCAACCCATGCTTCTGCCCCAGTTCCTGCTCCTGTCCAGGAGTCGTATGCTGGAACTCGTCTGGCTTATGGAGGTCCACGGAGCCTTCAGGCGGCTGCTAAGAGAAGGAGTCGCAAGCAGCCCGAGCCTCAAGAGCCATGGCTCCAGCCCCAGTACAGGCCCCAGCAGCCATGGCTCCATGCTCCAGTATTGGCCCACACAGCCATGGTTTCGTGCTACAGTACCATCCCACACAGCCATGGTTCCGGTTCCGTGCCCAGCAGCCATGGTTCCGGCTACGGAACCGGCCCACACAGCCATGGTTCCGGCCCCAGTTCCGGCCCCAGCAGCTATGGTTCTGGCTCCAGTACCGGCCCCAGTACACATGGTCCCGACTCCAGTTTCGGCTCCAGGACTAGCTTACCGGCCAACGCCAGCTCCCGAGTCCTGTCAGC
The DNA here is from genome assembly GCA_902827135.1 of Harpagifer antarcticus. Lineage (NCBI taxonomy): Eukaryota > Metazoa > Chordata > Actinopteri > Perciformes > Harpagiferidae > Harpagifer > Harpagifer antarcticus. Next base: position 171,116 of record CADEHL010001046.1, on the reverse strand, counting down.
ATACCGGCCGACTCCAGCTTCTCGTCTCCAGTTGGCTGTTCAGCCGACGCCAGCTCCCCGAGTCCTGTCGGCGTACTCCTGTTGGCTCTCCAGCTGACTCCAGCCCCTCGTGTTCTGTTGGCGAACCAACCGTCTCAAGTCTCCTCTCGAGTCCCCTCTCGAGTTCCTTCTCCAGTCACCTCTCGAGTCTCCGCTCAAGTTCCCTCTCGAGTTCCCTCTCGAGATCCCTCTCGAGATCCCTCTCGAGTTCCCTCTCGAGATCCCTCTCGAGATCCCTCTCGAGTTCCCTCTCGAGTTCCCTCTCGAGATCCCTCTCGAGATCCCTCTCGAGATCCCTCTCGAGTCCCCTCTCGAGTCTCCTCTCGAGTCCCCTCTCGAGTCCCCTCTCGAGTTCCCTCTCTTGTCCCCTCTCTTGTCCCCTCTCTTGTCCCCTCTCTTGTCCCCTCTCCAGTCTCCTCTCCAGTCCCCTCTCGAGTCCCCTCTCGAGTCCCCTCTCGAGTTCCCTCTCGAGTTCCCTCTCGATTTCTCTCTCGAGTTCCCTCTCAAGTCACCTCTCGAGTTCCCTCTCAAGTCCCTACCCAACGTTCTGGTCCGTTGGAGGTTCCGCTGGGAGTCCTGCCAACCCTATGTCCTGTGCCGTTGGAGGCCCCGCCGACTACTCTTCTGCCGGGGGTCCTGCCAACCCTATGTCCTGTGCCGTTGGAGGCCCCGCAGACTACTCTTCTGCCGGGGGTCCTGCCAACCCCATGTCCTGAGCCGTTAGAGGTCCCGCAGACTACTCTTCTGCCGAGGGTCCTGCCAACTCCATGTCTTGTCCCGTTGGAGGTCCCGCAGACTGCTCTTCTGCCGGGGGTCCTGCCAACTCCATGTCCTATGCCGTTGGAGGTCCCGCAGACTACTCTTCTGCCGGGGGTCCTGCCAACCCTATGTCCCGTGCCGTTGGAGGTTCCGCCGACTGCTCTCCTGCCGGGGGTCCTGCCAGCCCTATGTCCTCTTCCATGGGGGATCTTGCCGACACCGGCTCTTGCCCGGCCTCCAGAGCTGTCCGGTCTTCACCCTCGAGCCCGGTCCCCTGAGTTCGCCCGTTGTGCTGAGTTCGCCCGTTGTGGTCTTCGCCCCTCCTCGAACTCTGCCTTGCCCCCGGGCCGTCCGCCCGAGACCCCCTCCTCGAACTCTGCCTTGCCCCCGGGCCGTCCGCCCGAGACCCCCTCCTCGAACTCTGCCTTGCCCCCGGGCCGTCCGCCCGAGTTCCCCACCTTGGTCTCTGCCTTGCCCCCGGGCCGTCCGCCCGAGACCCGTCCTCCAGACCCCCTCCAGACCCCCTCCACCCACCCTGCTGGACTTTGTTTTTTGGGACGTCTGGGATCCATCCCTTGAGGGGGGGGTTATGTCACACTCCTAAGTTCATGTCACGGTTGTAGGTTTGGGTGTTCTTGCTGTTTTCCATGTCATGTTTTCCTCTGGGTGATTGTCTGGTCCTTTTCCCTGTGTTTTTCCTCTTGTCATTAGTTTCCCTGGTGCGTCTAGTTATCTGATTGTGTTCACCTGTGGCCCTTGTGTTTCTCCTCCCCTGCCCGGCTGTTTCTCATCTTGTGATTACCCCTCCCTGTATTTAGTCTTGTCTCCTCCTGTGTTCAGTGTTGCTGCTTCTTTTGTATGTGACCCAGTTCACCGAAGAGTGTTTTGTTTGTCCAAGTGTATTTAAAGTCCTTGAAATAAAGGTATCGTCAAGTGTAATCTGCGTTTGGGTCCTACCTGCTTCACTCTGCGTAACAATAATGGCAGGCCTTGTGCGAATTATGACAATATTCACCCAAATTGTGAAAAATGCCATCTAACAGCAAATGAGTGCATACAGTATGTTTTGGTCGTGTCCATGTCTGCGTAACTAGTGGCCTACGATTTTCAATACTCTAACGGAGGTCACTGGGACACTTATCCAAACTAATGCCATTACTGCTCTTTCGACATTCCTCAGTTGCCTTTTGCCGAGGCTCCCAGTGGATCTGATAACTCTGCTGACATTGTCTAGACCTCTAGTACTAATGAGATGATGATGAAAAAAAACGTTATTTATGGCTTGAAAAACTTCTCCCAAGAAGTTTCAAAATAATTGGTAGAAACGCTACGACATTACTGTCTGTGAAAAAGCAATAAACAAAGCTCATCAACAAAAAAAGATGGTGGAACTATTAAAACTAAATGGGGGGGCAGGAGCTGGGGATGTAATTGACATAGGCCCTACCTTATCTTTTACTCGTGGTATGGCATACCATACATTTACAGGCTTACCAGGGGTAAGATTGTGTCCCCTGGTAACTTTAAATACTCATGAATGCTCAAAGTTACAAATCTGGGCATTCAGTAATACATCTAGATGTTGAAGATATGCAGACTCTCACACATAGAGCTCAGAACGTAATTCATATTGGGATGGGTTTTTTAAAACTCTGACCTCCTAACTAAAACAAATGATATTGAATTGAGAAATCTCATTGCCAGATATATTTTACTGTTACAAAGGAACCAATAACAAATGAGAGGCAGATCATGGCTTCAGTTGCCCTTGACTAACCCAAATTTAAGAGAAACACAAATGTTGATGGACCCTTTGCCATCAGGTATCTAACATAATACCATGTCCTGTAGGGAAGTCTTTTCTTTTAATTGTTCTTACAAAGCATGTGCTGCTTGTGTTTCTCTCTAATTAGGAAAATAACATGTTTTTAATTTTTTTTCTTGGTTACATCCTGTGCCACTGGAGGGTTTTCTTTCAAATACTCACAGTCCCGCTTTGTTTCTGTGCTGGCAAAGCACTCACTGAAGAGGCAGTGCATGGTGTGGCAGAGGTTGTCCAGGAGAGACTTTGGGGAAGCAGATCTCCAACTGGACTCGGGCACTCTGCTAGGCTCTTCTGTTAAATGATCCCAAGTGTCCTGGATAGACTCTGGAAGCTCCTGCTGGAACACCTGGGCACACAGAGACAGAAGCGTGAGTCAGTAGCTTCATTTGAAGTATGTATCCATCCAATACCTCTTAAGAAATTAGAGACTATCTCACACTGCTTAATTAAATTAAGCAGTGTGAGAAAGTCTCTAGATGCTTTTATGGCCATTTCAAAGCATACTGTAGATGCAGAACTTGTGACCCATCAGCTCTGAGGCTACACCACACTTGGGTGTTTTCTTCATTTGAACTCACATGGCAACACATTTCTTTGATGTAATTTCATTCACTTTGTCATTAATACTTTCACACAGAAAGGGAAAAGTATATGGGGGGGAAATGGCCATGTTGCATAATCACGTTGTGTGTACATTTTCTAAAAGTAGCCTTGGTTCAGAGTGTTATAAATTGCTTATGGGGATTATAAAACCACATGGAGGCTCCTAGTCCAAACCGTAGACTGTATAAATACTCAATGAGTCCCTACACCTTTCATCACCCACAGGTAGGACCTCAATTAGGGTTGGGTTGTTTGTACTTGTGTTCAATTTGATCGTCCTTTTTTTTGGTCGCACAGTCACACTAATTGTCATTACAAGACAATGTAATGTATCTATGTCCAGCTGTTATAAACATACAAATGAGGATTTCAGTGAGCTCAGTAAATGAAGGCGTTCATTATTGTGACATCATTCGTAGAAGTTACCTGCATTGTTTCCCTTTATCCTAAATCATCTGAGTTCCCTAATTGGTAAACGTTCAGAATTAAGTAACTGTCCGTGATCTGTCTGTGAGTCCAGCCTGACTGTCTGCTGACTTTAGACTCACTGTCTACTTCTATAGAGGCCATAGGGCATGTGGAAGATGACTGATATAGGACAACGGTATGCATTCAAGTAACTTGTCCACGAGTCCATGAAGGTTTCTCAATTCTCTAATTTCCCCTCCTCGAATCCTCGGTCCTCCGGTAGTGACCCGGAAATTGATTTCAGCGTGCCATGTTGAAGGACATCTAATTTCTCTAAATGCGGATCGAGCATTGAGGAGGCTCTCTGGAGGAGCTATAATCGAGGATACACTGATAGTTCTTCCGTGGCTCCTTCGCGGATGTATTTCCGGCAACAGTGATGTTTCAAAGAGTCGTGACGCACGGCCAGAGGGGGGGGGTATATATCCAGTCTCTGATTGTGTAACGTTATTATGAGAGTGCTCTCATACATGTTTGAATCTGAAATTGTATATATTTATATACATATACATATATATGTATATATTATATACATATATATATGTGTGTGTATATATGTCCACATCTGTAGCCTGTTATTGTCTCGTTATACCGCACTGTGAATGAATTCAAGGTAAATATATGTCATCATGAACACAGTCCTGCCCATCAGACAGAGGGCTGCTGTGCCCTCTGTCTGATGTCATCATTAATGGACCTCTCTTTCAGAGGAGAGAATTTCTAATTTCTCTAAACGCCTGCTGCTTCCCCTCCTCTCTCCTCGGTTCCCCTCCTCGACTCCTCTGCTCGCATCTCCTGTGGGCGGGACTAAGACACGAGGATAGGAGTCAAGGATAGGAGTCGAGGAGGGGAGTTGAGGAGGGGAATTAGAGAAATGAGAAACCTTCCATGTCTGCCATAAAGAAAGTTGTCCAGGAAGAGTTTTTTTTACAACTGCTACCACTGGGCCAACAGTGTTTAACACAGAGTTTCAAGAGGACACAAGAATCGTAATGGAAAAATAGACTTTAGATAAAATACCTGCACAGATTGGTCAACAAGATCAAAGAGTGTGTTGCATTCATTTTCACTGAACTTTTGGTGGACGGTAAATAGAAGCTGAATTCAATTACCAATGATTGAATGATTGCATTCATTCTCAATATTGATAAATAAAATCAATGTGACTCCAGTCAAATATCCTCTGACCCTTACAGTCTTTTCGTATTTCACATTACATTTGTTACAGTATATTACAACCCCCCTGGATTTGTTTTCTCCAACAGGGTTTACAATCACTACTATTTGTATGCTTATTATAAGTACTACCAAGGGGGCAAAACCCAATTTTTTAGGAAATCAGACATGGAATGTTGTAAAAGGTTGTCCACCAGAAATTATATCTGTGGTGTCTAGACATTTGTGTTAAGTTCATTTATTTAGTTCAGTCCTTTTGTCTTTTGCATTGTCTTGTGATTTCCTGTTTTATTTTGTAGTAACCTTTCCCTCTCGTTTCAGAGCATTCCTGCCCTTGTGTGTTTTTCCCTCCAGTGTGATTGTCAGCCCCTCCCTTAATTGTTGCCACCTGTGTCCCCTTACCTAGTGTGTATATATAGTCTGCGTCTCCCTTTGTCCTGTGCCAGTTCGTCTTGTCTCATCAAGCCTGCCAGTCATTCCTTGATCGTGTTAAGTATATTTTTGAAAGACTCTTTTGGTTTCATTTTTGATGTAGATGTTTTTGTTTAGAGTTTTGATCCTCCAAGTGAGCGTTTTGTGTTTTGACCTTAATTAAAAGACACCTGATCTGTTTCTGGTGTTGTGCGTTTGGGTCCTGAGCCTTGTGACATTCTTAACAGTACGAACTGGCCAAAGAATGGACCCAGCTGACCCAGACAGGTTCAGAGCAGCTCTGCGCTCACAAGGCACGCTTTTGTCTCAGCATGACGATCAGCTGAAATCAATTGACCAGGGAGTGAGAGACGTGAGTGGTCGTCAAGAAAGCTTCCAAACATCTGTGAAGAGCCAAGTAAACTACTTGGCAGATCAGCTTGTCCGTGTCCTTGCTCACCTGGAAGCTGGATCTCAAAAAATGTCCACTGCTGCGCCCCTGCCTGAGGCTGTGAATCCTGTGATCCAAGGACCTACTCCTTCTTCATGCTCTCGTCTCGCATCTCCAGAGAAATTCTCCGGTGACTCAGGTGACTGTCGTCCTTTTTTAGTCCAATGCGACCTGTATTATCAACATCAGCCTTCTGCTTTTCCAACAGACCAGTCTAGGATAGGATAGCTTTCATGATAACACACTTGACTGGTAGAGCAGCAGCCTGGGCTACAGCAGAATGGACCAGAGACTCTCCCCTTTGCAGATCACTCAGACTGTTTACTGATTCCCTGAAAAAGATTTTTGATTGTACAGCACCAGGGAGAGAATCGGCTAAAGCTCTAGTTCAACTCAAGCAAAGAAATCAAAGAGTGTCTATTTATGCCATAGAGTTTAGGACAATAGCAGCAGACAGTGGCTGGAATGATCTGGCCTTGCTGGACGCCTTTGTAAATGGACTTTCAGGCCTTGTCAAAGATCACTTAGCCCCATTAGATCTTCCAGAAGATTTAGACTTTGTGATTGCTCTGGCCATATGAATAGATAATAGACTATGGGATAGACAAAAAGAAAGAGAACATCCTGCAGTTCGTTCACCAAGCTCCAGGGGGCCTCCTCGTGGCAGGGGGAGGATTCTTCTTCAGGAGTCTGGATCAAGCCTCCTTTGACAACGCCATCCACCACATCAGATGAACCCATGCAACTTGGCCGAGCAAGACTTTCACTAGAGGAGCGTGAACGGCGCCTCCGCCAGGGCCTGTGTTTCTACCGCGGGCATCGTGGACACCTGATTGCCGCTTGCTCACTAAAAGACAGGGCTCCCCAGGCAAGAGGAGGGCGCTGGTGAGCCGACTAACTTCTGACTACTCTCCTCGTACATTGACTCCTATCCAAGTAAAATTAGGTAAGCAGACCTTAACACAGAATGTTCTCATTGATTCAGGAGCAGACAAAAGTTTTATGACCTGGAATCTTGCCAAAAGCTTGAACATTGTCAACATGCCCTTAGCACAAACTTTAAATGCCAGCGCCCTTGATGGAAGATTATTGTTTCAAGTCACTCACCACACAGAACCTGTCCAGGTTATCATAAATCACAACCACACAGAATTCATGACATTCCATTTATTCGACTCCGCCCAACATCCTATGATTTTAGGCTTCCCATGGTTGAAAAGACATAATCATCACATTGACTGGCGTTCCGGTAGGGTGAAGGGTTGGGGAAGAGAATGTAATCACACATGTTTGGTTTCACCAGGAGAAGTTGAAGGGCTGTCTGTAGGAAGGGTTACTTCAGGTAGAGACTAAGGAAGTAACTCATGACCAATAATAAATAAGACAGCCCAATATTTAAAAAATAATATTTCGCAACTTTCTGCATATTTTGCAACTTCACCACATAAAATCACATAAAAACCCTGCATGTTTAATCGCATAATCAAGGGTTTTTGCCCGCGTTTTTCTGGAGGGTCTACTTGTAACTGCTGTGCAGACATACTGATAACATAGGGCTTCTAACTAATTACCTTAAATAAACTCACTTAATTTCATTAATGAAACCAGTTCAATACGCATTATTCTTATTTTTATCATTCTTTATGAGCGCAGTAACGGTAAGGTATCTAATTACTTATTTATCTAGTATTCCATCACTTAATAACAGAGATGTTCAAACTGAAGTAGAGACATTGCAGAAATCCTACAATGAAGCGGGACAGTGAAGTGTTCTCCGTGAGAGGGCGATCAAGAAAAGAGAGCGAGCGGTGAGGGAGTTTACAGATGAAACGACACAGAAAGACAGAAGCACAACAATTATATTTAGGTGTTTTTTTGTAAATAACCGACGGTGTCAAGAGGAAGAAGGAGATCGGGGGCCTATCATGATCCAATAAAATAAAATAAAAAATGTTTTTATTTTATTTCGGGTGTTTTTAAAAAAATTTAAACAAACAAAGTCTTCGCTTTCAGAATATGAAACTTTTATTTCCAAAATCACACGATAAATAAATGTTTGAAGCTTGTAAAGCAGGGGTAGGGAACCTCCGGCCTCCGGGCCGTATACAGCCCGCGAGACAATTTGGTACGGCCCTCGAGGTAATTTATAAACACACGCAAAAAAGAAAAACATTTAAGAAATCTAGACCGCAAAAAAATTAAACAAGCGAGTGCCTTTTTTCCTGGCCAAGGTCAGGGTCCTTGAACACAACACGAGCCTAACGTATCATCACGTGGTATATGTCTCGACTGACAGGGGTGCAGTTCTGACGGAGAGCACCAGAATGCCACTCCAGCACTTCAGGAATTGCAGTACCGATAAGGAGCCGTACACATGCCGCAGTTTCTGCGTGTCTGTGTCTTTAGTTTAAAGCCCAGTGGCGATCTGCTCATCTGTCATACTGATCATTCTTTCACACACACATACGGGTATTAGGCCGAGGGCGACACCGTACTTCCGGTATCCGCCATTTTACGCGAGGTGCAAGCAGGCCGAGGGTTTAGCCGTACACCGTCTAGGTGTTGCTTAGCTTCCTGTACTGAATATCATAGTCTATTGCCTTAATCAATATCTAGTCAACTCTAAAATACCACATATATGCAATGGCATGATAATATTATTGTGACAAATGGGTTATTCACCTGGTGTTTCCAGAAATTAGACGTAGATGCAGCCAAAATCGACGAAGGCCACTTTCGAGGGTCGTTTTTCCATACATCTGCAGGCAGTCTGTAAGGGCAATCCGACATCCTACACAGTTTATGCTGGTAACGACCTAGAGCACACCCCTCAAGTCCAGAGATGTAATCCGAAGACATGCAGCGATTTCTTCGGTCGTTAATTCAGAAAAAAAACCTAGTGCGCTCTGCCTGGCTACGTTAGCTAGCTGTTTATATTTGCACCTCCAGGATATTTGCACCCCCAGGAAAATGGCGTATTTATATATATATGGCGCGCGTTGCATTGTGGGTAGCTCGTGACGTCACTGTGTGAAAGAATACAGTCAATAACTTTGTTGTTATTAGCATCTAGTTAGCTAGCTATGCTAACGAATATAAGAAGCTTTTTCTACAACCAGTGAGGTAAAGGCACATCTTTATATGATCATTATAGTTATCAAAAAATAAGAGAATAAAGTAAACGGGTATAAAATACTATATGATAGTAACAAAAAAAAAGTTGTTATTAATAAAGAAGAATACAGTTTGAAAGGGGAGTGATTTGTCAAATATTCATAAAGAAAAATAAATCTGCTTCCAGTTCTGTTTCATGTGGGTGTTGAGAGATGTATCCATAGATCTCCTAATTTTGCTCTCAAAGTGCACCAGATTGATGCTTTTAACTTCAACATTTAAAACTTCAACATTCCCCCCCCCACACTTAAATCATGGATAGGAAACTAAATACCTTGGACACATCTTGTGTCCATATCTTTCTGTTTTGGTGGTCACGCCACACCGTGCACGTGCATGCATACGCGAGTCATGGTGAGATATCTGGATTAAGAGGTTGCTTTTTCTTTGCACAGAATGAAATGAATGGGCTATGATTTTAGTTGTTTTAAGCAGAGGTCAATAATTTGTACGGCCCTCTGAGGATATTGTACAAATTTAAATGGCCCTTGAGAGGAAAAAGGTTCCCCACCCCTGTTGTAAAGGGAAGAAGACAGCTCTCCCTCGCCACTCTGCTGTTCCACAGCGCCGTTTCCCCTCCCTCCACTGAAATTATGAATGTAAGGCGTATAGTAATCATAGATAACACGGCAAGGTCCGTTACAGTTTGTTTTCATCTGATTTAAAATAAACAAAGTCTTGGCTTTCAGAATATTAAACATGTTTCGGCAAATTCAGATGATAAATACAACTTTGAAGCTTGTAACGGCATAAATACAAGCGGAGAACGGAGTAACTTGACGTCACAGCAGGCATAACAACAGCCGGTGTTTCTCGTGAGTGTTTTCCCCGGGAAACAAAGACCATGCACACAAACGCACACACACACACACACACACACACACACACACTCGTGAGCTTCCACCAGACCAGTAATCCAAACGAAAATATCTTCCCTCCGTAGTATTTTGATCATTTGCTCCGCTAATAATCAATCAGATCGATGGATTCCAGAGATTTTTCACAGTCAGTGGGCACCACTTAACAGCCAATCAGAATAAGAATATGTTTCACATGTGACTTATTCAAATTGCGAGTGATTGAGTGACAGATGAAGGTTGTTTAGGAGAAAATGTCAGAGAAGAAAAAGTTTGAGAGTGGCGCTCGGAAAAGGAAATTGTTGAGGGAAAAGGAGTTTCGAGACAAGCAGCCATTACAAAAAATGCCGAAGCCAGGATGAGGAGGAAGGACAGATTAGTTCTGTACCGAGCGGCAGCGGTGCCGGCCTCGGAGCCAAGTAGGCCGTCTGGTTCTGATAGCGGGAGAGGAAGAACAGACAGGAGGGACATTATCTGTTGGAGGAGATGGAGAGGACAACGAGGACTTCCTACGTGGAGGGGAGCCAACGGCAACCCGACAAATACATGAGGGAGGCCCGATACGTCACTCATCTGGAGGCGAGGACCAGGCGCGCATAGAGCAGAGTGGAGAAGTGCGATCACAGAGCCTGCCGAGGCTATAAATGACTTTGATTTGTTGTTTAAATAGGGGACCTTAACCTGCTATCAGCCCCAGGGCCTGATGGCAGGTTAAGGCGGGCTTGCATATGAGGCCGGACTCTGAGGGCTTTCCTTTGCCCCTCACGTTACTGGGGGCAGATGACAGCGCTGACTTCCGGTGTGTTTCCCGCAGCGAGACGCTACAATACTAATTGTGGGCTTAGGCCTATCATCTTTATTCGGCCACAACAGAAAATAAAAAAAAACCTCTCACTCTCTCCAGAGGGGCAGGTCACACAAAAATGGCGAACGGGCCGTTGCCCGGGCAACATTAGCCCGTACCTGTGCACGTCCCTGTGGACGTGACATCTGGATGATCACCAACTTCTCAGTAGCAGTGGTGTCTTTCTCAAACATCTTCACAACATTTTCTACGTGTGACTGCCAGTGTTGTGTTTCTCTGTCTACTGCACATTCCTCAAATGCTTGCCAGTACAAGCGCCACATGGCCTCACTGAGGATCCTGAGAGCATGCATGGTTTGGTAGTGGTCAGCCTTCTCACTAAACATCTTCTTGGCAGTCCCTTCCTGAAACAGACCAGCTGCAACAAGAATATCCTCTGCACCTGCATCCCTGATGATCTTGCAAACAGCCTTCATGTGTTAGGGAATAATTCTCCTGGACTCCTAGATATCTATCCTTTTTGCCCTTTGACGTTTATGACCCTGATGTCTCCCTTAAGGAAAGGGGGTGCTTCAGCCATATGTTGTTCCCATTTTATGACCGGGCAACTCTCGCTCACAAATGGTTTATTGTTGTGAGAACACTTCCTTCTCTGTGTTCGGTGACTCCCACTGCATTGCTACACAGAAGTTTCCCCCACATCATGAGCTTGGTGAAATCCCCCCAGCAGCAGGACTACATTGCAGAACTCATCTCTGTGCTTGTCTCTGATGGCAACTGCGAGTTCATATGTAGCCTGATCTCCAATGATAATGGTATACTTGTCTCCCAGTGCATGCGATGTCTTGATCAGCCATTTAATTTCTTCTTTCAGGACAGCAGGATCAGTTGGAGATGCTGGGATGAGAGGAAGATAGCCAATGATACTGGCCAGTCTGTGTGGGTGGAGGTCTGCACAGAAGGCAGAAAAGCCAGGCAGTCCTGCTTTTGCATCTGGAGGAGCATCCAGCAATTCTGAAGTTTTAACCATTCTTGCAAGATGCCACATAAGTAACAGGTCTTCAGCTGTGCCATCTGAGGAAGTATCCAGACTCTCTAGCTTCTCAATATGCTCAAGTGACCTGGACCTCTGCCTGTCTTTAGCTGAGACGTGTCACATGGGAGCAGGTAGGTCAGTAACATCTGAGAGAGTCTTCTTTCTGTCCGAGGTAGAAGTGGGGAGTCTGGCACCCTCCTGGACCCGCACAATCTTTTGGTTTTCAATTATGATTGCAGTGGTGGCATTCAAACTCCCACCCTCCAGTGTCTTCTTCTTCCAGTCCAGATTGTCCATAGCAAACACATGGGGGATCTCGCTGTTTTTCATCATGGTCTCTGGGATGTAAACACCATCCGTTTCAACCTGCTGCATGACCTTCTAACTTTGTGCTGTTAGCTATTTTGTGTTCAACTTCTGATCATATCTGTTTATTTGTAGTTAATAACTAAGAAAAGAGTATGTGAAATAAATGTTTTGCCACCAGGAATTTTGTTTATTTCATGATCAAAATAGGATATTGTTCACAAAAACAAAGACATTGATTTGCACAAATAATAAAAGGGTATTGATTTGACATTAAGTTAAACTGAATGTCAACTTCCAGATAAATTTAACTCAGTTTGCCTTGTCCTATAACATAGAAAACCTTCAATTAAAGGGTTTTGCAAAGAAAGTGGCGGCCATTTTGAATTACGCTGCTCAGTTTATCTTTACCATGAACTGTCAGAGATATTCAATCAGAAAGAGAATGATGGCATCGGATCCAGACAGAATTTGTGACTTTTTTTCATATGCATTGTTTGGACCCTCACTAGTTGACCGGGTTGTGATCCTTGAAGGTCCTAGATATCATTTCTGGTGGACAACCTTTTACAACATTCCATGTCTGTAAAATGACTTTGCCCCTGGGTATACGTGAGAAACTCTAGGACACACAGGGTTAGGGTAAGAATGAACGTATTAATATGTTTGCTAGCAATGGGGACATTGAATCAGCATTACATGGTAATGGGTCACTTCCTGGGCTAGTCTACCCCAAACAAAGAACATTCACTGTATACAGCATATTAGTAATGGCAGATGACTTCAGGGTCCTTTGACGGCAATAAATAAACATTGCGGCCATAAATACCAGATAACTGTATCTCTTATGATAGCAATCGGCAACATTGAAAGTGACAGCGATGTGGAGTAGGTAAATAATTGCTTTCTAAGCTTAATGTAATAAGGGAACATAGCAAAGGGTACGTTTTAAACAACACTATAGCCTAGGCAGAAAGGATCTCTTGCATCAACACAAGGACATTTCTGAATGCATAGTATTCAGTTTGCTCAATTAAGATTAAAGTGCCTGTGACACGAGTTTCCCCCATCATCCAAACCCATCAATTTGAGTAAATATTGTCCCCTTGAAAACTGTTACTGAACTGATTTTGGATATTTGTACTTTGATTAATTAATCTGCCCTTCAATGTTGACCATTTTCTGGATCTTCTCGGGGATTCTTCAAGTCCCGCCAAATTACGTGTGACGTCAATGCGGGCACAGCGCTCCAGCTGCACCGTTCAGGATCCCAGCATCTGCATGTAAACGCACGATGGCGCACACAGCAGCAAGCTCAGACAGCGATCACAGTTTAATTTTGAACGTGTCTGAGAGCTCATATGAGGCTGAAGGATCGGTTTATGTTGCATCTGTTAGAAGTTTAGGAATTAGGTGCGTCAATATGGGCGATCATACGGTCATGTAGCCAGTGGTGGAATGGGACTAAAAATCTTCCCGGGACTCTCGACTCCGCACACTGAGTTGATCTCTTTTCTATAGAGGCCGGAGGTGGGCAGCGTCAGGTAAAACAAGTTATTAAGCCTTCCCAAACCTGAGCCTCACGCGCCGCCTATGGGGGATGTGATAGTGACTTATCCGACCGGCCCACTTCGGTACCGGCCCATCGGGATTCGTCCCGATGGCCAGTCCGCCACTGCACCCAGCCCACGTAAACTGTCAACGGGGGGAGCCTCGCTGCGGGGAAACGGTGGACCGAGAGTCCCGATCGGAGTGGGAATAATAATAATAATAATAATCCGTGCATTTTATCCATTAATTTCCCAACATTGTGGTAAAAAACCACACGTTTAATCCACGCTGGTGTACTACAACTACACAAAGCATCGGTTTGTTTTCTCATCAGGAAATGCAGACCGGCTCAAACAAACGATTTTTAATCATCATCCTCACGATCATTTAATGTATCATATGTTCGCCGAATTGACATGAAAGCACTAATAAATGTAGTTTCATCCACTTGAGTTTACAACTACAAAAATAATCGATTTGTTTTTATATCACATCCTACGGGAGGAAATTCAGCAGCTCTCACTGCCGATCTGTAATCCTAATTTAATCATCATCTGCACCACGATCATTTATGTTTATGTTCGCCGAATTGACATGAAAGCACTGACAAATATGAATATACTGTAGTCAACTTCATTAAAACATTATTAACGTGCCTAAACTCAGTAATTCACCATTTCTACCCATAACAACACAGTGAAGCGTTCCCGCATTGACGTCACTTCCGGCTTCCCCCAAAACCTCAAAATGAGTCGAAGGAATTTCCCCGCGATGATCGAAATTATTGATATTTATCGGAACGGTATCGCAACTTCTTTTTTAAACTGACGGTTCGAGATGACTAGTAGCAGAATATTTCATTGCACAACAGTTGTTGGGATGCTGTCACAGGCTCTTTAAGTATGCACTGTAAGAGCTAGTGTTTCAATTTATGAGTCAGAATGTATCCTTACACAAGTCTGCGACCTTGTCTCCACATTAATGTCTTCCTCATGTTAAATGTCCTGTTTTCTCTTGGTAGAAAGATTGTTCTCAGATTGTCTAAGTGTTTTCTCTATTACAAAGAGCCAATGTTCTCCAATGTTAGCTTGTTTAACTTAATCGGAGGAATTGTGAGTGAGGTACTTTGTATTTTCCCTGAATTTGTTTGAATGAAAGTCCGTTAGACCCAACTATGTACTTCAACAGAAAATACTGAGTATGTGGAAAATGACTGTTAAAGGACAACGGTATGCATTCATTTTAATTATCGAAAAATCCAAGTCCAAAGTGTGAGGTCAAAGAGGACATGGAATAACCGATGTTGATAAAACACCAGGACAGAACTGTCAGCATTCAAGGGAAACTTTATTACAGGATTTTTCTTGGAATGAGTACATGGACCGTTCACCAAATATAGTGAACAGTCCAAGGACCTATTCCAAAAGAATAATTTAGGATGTCTTTCATATGCACTTTCCTGTCAGATCAAAGAATTTACTAAACTTTGAGCTTAACTGAAATCTTGTTGTACCATCAATAGAAGCCACATTTAATTCCCCAATGATTGAATGATCACATTCATTCCCAGTATTGATAAATAGGATCAATGTGACAACCATCTCCTGTCAAATATCTTACAGTCTGAGGGAAATTCACTTACTGGCTTAATTGCTTAGTTTGAAGAGGTACAGCTGTGGTACACATTCATGAACTCTGGCTTACCTCAGCCGGATGTGACTGTACAAACACGCCTTCCGCATCCCTGAAGCGCCTTTCCAACTCAGTGGTGTATTGACGTGAAGGATGTCTCTCTGGCATTACCCGGATGATCTGAGAAAAATATAAACGTGTTTATTTTAAGACAATAAACTTTAAGGCAGCATACACCGGATTCAACTGTCTTCTCAATTCTAAACTTTGTTTGAAATGGAAAAGTTGGCAGTAAAGAGATGTGCAGGTTCCAAATCATTGCCATACAATGTGAGTTATACAAAATGCATCCTGTGTTTACTTTTTTTGTGTTGTGTTTCCCGGGCTCATCAAAAAAGTGATCAAAAAAGGGCAAACTGCATTTTGAGAGCTGCAGGGCCAAAATCGACTAAAACACCTTTCCCTCCCAAATTAGCAAACATGAAGGTTTCCATCACAGCTGATCAAAGAAGGAGTCAAACAAAAAAGAAGCTCTATCACTGATAACACATGCTTTGTGTTACACACATTCATTACCACATCATTGCATATGGTATGATCATGGGTTTTGGACAAATTTAACAAATTGCATCTTTAAGGAGACAATATTCCTACCTTTTTTAAAACGCCTCGGTTGACCTGGAACCACAACCTCTGGAGAACTAGCTCATCCAATCCCTCCACATGTAACCTCTGATGGACCAGCAGAGGAGAGAAGTGTAAGAATCATGTTAAACATAATTATGTAACAATTTTAACCGAAGATAATCCAAAATCATTTTGATGATACACTGAATTGTAATTAGTTAGTAATAAGTAGTTTATTACAGGAGAAATGCAAAAAGCTTAACGGCACTAAGTTTTGATATATCTAGCCCTTCAGGGGTATATGTCTCCCCTTTCAGAAGAGTAATGTGAAAACAACTATCAAGTCAGCAATGTCAAGGTCACTTACAGGAACATACACATTTTTCAGTTAAGGAGATTTTTGGACACATATAGGGAAGTCAAAATCATATGCCAGGTTGAAAGTGAAATACTGTGTAAATTCCTGCAAGCGCAATATATAAAACACAAAAAGTCTTATAGATTCAGCACTTCAGTGTAGTATTTGTTTTGTATTTCTTCTTATTCCCCTTTTATTGGCTGCTGATCTTTATTTGAAAGACTTAATGTCTCTAGATGGAACAGTTAATGTTCAACAAACTACTTTACGGGAGCAAACAAATACATCTTAGTGGCAGCCAAGTTTAATTTTCTTTTCTTAGAAAAGATTTAGGGGAAAATATTTAATTGGGACAGCGGGAGAGAATGGATAAAGCCTTGAAAAAACTGAGTAGGTTGACATGTTGGCTTGTAAGACACATGGCAAGCATCATCTGAGGAATCTCCTGAGCCAAGTCCTCTGGCAGGAAAATTAAATAAGTCACTGAATCAAGAACAAGAATTGTGACCTTTACCATTCTGTTAATGTTTGACCGTTTGAAGACTTCCTCATAATGGACCCTGATGGTGTAGTTGATGGGGAAGTTGTGCTTCTGAAATACATGGGAAAGGAGAGATTCATTAGCATGTGTCTTTCATCAATCAGAGAGCTGTAAACTTTGTTTGTCTTTCAGGAATTTGGTTGTTACATTTATGTTTGGAGTTAGCAGATTTACACATATAAACTTGTGGTTTGTGGTGGAAAATCAATGAATGAGAATGTTGCTAAAAGTATGTCAGACAGCATCCAAGATATTGTGCATGATGGATAAAGGGACAGTACTGATTCATTTAGTGGTCCAATTGTCGTAAGGGCAGTCATAAACTTAGAATGACGATTAAGGATAGCTCAACTAAAGTTACACACCAGTTTATTTGTAACTTGGAGTACTTCTCAGCTTGTGATAACAGTTCTATAATGTGCTTTGCTGCTCTACTCGACCTTTGTAAAGATAAATCATACTGATGTCCTTTGATTATGATTAACTTGGGCTTTGACTTCATTTCTAAAAAGAGACCTGTGCAAAGAATTATTTTTAAGACATGGCCATTTACAAGTCAGAGTAGGTATACAAAATATACTTTCGAGTTGCATTATGGGAATTAAAGGTACAAGTGTTTTTGGAACCTGTATGGAAGGACTAAAACTAAAGCTATCTCTGCAACCTGTACTGTAGAAATGTGTCTCTTGCATGAGCCCAATGTTTCTGAAGTGCCCCTTGTAAGGTTAATTGATACAGAAAACCAAGGTTTCCCTTTTTGTGGAAAATGTCTAATCGTTATCATTATCATTAATTATTGTTATCTTTTTGTCTGGGGACACACAAAAGAACCTCAAATTAGAAGTAGAGAAAGGTTCTAAAAGATTACCTCTAGAATAAACCAAATCATGTGTTTATTTGAGGGTAAAATTAGCTAGCTTGCCTCCATATTGACTGAGACATGCTTGCAAATGTGTCATCACTCTCTCACCATGTACCGCCGCCTGTTGCTGAGGCTACCGTTGAGTGTCTTCAAGGCTGTGCACATGCTGGCTGGTGTTGGGGCCATCATAACAGGCGATAGCAGAAACAGGCCTACGGAAACCAGAACAAATAATGAGATGAACTGCATTACCAGTCAGGTATACTCTTTTCACATTGCCCTTTCAGGGATGTCCCAACCATGTGTGTACAAATAATACAGTTAAAGTACCACAGGTGTAACAGTTCTAAAACTAAGAACAAAACCACAATATAAACGTCTATGGTCTCGTGTCATATCAATTTTCCTGAACATTTTATTGCCAGGAATTATAGGTAATAATCTGGGTTTTATTCTATTCATTTACAAAAATTATTCCCTGAGATATATCATTTTTAATCTCAACCAGGAGAATGACATTTGGACAGCAAATCCATCCAATGATCTGTTGAGAT
This sequence comes from Harpagifer antarcticus, assembly GCA_902827135.1. NCBI lineage: Eukaryota > Metazoa > Chordata > Actinopteri > Perciformes > Harpagiferidae > Harpagifer > Harpagifer antarcticus. The sequence continues at coordinate 153,081 of CADEHL010001046.1, read as the reverse complement.
ATTTCAGTCTTTACCAAAGTGGAGGACCAACCAACTGACATTACCTTTCTTGGGTAAACATATCTCCCGGCACCTCTGAAGTCTAGTAGTAACAAGGTAATAAAACATTGACAGCAAATACCCCAACCTCTTCTTAAAGGTGTTAACCATGTCATATTATTGTACTGCCTTTACTACTGATCCTCAACAGAGGTCATATGACCATTCAGACGTTGCCTTTCGTTTTTCTGGACATTATTAGCGTTTTTCAAGCAACGGCTTTGTTTTTTTACACTTTATAATTTACCTTATGTTAAAACGTCCTGGTAAACCACAGACACGTGTCAAACTTCCAGTGCGATTAAATCAACCAGCAATTGAGTCAAACTAGAATATTTTGAAAATTGCCTGACATTCTTTATTAAAGGGCCCATGTCATGCTTTTCCGGGTATTACCCGTCCCCTTGTTGTTATGAAGCTTTTTCTGCATGTAAACGGTCTGCAGAGTCACAAACCCTCAAAGTACACCCTGTAGGGAGTAAAACTCTAACATAGAGAAGACCTCCCCAAAACGCCTCGTTGGAGATTTCTCTTTTTCCATTGTTTACTTCCTGGGTGCTGTGACTTGTGAACACCCAAATCAACAACAAATGACCGGATTGGCCCAAATGGACCAATCCGCGGAGCACCTCACACAACAAGAGAAAGTCTCACAGGTGGGAGTGTGAAACTGCTGCTGCACCAATCTGGAAGTCTTTGTGTGTGAAGATCAAGGAACAACTCATGGATCAGAAAACTCATCACTATAAGATGTAGCATGCAAAAGCAGCATATAGAAGTACAGACATTACAGTTGATCTTTGAGCAAAAATGTCGACCCCTTATGAGATCCAGGCTATGTAAAACACAAGTCATATTAATGGTAAATTGGAAGTAAAAACTCAGCCGTTATGTCAGCATGTTTGTCTGTGCAAACTGTGTCTGTGTTTGGTTGTACGCGTGAGGGTCAGAATGGATTCATTGCCACTGTAAGACCTTATATTATTTATACTTTTCAAAATAACTTTTCATAGTATGTTTGTGGAACGAGTTGGAGCAGATTTCACCAAAAACACACAATCAGGGGACAAACAGGTTTTGATGTGCTGTGTCTCACCTCTTCTACTTCCACTTCTAACATAAACGTTTATTTGTAAAGTGCAGTGTTTACTGGAGCAACCACCACGGCTGTTGCTTGAATAACTTCAGTGATTTAGCCAAGAAAGCCAATGTTGAGGGTGAAAAGTGTCAAGCATTCCACATTAAACTGTTTGACTAAAATAAGTGCACCATCCAAAACTCATCGTGCTCTGCAATTTGCCATACTTCTCAGTGTGAATGCGCTTATGCACTCAAAATAGCAAAGGTGCGTACAGTAATAAATAAGGGCAAGCTTTAGTTTAGCATTGTACTTCTTCCTGTGTACCAAGTGAGTGATAGCCTGTAGCAAATGTACTCCATAAACTGTGATTACTGTCAGCATTGCTGTGACACGTAACACTGCAGTCATCTTTATACATGGGAGGGACTCTCAGCTACCACAGAACAAGACTACGCAGGGATGAGACCAAAGCCAGCTGGGTTTCATCAGGGCAGGGGGATACAGTGATGGGGAATCTGTTCATGGTACTAATGGGACATGGAAATGTGATCCAAGAGGTCTAGCTTGAGATACTAATATTAATTTGGCAAACACAGTGCCTGGCCATTTTTGCCAAACAACGCATTCTTTCACCGTACATTTATGTAACCCTGCTGTGCCGAGTGACTGGCTCCATTGGAATTTATAACAAAGATAATGTCAGTCTGTTTAAGGCATACAAATCTAGTCCGACTAGCGACTCATTAGGGCTGTAACATGCTTACAATAAAAAATGCTTTAATGCTAACATGAAATCTTTTTTATTTTATTTTCATGTTCTTACACAACGAGAACAATATTAAAATGCAATATTGATGACGAAACAGGGCAAGATTCAAAAGTGAAAACTTTAGAGGAATCCCTCTTTATTTTTCTAACCTTTTCTAACCTAACCATCTTTCTCTGTCACTCTCTCTCGCTCTCTTTGCTAAAGACTACATCTAAAATACATGCCAAAATTAACAATGGTACAAACATGGAAATCCATCCAATCCAACATTTACATTTTTTACACACATTTTACTTAAAAAACCAAAGCTTTTAACCTCATTGCGATGCTACGAGTAAAGTCTGGGGCTCACCAAATTCAATAATACTCATCCACCAGCCATGATGGATATCTTAACAAATGTTTATGGCCAGGGGTGGACTGGCCATTGGGAATACCGGGAGTTTTTCCGGTGGGCCGGTGCTTCGCATGGGCCGGAGGGCCAAAATCCTACTGGCCCACATTTGTAAGTGTTCCAGCCACTCCCTGGAGGGGTGTGGCCCACACCCCACTGGGCTGTGTCACAGTTCTGTCTAGGTTTGGGTGTTTTCACTGTTCTCTGTCATGTTTTCCTCCTGTCGTTAGTGTCCCTGTGTGTTCTCCTCCCTCCTCACCTGTGTCTCGTTAGCTAATTGTGTTCACCTGTGGCTCTTGTGTTTTTCTCCTCCCTCCTCACCTGTGTCTCGTTTGCCGATTGTGTTCACCTGTGTCTTGTAATTATCCCTCCCTGTATTTAGTCTTGTCTCGTGCTGTGTTCAGTGTCGGTGCTTCTTTTGTTGGTGACGGACTTCACCGGTGAGTGTTCTGTGTTTGTCTGTATTCGTTCCATTTTAGCCTTGAAATAAAGGTTTATCAAAGTTATCTGCGCTTGGGTCCTGCTTCCTTCACTCAACCGTGACAGAAAGCACCGACCAGAGATGGACCCAGCAGATGACCCATTTGAGGTGGAATTACAGCATTTTTCATTTGCTTTGGCTTGCTGCTATGATTGGTGGAGGGGAGCGTCCAGTGTTCGGCAGAAGGAGGCCGCTCTGGTAGAGGCGCACCGGTTGGCTATGGAGAAACCGGACTTGGTGAAGTTCTTACCTGACTGGATGTTGAACTTCATCTGGGCGTGTGATTTCCAGCCTGCGGACTATAAACGTCTCGGTGTGTTCCGTCTGGAGTCAACCAGTGCTTCCGCCCCAGTTCCTGCTCCTGTCCAAGAGGCGTTTTCTGGAACTCGGCTGGCTTTTGGAGGTCCACGGAGCCTTCAGGCGGCTTCTAGGAGAAGGAGTCGCAAGTCCAGGCTAGCAATCCGAGCCCCAAGAGTCATGGTTCCGGCTACAGAACCGGCCCCAGTACAGGCCCCAGCAGCCATGGTTCCAGCCCCAGTTCTGGCCCCAGCAGCCATGGTTCCAGCCTTAGCTCTGGCCCCAGCTGTCCTAGTCCCTTCTCTAGTCCCTTCTCCAGTCCCACCTCTAGTCACTTCTCAAGTCCCTCCTCGAGTCACTTCTCTAGTCCCTTCCCTCATCCCATCTCAAGTTCCCTCTCGAGTCTTTTCTCAAGTCCCCTCTCAGGTCCCCTCTCGAGTTCCCTCTCGAGTCTTTTCTCGAGTCCCCTCTCAAGTCAACTCCCCAGTGTCCTCTCGAGTCACCTCCCAAGTCAACTCTCCAGTGTCCTCTCGAGTCACCTCTCAAGTTTCCCCTCAGGTCTCCTCTCGAGTTCCCTCTCAAGTCCCCTCTCTAGTCCCCTCTCGAGTTCCCTCTCGAGTCACCTCTCAAGTTTCCCCTCAGGTCTCCTCTCGAGTTCCCTCTCAAGTCCCCTCTCAAGTCCCCTCTCAGGTCCCCTCTCGAGTTACCTCTCGAGTTCCTTCTCGAGTCCACTCTCCAGTTTCCTCTCAAGTTCCCTCTCAAGCCCTCTCTCGAGTCCCCACTCAAGCCCCTACTCATGTCCAGTTGGAGGTCCCGCAGACTAGTCTTCTGCCGGGGGTCCTGCCAACCCCATGTCCTGTACCGTTGGAGGTTCCGCTGGGGGTCCTGCCAACCTCATGTCCTGTCCAGTTGGAGGTCCCGCAGACTAGTCTTCTGCCGGGGGTCCTGCCAACCCCATGTCCCGTCCAGTTGGAGGTCCCGCAGACTAGCCCTCTGCCGGGGGTCCTGCCAACCCCATGTCTTGTCCAGTTGGAGGTCCCGCCGACTAGCCCTCTGCCGGGGGTCCTGCCAACCCCATGTCCTGTCCAGTTGGAGGTCCCGCAGACTAGCCCTCTGCCGGGGGTCCTGCCAACCCCATGTCTTGTCCCGTTGGAGGCCCCGCCGACTACTCTCCTGCCGGGGGTCCTGCCAACCCTATGTCCTGTTCCGTTGGAGGCCCCGCCGACTACTCTCCTGCCGGGGGTCCTGCCAACCCTGTGTCCTGTCCCGTTGGAGGCCCCGCCGACTACTCTCCTGCCGGGGGTCCTGCCAACCCTATGTCCTGTCCCGTTGGAGGCCCCGCCGACTACTCTCCTGCCGGGGGTCCTGCCAACCCCATGTCCTGTCCCGTTGGAGGCCCCGCCGACTACTCTCCTGCCGGGGTTCCTGCCAACCCCATGTCCTGTCCCGTTGGAGGTCCCGCCGACTACTCTCCTGCCGGGGGTCCTGCCAACCCTATGTCCTGTGCCGTTGGAGGTCCCGCCGTCTACTCTCCTGCCGGGGGTACTACCAACCTTTTGTCCTGTCTCGTCGGAGGTCCCGCCAACCGCTCTCCTGCTGGGGGTCCTGCCAACTCCTGGTCCTCTTCCGTGGGGGATCCTGCCGAAGCCTGTCCCGCCGGCTCCGGTTCCTGTCCGGCCGACACCGGGTCCTGCCCGGCCTCCGGAGCTGTCTGGTCTTCGCCCTCGATCCCGACCCTCTGTGAGCCGCGGTCTTCGTCCGCGGGCCCGGCCTCCTGACTCTTCCTGCCGCTGCCCTCGTCCTCGAGCCCGGCCCCCTGACTCTTCCTGCCGCTGCCCTCGTCCTCGAGCCCGGCCCCCTGACTCTTCCTGCCGCTGCCTTCGCCCTCATGCTCGGCCCCCTGAGTTCGCCCGCTGTGGCCTTCGCCCCACCATGGACTCTGCCTTGCCCCCGGGCCGTCCGCCCGAGACCCCCACCATGGACTCTGCCTTGCCCCCGGGCCGTCCGCCCGAGATCCCTTCCTGGTCCCCTACTGGGCTCCTGGGCGGTCAGCTTAGTCCCGTCCTCCGGACCCCCTCCACCCACCCTGGTGGCCTAGGGATACGTCCCTCCTCCGGACCCCCTCCACCCACCCTGCTGGATTTTTTTTGGATTTTTGTGTTGGGGTTTAGGGACGTCTGGAATCCGTCCCTTGAGGGGGGGGTTCTGTCACAGTTCTGTCTAGGTTTGGGTGTTTTCACTGTTCTCTGTCATGTTTTCCTCCTGTCGTTAGTGTCCCTGTGTGTTCTCCTCCCTCCTCACCTGTGTCTCGTTAGCTAATTGTGTTCACCTGTGGCTCTTGTGTTTTTCTCCTCCCTCCTCACCTGTGTCTCGTTTGCCGATTGTGTTCACCTGTGTCTTGTAATTATCCCTCCCTGTATTTAGTCTTGTCTCGTGCTGTGTTCAGTGTCGGTGCTTCTTTTGTTGGTGACGGACTTCACCGGTGAGTGTTCTGTGTTTGTCTGTATTCGTTCCATTTTAGCCTTGAAATAAAGGTTTATCAAAGTTATCTGCGCTTGGGTCCTGCTTCCTTCACTCAACCGTGACAGGCTGGGCTGGGCCGTTTTGATAGGCTATCATCAGGTAGATAGAACATATCATATAACAGATTCTATCAGATAGTTTCACTTTCACACATCAGGCCGGTAGCAGCTGTCACTGCGCAGTGAACGATCAGGAGTGAGTGACTGAGAGACCTAGCTGGCAGTTGCTTACAGATGGATAAACATGGGAGGGCGTTTTTGTATAAACATGGGTGGGCGTTTTTGTATAGTTTGTGTATACAGTATACAGCAGGGGTAGGCAAGTAAGTTTGGCCGTGGGCCAATTTTTTGCTGAGCCACAAGATGGCGGGCCAGAACATAATCAAAGCCTAATTCAAGGAATTGATTTTGGTAAGAGGGCGCAGCGCCCCTGTTCCCCGGTTCAGAAAAAACTCGCTGATATCGCTGATAACCCTCCCCATCAACACTCTGATGCGCAGTCAGATCCGCTGATTGGTTCACTGATGATATAGGCGCCCAATCCAGAGCCTCGGGTTAGACCCGCCCAAAGGGAGGCTCGTCCTCTCTAGCCCCATTTCAGTCCCATGTTAAAAGCCAGGGCTATTATCTGTATTTTAACAGACGTATCTTATAAATTGAGTTGTATTTATTGTTCTCTTCAAAGTTTATTTTTCTCTGAAATTTTAGAGAGGATGGTCCTCCCCTTCCTCAATGGACGAGCCTCCACTGAGTAAAGTAGAGTTATTAACTAGCTAGCAGTGTTATTTAACATTATTCTGATAAGTATTGTCAAGTTCTCTGGGTTTTTGGCATTTATTTGAGTGTTTGCCCACATTTGAGAGGCTTGAGGGGCAACAGAGGACGCATGGACAACTGGAATCCTTTTTCCTTTTCTTTATTTCAACTTTTCAAGGACACATTAGGATTCTTTCAGGTTGAAAACCTTTAAAAAATACAAAATAAATGAATTACAGCATGTTTTGCTTTGCAATTTATTTAATATATTATAACCTAAATTAATCAGCCCACAACCACACATTTGCCTTATGTGACCCGCTCTATCGAAATCAGTCGGAAGTAGCCACGGCTCATTTAAAAATAAACGTTGATTGCTTAAAAAACTAGTTTTTCGGGGTTCGGGTGTTTTGTTTGATTTTAACTAAACAAAGTCTTGGCTTTCAGAATATGGAACCTTTCAATATTTCCAAAATCACACGATAAATACATTTTTGAAGATTAAAGGGAAGATGACAACTCTCACTCGCCACTCTGCTGTTCCGCAGCACCGCCTCCTGCTGAAATTATGAATGTAAGGCATATAGTAATCATAGATAACACGGCAGGGTCCTTTACAGTTTGTTTTCATCTGATTTAAAATAAACAAAGTCTTGGCTTTCAGAATATTAAACTTGTTTCGGCAAATTCAGATGATAAATACAGCTTTGAAGCTTCGGCATAATTACAAGCGGAGAACGGAGTAACTTGACGTCACAACAACAACGCAAAAATACACAAACACACACACACACGCGCTTCCCCCAGACTAGTATTATTATTATTATATTATTATTATTAGTATTATTAATAATGCTATGATAACGTGCAATTACGTAACTACGTTTAGTTTTTGCACTACTAACTACTAAATACTGCTAATAATGATTGCATTGATTGTGTGACCATCTATGTTTCTATGTTTCTACGTTTCATGTTGTCTGTGGATGTTTAATTGCTCTTTTTGCTGCACTTTTAGTGTACAGTTTTGCTGCTGTGTTTATTGTGTTTATTGTATTTTGTTACTCTGGCAGAACAATTTCCTTCGGGATGAATAAAGTCTTATCTTATCTTAGTAATCCAAAGCAGTAATGTCACTCTCAAAAGGTCTAAAGAGGAAAGTTGACGGTGAAAACAGGGCATTTAAAGAGGACTGGACAGCGAACTATGCGTTCATCCTACCTGGTTTCATCAATGCAAAGCTATTGTGTCTTATCTGCAATGAAGTTGTGGCTGCTTGCAAAGAATACAATATTAAGCGGCACCACGGGACGAAGCATGACACCTTCAAAGTGGCCTTTCCACCCAAGACAGAGGCACGAAAGCGCAAGATTGAAGCACTGACAGCAGGTTATGCGCACAGCAGCATGGATCCTGGTGCGAGGCCTCACAGCCCAACAGAAAGTGACAACTGCGTCCCTAAAGGCGTTGTGGGTGCTCGCAAAGCACAACCGGCCATTCACTGATGCAGAGGTTTTCAAGGAGGTGATGGTGACCGTTTTGGAGGAACTGGCCACCGACAAGTCCATGGATGGTGTCATTGCATCAGTGAAACAGGTGTCCCTCTCTGCGAGGTCCGCTATACGCCGCATAGAAGCACTGTTGGACGCTGTGCAGGGGGTAATTATCAAGAGTCTCAGTCAAGCCAATTACTTTTCCTTAGCCATTGACGAGAGCACTGACAGTACCGATGTAGCCCAGTTGTGCGTCTATATTGCGTTAGATATTTTTGATGGAAAGGAGTTCAGGGAAGAGCTGCTGTCTCTTATTCCATTAGAAGGGCACACCACTGGGGACGTTATATTTACGAAACTGGAAGAGTTGTTTAGGCTGCATTCATTGTCATTTGAGACGGTTAACCTAATCGTGACAGACGGGGCTCCTGCTATGGTGGGAAAGCACAGAGGTCTGGTAAGCAGGTTGAAGGAGCACGCCCCCCAAATGCATGGACTGCACTGTCTCATCCACCAGAGTGTACTTTGCGCCAAACTCAGTGGTGAGCTAAAGGAAGTTATGGACAAAGTGTCATTAATTTTGTCAGGGGTACATCAAGCACCCAGCATCGGCTTTTCCGACAACTTGTGGCTGAGTCAGAAGAGGCCACCCACGATGACCTGCTGCTTCACAATGACGTGCGCTGGTTGAGCAAAGGGAAAGTGTTGGTCCGCTTCTGTGCGCTACTGGATGAGGTCAAGGCGTTTCTTAGATTGAGCAAGATTAGGGCAGCAGCTGACCACCTTGCCCTTCTGGGAGACGAAAAGTTCATGTAGCATTTTTAGCGGATATATTTGGCCAGCTAAACCAGTTTAACCTGCAGCTACAGGGGAGAGGCAAAACCATAGTGGACATGGTTGAAAAGCTTGAATCACGAGGAAGGAGTTGTTCGAGTCAGACATATCCACTGGCAGGCTCCTCCATTTCAGTACACTAAAATCACAGGCACTGGGACAAGTGACAGAGCTGATGGTGGACTTCATCAAGCAGCTACGGGCCAACTTCACGTCAAGGTTTGAGGACTACTCCATCCCAAAAGACATCATTGCCTTTATACGCGATCCTCTCACAGTCCGACCAAGTGGAGACTTCACCTCCCAGGCGAAACAAATGATCCCCTCCTTAGACGAGGCTGCATTAGAAATGGAGCTAATTGATTTTCAATTTCCTTTTGGGTTCGAAGCTCAGAGGAGTATAGCACGATCAAGAGACTCACATTTTATGTGCTCACAATGTTCCCTTCCACCTATACATGCTTGTCATCCTTTTCTTCAATGAATGCGATAAAGACGCACGAGAGGAATCGATTGACGCATAAAAACCTTGAGAACTGCCTGCGGATTAAAGTGACGTCCATATCACCAGATATCCAAAAAATAGCGACCGATGGGAGATGTCAGTTTTCACATTAAGTGAGTACCAAGCCTGTCGTAATTGTATTTAATAGCCTAATTATATTTTTTATATTTTTGAATTAATGGCTTATTGTAATTATTATCCCTAATGTAGCGTGTTTGCTCTGTCGTTTCAGGATATGCACCACCACCCCTCGCCCTCCATGATGAAGCGGCTTCTCCAATTTTGTTGTTAATGTTTTGACTGAACTTTTTTAATTTTTGTTGTTATTATGTTTGAATGATTTAGTGAGCTGGTGTTATTTTTTCAAACCACACATCGAATGTTGGCTATTTCAGCACCACGCGCTGTCCACCTATTGATCCACTATCAGCGTCAGTGCACCCCGCTGCCTGATTGTGCCTGTGCTGTGTGTTATTCACTCTCAACATCGATAAAAGTACAGTAAGCATTCCTCAGGTGCTCTATTCGGACATTATAGCCTATATGTGCGACTGTCGGTCCGATGTTGTAAAAAAAAAAATAAAAAATAAAAATATATGTTATTCTCAAAATTACGGGCCAAATATTATTGCTGGCGGGCCAACAATGGCCCGCGGGCCGCCTGTTGCCGACCCATGGTATACACTATTGTAGCAAGCCCTGGGTTCAGAGAGAGGGGCTTGCATAGTGAGGGGGGGGGGGGGGTTGGCAGGGAAACGGGGTTCAGGGGGAGTGGCTGTACCCGTAGGATAGAAAAGGGGGAAGTGACGTCTGACTCAGAGGTTGCGCGGCTGTGGAGAAGAACGTGTTGCCCACATTCTGTTACTGAGTTTAGACTAGTTAGCTAGCAGGTTTATTGTTTTGGGTGCAGTCACTTTTGCCTCCACTTGCTGTTCAAATAAATGTTGAAAGAAAAAAGTAAATCTGTTCATATGGGTGTTGAGAGATTTATCCATAGATTTAGTCCCTAATTTTGCTCTCAAAGTGCACCAGATTGATGCATTTAACTTCAACATTTAAAAATCTCTTCCCGGGGGAGCATGCCCCAGGACCCCCCAGAGGAGGTGAGGTCCACCACCTGCCCACACCCCGTGTTAAATTGTCTCACCCACATTGAGGATAATTCCTATGCCCATGTTTTATTCCAATGCGTCAAGTCAGGCAAATTGGGTCCAAATGCTATTGCATCAATGATCTGTTAACATTAAAATCACTAAATATATGCTGTAACTATTTTTGCTCTAGGCAACTCAAGGGCTCAGGTAATGTGATTACTATATGAATAATGGACCAAAATAACATTAAATGCATAGGGTTTTTTGTTAAGTAACATACTTTTGTTGCCATGCCGCGCATTAAGTGGGCCTGTCTGTCAATTAATCCCCGGGCCACTTTTTCCTCCCAGTCCGCCCCTGTTTATGGCAATACATCCAGTGGTTGCTGAGATATTTTAGTTTGACCTCGACCTCAATTATAGAGAGCAGATGTACAACAAATTATCCTGTTTATAAGTACAGGAGTAAATGGCTTGTTTGATGGGGTGAAGCCACTGTAAGCACCCAAGGGAGTACAAGTTGATTGCTTTCCTCTCAAGACACAAAGTGTAAGGCCCAGGTTAGGAGAATGGATGACAGGAGTCACTGTCAGTGGTTTAAAAAAAAAAGAAACGATACAATACGCTGCAAAACATACAAAGATGTCACAAACAGAGGCCTAACCAAGCCTTAGCAATTGCTTACATAATCCTCGAAATAGCTATGCTAGCCCACAAGCCTGGTTGGAATGTGTTGCAGCTCTTATGCCATGATCTTTCTGAGACAATGCAGAGGGCAACTGTCAGGGCCATCTTGGTCCTCAGAAAAGGAATAAATAATCAATTAGGGACCAATAATCTATTGGGGACCAATTGCAATTATGCCTCCTCTGTTGCTAAAAAATAATTGTTGATCTCTCATTTCTGTAAATGACGATCCATCTGTATATTTTCAGAGGCGGGTGGTCTCCCTAGCGTATTCTTTATGTAAGTTCTGTCCCCCTTTTGGGGACATAAATCACAACAGAAAAAACGCTCAAACTATTTAGCCTGGTATGGGTGCCAAACATTGACTGAGTCAGTCAGTCTATCCAGGTTTTTTTCAATAATGTGATAATTAAAGGGTTTTAGTGTTTAAAATCTAATAGGCTGCCATGCCAACTGATTTTATAATGGCCGCTGCCTCCGCATGTTTTGTATGTTATGCCTTATTTGGGAAAACATTTTGTAGAACATTTTTTCACATTTACCAAAATCCACATAACAGCCATTTTCACAAATAAACCAAAACATATTTCATAGGCTGGTGTGCCATTATTATAAGAGTATTGCTTTTTTGTGCCCTGGCCCAATTATTCTTTGATTTTAAAATGTAGAAAAACCCAAAGAAACCAGTCCAAATGGGAAAAACATTCACTCAAACAGTGTCACTGCGCTCACAAAGAATGATAAGAATAAGAATAATGCATATTGAACTGGTTTAATTAATTACTGAGTTTATTTAAAGTAATTATAGAAGCCCTATTTTATCAGTAGGCTATGTCTGCACAGCAGTTACAAAGGGCAAACTACATTAGAACAGGATTGTCCCCATTTTTTCTTTAATAGTTACTAACATTAGATATTTTAATGAGATATGGACCGCAAACTAAAAATGTGCCTGAATGACGAATTTAGCAGTTGGACATAAAAGTCAACTGAGTGTCACTTGCAATGACAGTGTTTTATTTTATGAACCTTTTACATTAAAAACAAGTTAGAATTTTCAAAAGGTCTTATGTTTTTTTTTTGGGGCAGGACCTTTTTCCAGTTTAGAGCAATAGCCCCTCCAAATGTGGGCAGTGTAAACATTTTGACAAAGAGACCTCTTGGAACCTCTGCAGTATCTCACACGTATGAGGCTGTTGTAGGTGGGAGAAGGCTGCCTCGTTTGCGAGGCTTAAAGATCTATCACTGATTATATATCCATGAATTCAACCTTCTAAAACTCTAAGTTTGGTATGAAGTGATGCAGAGCCGGGTGGGAACCTGCATCTCAGACACACGACCATCCAACACTAAACATAGAAGTTTAGCCTTCTTTCATTCTTATTATGGCAGCCTTAGCGCTCGCACCATATATCAAGGTTGAGTCCACTGTTCAGTTGAGGACTATCACTTTCAAATATACAGAAATACTTGTGAAATGTCAACAAAAAAAGGAACTTGAATCTATGGATGAGACCATACTCTCTAAGGTCCACAACAACCTTTTCTGACATAAATTACATTTTTCCAGTTCAGGGCTACGGCACAGCTAATTATATATGCATTTACAAAAGGCCAGGAAAACATGCAAGTCCAGTTATTATATCACACTAAATACTATATTTCTGTTCACATAAATAGAAAAATAAACCCTTAATTATTGACTCTGTTTGCTTATTAAATCCTAATAGACTATTGCTCTCCAGTTAATGGACCCCACCTCTCACAGCAGCTTCAGCTTCAGCTTAAACTGTTTTGGTTTATTTTTGGCTAAGAGATATACTACTGTAATTTCCAGTGTATACCATTACATTTACAATTACTGACATATGTAATGATGTATACTGAAAACCTACTGAACAATATCTACAAACTTATCATGAAGAGCTGTCAGTTATTTGCTGCAACCCATCCGTCTTCATTGTCTCCATTAAAAAACAGTAAATGCTTTACCAAGAGCATAGTATCTGAACAGCTTATTCTGTTATTGTTCAGATGTTAGTCTAAGTAAGTGTAGCAGTACATGATCAGAGCTGTCAGTTGCATGTCATCTTGAAGGTATATGCAGCAACAGTTTTACTGAAAAATATTTTCTTTGTACACTGTGTTCTGGCATTACCACAGAACATCTTAAACAAATATATAACAGATGTCCAACAGTGTTTGTAGTAAACTGGCTGCTGTCTGGACATTTGAAATCAATCATCTGTAAAGTACACTGTGTCTGCTTCTTCTTTCTACTGGCTGTAATGCTATGGTAATAAGATTCTGGGGAATTCAAAGATATATATTACTAATAAATGTTGAGTATAGCCGGATTTAGAAAAATGTAACAGAAAATGTTTTGTGGCATTTACCTGCCCAAAGCTTAAAATAAATGCCTGCGTAATTAAAATGTGACATGTATTTAGCATGAAACACATCTAAATATACGTTCTTCTCAATTTAATTTGGCACACATCTTGTAATCAATGGTTCATACTGTATATTACAGTTTTAGGAAAAATGTGAGATATAGCAGCTAAAAACACTTGGCTGACGGGGAGTATCCTTTAGAACAGGGGTGTCAAACTCAATTTCATCGTGGGCCACATTAGCATTAAGGTTGCACTCAAAGGACCGGTTAAGACTATATATATATATATATATATATATATATATATATATATATAGATACATATATAGATATATAATATATATAAATCATGAAATATATTACATTATTGCCTGTGCATTGGATTATTATCGGATAGGGTAATAACTTCATAATTATCTACGTCTGAAAGCAGAAGTCTAGGGCAAATAATCAATTAATGAGATGCATTGTGGGACTAGTAGTTTATGGACAACGTGCTTCTGTAAAGCAGCATGTAACCAACTTTTCATATTCTTTGCAAGCTCTTACGGGCCTTGAGTTTGACACCCCTGCTTTAGAAGGACTGAACATCAATCATAACCTAAATATTTTTGGAAATTGTAAGTTAAAGGTCCCATGTAATGCTTTTCTGGTTATTACCCGTCCCCTTATGTGTTATGAAGGTTTTTCTGCATGTAAACAGTCTGCAGAGTCAAAAACCCTCAAAGTACACCCTGTAGCGAGTAAAACTCTAACACAGAAAAGACCTCCCCAAAACGCCTCGTTGGAGATTTCTCATTTTCTTCTGGGTACTGTGACGTGGGATACCCAGAGGCCACACCCTCTGCCAGCCTTTCACGAAACAAAGCTTCCCAAAATCTTTCAGCGATTCATGCCGGATATGTACAGCGTAGGGCACTGAAGAACGATGCTGTTCCTGCTTTGTTTGGACCAGCGGGAGATTCGGCTACACAACCTGTAAGTATTCATTGTTGTTTGTGTATTTATGATGTTTAAAACAAACAAGGTATCTACCACGACTGTTTAAATTCGGACTGCTAAGTTGGGATCGCGGAGAAATGCTCTCCGCAGACCCATGCTCACAGCGTTATAAACCTTTTTCTTACTCAATATCAAGCCACACTTATTGTTTTTACTTCGGCTCACAGCCTTACGAGCAGCTGCCCGTCGCTTAATCAATCAGAGCACACTGGGCTCACAGGGAGGGGGGGCAGGACCTCCAACAAGCCGTTTAGGACAGAGGGAATACACATACTATACAGAGATGCTGTATGAGAAACCAATGTGAGTTTGGAAAATCGCACAATATAAATCTATTCTCGTAGACCTCAACAATGGAATTATGATCAGTAGAAATGGCCATGACATGGGACCTTTAATACTTAAAAATCAGCTCCTAAAGTCTAACCTTATCGTCTATTCCTTGACCTCTGAGTGAAACGTCACGGAGTTAAGGGATAGTGGATAGGAGAATTCAAAAGGATTTAGGAGAAGAGACTGCGGTACTTTAGAGAATCCGACTGCACTTTCACTATCCGACGTGTTTATGATGCGCCAGCGGACGTCATAAATGTGCGTCTGCTGCTGTGGGGAAACTATGGAAACTACAGTTTTCTATACAGCGGACTACATGATGTATAATAAGGAGGAGGGACTACTGTAAACTAATCTAGGGACTCTGCACCGTGCTCTGATGCTGTTGTTTTATGCTTTATGAACGTGGACAACAGAGAAACATATTCTTCATGACCAAAGTTAGGCAATAGGCACCAGAAACGTGTCCGTTCACACGAGACCGCTCGAAAGTGGTGGAGACGCTGTAGTAGCCTGTAAGTGGCGCTGTACTTCTGCCACAAAATACACCAAAAGCAGCGAAGAAGACTTCCCGCGCATGGTTGCCATGGTTGCCCTTCTGTTTATTCTCAGCGGTGGACGCTCTGGCTCTTTTTCTCCCTCCCCGAGGCAAGCATGTGCTCCTGCTGTAAATCTCTCCGGTAGTCCACCAGCAGATGAAAAACACCCACCTCTCCGCCTCTTCCAAGGGACGAGGGAACCGTGCGGCAGAGTTTCCGTTGCGGGTGCGGTGCAGCGGCTGCTAACCAGAAAGCCGGTCAGGGGCAGTGGAATGGAACAGTGTAGTTGGACGACAGTGCGTGTGTATACATTGGGGCTCCACCCACTGTACCCATAGAGTCCAGTAGAGGGCAGAGCCTGTGAGAGATATAACGAGGGGTTACGTATAGTAACCCTTGTTATATAAGCACAGGCGGAGCCCTCTACTCGGGGCACTGTCTGTCCTATGCCGCTCGCTGAAGAGAGGTGTAGGATGACGGTCAGGAGGCGAGGCCTCCTTTTATACGGTGAGATGCGCGCACATTCAGGTATAAACGGCTACGTTTATAGAAGTCTCAGTGGATGAATACTTGCATGATATGATCAAGGGGTAGTACCCATAGAGTCCAGTAGAGGGCTCCGCCTGTGCTTATATAACAAGGGTGACCATACATAACCCCTCGTTATCGTTATCGTTTTTTGCGTTTCCATGTCGGCCTTGTGTGGCCGAACCGTCTATGATAGAGAACTGTAGCGGATACGACTGTTACAGCTCTAGTGTGGCTACAGCATAAGACATATCTGTAATGATAGATAAATAGTGATGAAACATGTGTAAAATAACATTTATTACCTAAACATTTCGTTATTATATTTTGTACCTTGAATAAGTGCCTTGAATTTCTTTAGGGTTGCATATCGTACACTTCAGTGATAGACCCCTGTGAGTGAAACCTTTTGAACTTCCCATGGGAAATAATTTAGAGTGAGGATTTGTTGTAAGGGGAGCCCAGCCTTGTGGGGTTCCGATATCTGAGCCGACTCTCTGTTTTACAATAGCAACTTATATTAAAATAGACGTAGTTTGACTCAATTTGCAATTAAATGTAATGTGTCTTATTCAGAAATGCCAATAAGTCTTTCATGTTTAATACTTAATGTAAGGATGAATTGATTCATGTAAAAATAATCAGCAGATGAATCGATAATGTCCACAATTGTATTTTTTTACCAATACATGGATGTGTTATATATTATCTACATGACGGTGAAACAAGCAGCCTCTCTTAAAAGCAACCTGCTATTCTCATATGTTGGTCAACCTAAAAATAAGCATATTGTACAGTAGAAAAATGTTGCTTTCACTGCATATAGGGACATTTTCAAATGGCTATGCCACAAAGTTCTCAAACTACCAGTGTTTGACTTTATGCAACAATGGTATCAACTGCTGCCAAAACACATTTAGGAATAGTCTGTTTGGGTCACTGACCAGACTGCAACAGTACTAGCTATAAATACATTATATTTAAGACCCTTGAACTGGAAAACTGAAAAAAACTACCCTAAAGTCTTGAAAGAAATCAGCTTCTGCAAACGATGTATCGCACCGACACATACACATTAATTTTTTGCACAGGGAATCAAACAAAAAAACAGCTTAGTGCCAATTATGGTGGCATGGGCCACTACACACACACACACACACACACACACACACACACACACACACACACACACACACACACACACACACACACACACACACGCACACACACATACACAAAGAGAAATGTGTCTTACCCAAAAGGCCTCCCAGCAGGTAGACTGAGGTGGACAGTTGGACCATGCTCTTGAACATAAATTCCTGACTCCACAGTGCTTTAATCTCAGCACAGTGTGTAAACACACACACAGGGCCAGCAACGCACACAACACTGGTGTCTGCAACTCTTCAGTCTGTGTTCGGTGGGTCAAACATGGGTTATCTGGCTTTAGGTCTTCATTTCATTGTTGAGCATCGTGAACATTCCTGCAGATCTTGGTTTTTGAGGCTCTTGTACTTCTGTTGCTCCCTGATGTTCACTGAAACAAGAGACAAAACCAGTCAGGCGCAAGGATAACACAATAAGCAAATGATAGAACTGAAGGATTCAAAAGTTGGCAGTCCACCCCACTGATGAGTTCAAGCCTGAACATTTCTTAAATTAAAAAGGAACAACGACAAACTCCTAAAAGTTTGGTTTTATGCACTTGGGGGGGTTCTCAGTCTGCAGCAATCATAATGGCTCTGTAAGGCAGTATTGTACTGCACAGTGGTGCTTTATACTAAAGGTATTTATTTTAAAGGCTATATCAGCACATATTGAAAGGTGAAGTCTATAAATGAAAATAAAAAAATCATCTTAAATGTTATCAACCGATTAAATCTGCGTTATGAATGGTTATCTTCACCCAGAGCCGGCCCGACCCATTAAGCGACATAAGCGGCCGCTTAGGGCCCCGCAGCCACTAAGGGCCCCCTAGCAAAAAATGAAAAAAATACAAATAAATCTCAGTACACCGTTTTTTATCTCAGTACACCGTCGCCGTGATAAGTATGTTTAATTAATTTTGTTAATATGCCTAGATTGCCTACTCTCAAAGTCATGTGTTATATTATTGAGTCAATCATATAATACATCAACCGTGCTTTACCTGAACCTCATCATGAGACTACAGAGGACGGCAGGATTGTAATTTCCCGTGTTCAGTGAATGCAACAGAGGCAAGGCACCAGACCAACCAGAGAGTTTAATGGAAATAAACATCTGTCTTATTGGCTGACAGGTACCTATCCTGTGAGCTGCGACAATGTTTAAAATAAACTGTCAGTCTCAGACTCAGAGTTTTTGAAGATGGACATAGAACATTTGGCCTCAGATCTACTTCATATAGTAAACAAATCTCTTCACTCAGGTATTTTTCCACAGGCCCTGAAAACTGCAGTCATTAAACCGCTCTTAAAAAAGAATAATCTAGATGCTTCAGTAATGAACAATTATAGGCCCATATCAAACCTCCCATTTCTAGGTAAAATCATTGAAAAAGTTGTTTTTCAACAGTTGAGTAATTTCTTGCATTTAAATAACTGTTTCGATGTGTTCCAGTCAGGCTTTCGTCCAAACCACAGCACTGAGACTGCTCTTGTAAAGGTCTTTAATGACATCCACTTAAACATAGACAGTGGCAGAACTTCAGTGTTGGTATTATTAGATCTCAGTGCTGCGTTTGACACTGTTGACCACAGCATATTACTAGACCGACTGGAAAACTGGGTGGGACTTTCGGAAACAGTTCTAAATTGGTTTGAATCCTACTTAAAGGACAGAAACAACTTTGTTTCTATAGGTAAATACACATCTGAGTTGACAAATATGACATGTGGGGTTCCTCAAGGCTCCATCTTGGGGCCTCTTCTCTTTAACATCTACATGCTACCACTGGCTCAGATAATGAAAAACAACTAAATAAGTTACCATAGCTATGCAGATGACACACAAATGTACGTAACAATTTCACCAGGAGACTATGCTCCAATTCAAACACTGAGTAAGTGCATTGAACAAATCAATGACTGGATGTGTCAGAACTTTCTCCAATTAAACAAAGATAAAACTGAGGTAATGGTTTTTGGAGCCAAGGCAGAACGTATAAAAGTTAGCGCTGAGCTTCAGTCTGCAATGTTCAAAACAACAGATAAAGCCAGAAATCTAGGTGTAGTCATGGACTCTGACCTGAGTTTCAACAGTCACATTAAAACAGTTACTAAATCAGCCTACTATCACCTAAAGAACATATCTAGGATTAAAAGACTAATGTCACAGCAGGATTTGGAAAAACGTGTCCATGCTTTTATCTTCAGTAGACTCGACTACTGCAATGGTGTCTTCACAGGTCTCACTAAAAAATCTATTAGGAAGCTGCAGCTGATTCAGAACGCCGCTGCTTGAGTCCTCACTAACACTAAGAAAGTGGATCACATCACTCCTGTTCTGAAGTCTTTACACTGGCTTCCTGTGTGTCAAAGAATAGATTTCAAAATACTGCTGCTGGTTTATAAAGCTTTGAATGGTTTAGGCCCAAAATACATTTCTGATCTACTGCTAAATGATGAACCATCGAGATCTCTCAGGTCTTCAGGGACTGGTCAGCTTTCTGTCCCCAGAGTCAGAACTAAACATGGTAAAGCAGCGTTCAGTTATTATGCTCCAAATATCTGGAACAAACTCCCAGAGACCTGCAGGTCCGCTGCAACTCTGACTACTTTTAAATCCAGGCTGAAGACTTTTCTTTTTGTCGCTGCTTTTAATTGAACTATTCATATCTTAGACTGCACTGTAACTTTTATCCATGTATTTTTTCTTTTAATGTTTATCCATGTATTTTTTCTTTTAATGTTTATTTTATTAGCTTTTCTTTTTAATGACTGATTTTAAATGCCATTTTCTTAATGTCTTTCATTTTTTGTAAAGCACTTTGAATTGCCTTGTGTTGAAAAGTGCTATATAAATAAACTTGCCTTGCCTTGCCTTGCCTTGCCTTGCCTTGCCTTGCCTTGCCTTGCCTTGCCTTGCCTTAAAAAAGACGACAATTCTCAAGTGGTGGTTCACACAACAACCCCAGAGCCAGCACTTCAGCCAGGAGAAATTACAGCTACGTTGACGTTACTTTGAATCGCGGGGGTAAGCTAAACCGTTAGCAAGTAGCTATAGCTATCCAGATATATTAAATAAACACTTTGTCATACAATCTAAATGTAATGTTTTTTAGAGTTACCTGGTGATTTCAAAGAAAGCTCTCTGGAAAATGTTGACTTACTGTTCGACATGAAGCTAGAAGCTACCTTACAGTACACAGTTGATCCTGAGTCCTGTCAGTTCAAATGTTTCATAGTTAGCTTAGCTAAGCATCAACCTAGCACTGAAATATATGGATGTTATGTGACAGTATTCCTGAGAAAAAGACAGCTGAAATGGTAGCATAGTTGCCACTGCTTTACGTATCGACAGCATGATTGAACGTATGTGCAGCAGTAAATGTGGCTGTTTGGCCACTGACTGTTTCATATGGGTGTTGAGAGATGTATCTATAGATCTCTTAATTTTGCTCTCAAAGTGCCCCAGATTGATGCTTTAAACTTCAACTTAATTTAAGAACAAATCTTCCCGAGGGAGCATGCCCCCGGACACCCCTTCAGGATGTTAGGTCCACGGTGTTTACATGCTTATGTAAACAATATGTGTGCTTATGTTAACATCATAAGACAAAAGTTGGTTCCGTGTTGTGTGAAGTGAGAACGCGCTAGAGTGAGGGGGGCCCCCAAGCCAAAGCTCGCTTAGGGCTCCCAAAAGTCTAGGGTCGGCCCTGTCTTAACCATACTACTGCGTCAGACGGACCAAAAATATCCTATAAAGTGAAAGCTAAAAAAATGTATTTAGATGTTGGCAACAGAACTACAATGTTTGGTGTAGGAGGGAAAAGGACTCAGTCCTTAGCTGTGACAACACTTGCATCCATACAAACTCATCTTCAAAACACCTCCATGCCAATGTCACGACAAGGGTGTGAGGAAATTTGGAAAGACGCAGATGAATCACTGTGTTTGAGATCCTTTCTATAGATACTTCCTAGTGAGGCGCTCTTACATTATAGTGAGACTGTCATATTATCTTTCTATTTGTTTTCAGCTGATATCTACTGTACATCTGCACAGTACAATCTCAACATTCATGGTCAATCGTAATCCCTGATCCAAGAAAGGCCCAACCTTGTAATTAGTAATCCGAAATTCTACATTTGGAATTAAATATTTCAACTAAGAATTTATCTAACCTAAATCTCATTTATGTTCTCAGTATACTTTGAATGTCAGTATTTCAGTGGACCATTGAGGCAACAACTCCACAAACTGGAAATCACTCAAGGCCTTGGTGTCCATTCAAACATGGCACATGACTAATTAAACTAGGCAATCTGCAAAACGCCAGTGCAGATACTTACATGTAACTCAACTGAGCAAAGACAGCTTCCATCCTTACAGTCACTTCTTCTCAGTTATGATTTTGTAGCATAAGATCTAGTTGCAGTTCTGAGGAGTGCAGCCTCACTGGCACATCTTAAACTTGGACCTACTTTCGGGCACCATCTTCACATATATGGTTAAACAACACCCCCCTAATTTATACAATATGTCTGCCCTATCCCCTGCAAAATATAGACTTGCACCGACTGACCAACTATAAGGTCATTTCAGATGTAACTCTTGAGCTCAGTGCAACTTCACAGCAGGCAGCAGACATATCATGAAGACCATCAAGATAAAAGGCAAATGTATCAAGTTCCCACCTTCAGAGAGCTTGTCCTTTCTGGGATCTTTTGGAGGCTGTGGTTTGTGGTGTCTTACTGGAGTGTGTGACATATTAAAAGGTGTTTCCAATATGTGTATATCCCCGTTGAGCAGAATATTAGAAGCTTTCAGGGAGAGCACAGGCATTCCCCACATGATTCAGAGACTTACAGAGCAACACACCCATCGCATTCCTTCTGTTTAAAAACAAGTTTGAATCTCAAGTAAAATCCAGCAATGCTCAGGAAGAATGCTTCTCATGTTTTAGCAGAAAACACACAGGAGCAAGGCTATATATATTCAATGGTTAATGTTAATGATTTGTAAAACTCACTTAAAAAATGTAAGCTAAATTAAAAGACCTCCCTCCTATTCTTTTTCTAATACCCCCCAACTTCATCTATCTTTTGTCAAACTCTTCCCAGCTCTCCACAGTTTCACTTAAGTCTTTGTGGCAGGCAGCCAATGTGTAGGGATCAAGAAATGACTCAATCCAACTGTTGGGTCTAACTACATCATGTGTGGACATCTCACGAAGAATTGGAGAAATCTATAGTTGTTGGAAAATAACAATAAATTACAACAGTTTGAAAAAGACTTTACGCAGGCAGTGTGTCAGGCTGAGCTGAAGTGCTCAGTTTAGAAAAATAAGAAAACTAGAAAGCACCAATCTGCAACCGAAGGCTAAAGAAGGTGCAAAAAGGCATGTTGGGTACATCAGAGAGGATGGAGGCAGAGTAGTTATAGTAGGCTAATGTTGTGAATCGAGTGGCCCATGGTGGTGGTGGGGTTATGGTATGGGCAGGCGTATGTAATGGACGACGAACACAGGCCACTCGATTCACAACATTACCCTAACCCTAACCCTACCCCTAACCCTACCCCTCACACCAGATACTGCCTTATTTTCGGACTCCCCCAGACCCCCCGAATAAAGCAAAACTGAACATTTTAGAGTGGCCTTTTATTGTGGCCAGCCTAAGGCACACCTGTGCAATAATCATGCTGTCTAATCAGCATCTTGATATGCCACACCTGTGAGGTGGGATGGATTATCTCGACAAAGGAGAAGTGCTCACTATAACAGATTTTTTCAGATTTTCCAACAATATTTGAGAGAAATGGTTATTTTGTGTATATAGAAAATGTTTTAGATCTTTGAGTTCATCTCATAAAAAATGGGAGCAAAAACAAAAGTGTTGCGTTTTTTGTTCAGTGTATATTGTAGGGCCATACCTATATTAGACATGTCTGTGAAGTTGTTTTTTCAAAATACCTAACAGATCATGCATTTTAGCCATGCCTCATATCGCTCTATTTGCTCTATTCCAGCCCTGTTTTTGCAAGGGCTGATTCTGCTTTTGTGGCAGACTACAGCGCTACTTACAGGCTACAGTTGCACTGGCATATCAAATGTCATAAATGTGGACGTGTATAGGCCGTGTCCTTCGAAAAAGAAGATAAACAAATCAAATGCAGAGCAGTTCCAAAAGTCAAATTGGTTTTGGTGGTGTAATGCGCACGCGTTACAGGCTCAAGCTGTGCCATTTATATCGGGCCACACATTAGATAATTGTGGCCGGGATATATAGTGTTATCTCTTTGTGGCCATTCCGATCCGGGTTGCGTATTGCATATCGGAAAAATAATTAGATTACAGAAAGCAAGGGTGTGGGAGGATCACCTGGTGATGTGTTTCACAAAAAACACTGGAAAGGGAGATTTTTAGACTAGCCTATATTAAATCATTTGTTTTCCTTGCAACAATTATGTGTTTTTATTACTCTGTCATTGTGTTTAGGGAAAATTGTTCTTGTTGTAGCCTACAATGGCAGTATCCCGTTTTATATGTGTCTTTAAAAACGGTTGTTTCTATGCATAAAAGTTGTAGTGGTGGCCATCCAAGAGCTTTTTTCACAGTTTGCTTTTTTTTTAAAAAGTTTAACAGAGCTTTAAATATGTTGATGTCGTTTAAATCGGTTTCCAATGTGAACTTTTGATTCCTTATCAATTATTTGAAGATGTTGATTGAAGGTCCATATTTCACCGGGATTTACAGTAGGCCTACTGGCAGTCAGATGGGAAATGTGGTTGAGGTTTCTAAGTGAGGCTGCAAAAAGACAAAACTCTTTTTTAAAGCACAATGTAGAGAATGGATGTTTTTATAGGAAACCGTCTAAATGTGAAGATTTTGAGCTCCTTTTTTGAGGGGCAATGGTCAGTTTGTATACGAATTTTTTTTACGGAAAAATGCTCACTGGCTCTGGACAAATGAGCTTGTTGGAAAGCGTGAAGTAGGCCTAGCTTTGATTGCATGAAGTATAGTCTCACTTTAGGGAATAGGTCCAGGGCCGTTTCTAGCTTTTTGGGGGCCCTACGCAAGATGCTGTTTGGGGGCCCTAGTTTTGACAGTTTTTTAACTACAATGGGGGGATTCCGAAGCCTTTAAGATGATCTGTGGAGATGCATCAATCTGTTACACTTTAATAGGAAAACAGGCTAATTTCACGAAAACCAAGCAATTGAAAATTACAAAAAATGATATTAAAAAGGTAAACAATAAGGCTCCTCTACTTCAATAAATGCAAGAGATGCAGCATTTTCTCAACAATGTTTAATTTACATTTTTCATCTTCCTCAGACGTCACTCATTGGCTGTCAGCCAATGAGTGATCGTTGAGCTGCCCAACGATGATTTGGACTTTATTACCCCAAAAACCCAAGCCACAGCTTTGCTATCATTGCAGTTTAGTCGTGTTTATATCCTACATTGGATTTGTAAGCATATAATGCTTCACCGAACACACAGTGGCGACTGGTCATTAGAGGCACAGCCCCACCTAGTGTCAGCAGAAAGTATTGCAAATAATGATTACAAAGAAATGCAAAAAATTAATAACAAAATATATAAAATATGTTTTAAGATCATGTTTAATCATCTGATTCGTCTGTACATTGCTGTTTTAGTCTGTGTTCTTCTAATTAGTGTCTACAGTGTGTGCCTATTGAGCTGTTTAGAGCCATGTGGGACAAAACCCGATCATGTCCCTCCCTCTCACTGTCTAAGTCAGTGGTCCCCAAACTAAGGCCCTCCACATTTGGCCCGGCCCCCTGAACAATACCAGAGACGCATTATGATTTTTTTTCAGTCTGGCCACGCGAATCCTAGACTAGCCCCTGTCAAATAGAACAGAATAATGGCGAAAAGGTTAGGTAAGAGAAAAATTGATTCAGAATGCAGGGTATTTAACCTGCAGTGGTTAAACAGTTGTTTTTTTGTTCAATGCAAAGAAAAGGCTGTTTGTCTCATCTGTCAAGAGGCGGTGGCGGAATTCAAATAATACAATCTGCGCCGACACTATGAATCCCGTCACAAAGACAAGTATGATAACTTGCAAGGCCAAATGCGAGCAGACAAACTCTCAAAGCTAAAAAGTGGACTGTTAGATCAGCAGAATACATTTGTACGCCAAGCTCAGCTGATCCAGTCATCCGTTTGGGCCAGCTTTAGCGTTGCTCAACTGATAGCAAGCAGCGGTAAAACTTTCACTGATGGAGAGTTTGTCAAGAATTGTTTGAATGCTGTCGCGGAAGAGGTGTGTCCCGAAAAGAAAGATGTCTTTAATACTGTGAGTCTGTCAGCGAGAACAATCACCAGACGCATTGAAAAAATCGGGGGTAATGTATATGCCCAGCTGCAGCAGAAGACGAAAGAATGTAACTTTGTTCATTAACACTGGATGAGAGCACGGATGTGCAAGACACAGCGCAGCTGCTAATCTTTATGGAGTTAGCGCAAACTTTGAGATGTGCGAGGAGCTAGCAGCCCTCCAAAGTCTCAAAGGGACTACAACGGGGGAGGATATTTTCGGCAAAGTATGCTAAACCATGGAAGAGTTGGACCTCGACTGGTCAAAGCTTGCCAGCATCACGACTGACGGGGCTCCTAGTATGGTGGGCGCGTCTCAGGGTCTAATAGGACGCATGAACCGGGAGATGGAAGAACGGGGTCTCACCGCCCCGCTACAAGTCCACTGCCTAATTCACCAGCAAGCAGTGTGCTGCAAAGTGTTGAAGTGGGATTCTGTCATGAAGGTTGTGGTGTCATGCATAAACTTTATCAGAGGCAGTTCCAACAATTCCTGTCTGAACTGGAGTCTGCGCACGGCGATGTGC
Source organism: Harpagifer antarcticus (assembly GCA_902827135.1). Lineage (NCBI taxonomy): Eukaryota > Metazoa > Chordata > Actinopteri > Perciformes > Harpagiferidae > Harpagifer > Harpagifer antarcticus. Next base: position 127,317 of record CADEHL010001046.1, on the reverse strand, counting down.
TGTACTACACAGAGGTCCGATGGTTGAGCCGGGGCAGAGTTTTGAGGCGTTTTTACGAGCTGCTACCCGAAATTAACGCATTTCTTCATTCAAAAGACAAAACGGTCCCAGAGCTGATCGACCCAGAATGGAAATGGCACCTCGCATTTTTAACAGACGTGACAGAAATGCTGAACAGCCTTAACTTGCAGCTACAAGGCCAGGGGAAACACATTTGCGACATGTATTCTCACATAAAAGCATTTGAGGTGAAACTTGGGCTGCTTTTGGAACAAGTGAAAAAGCACAACTTCATCCATCTCCCTGCTACCCAAAACCTCTCTGCAGAGGACCCAGCGGTCTCGTTCCCAGCTGAAAAGTGTGTGGAAGCACTGGAAATGCTGAAGGCGGAGTTCGGTGTGCGATTCCGGATACTACATGTTAATGCAAAAGAAATCCGTCTTTTCCAGAACCCCTTTCTGGCCGACATCGATGATGACCAGCTTTCTTATCAGTTTGAGTTGGCCGAGTTACAGAACTGTGATGTTCTGAAAGACGCATTCAAGCCCAACAGTCTCATTGACTTCTATGCCGCCCTCCCAAACGACACGTACCCAACATAAAAAACACGCAATGAAGATGTTTACACTTTTTGGCAGCACGTATATCTGCGAGCAAACCTTTTCACATGAAACACCTGAAAACTCCGATGAGATCAAGATTGACAGATGAACATCTGCATCAGTGTTTGAGACTGGCTGTGACTAGAATGGAACCTGACATTCAACTTCTCACCAGCCAGATGCAGGCCCACGGTTCACACTGATGAACATACATAGGTAAGCTCACTTTTCTGACTTGAATGAGTCATTCTGAGTATAAACAAATGTAATCATAATAAAATCTACTGCTATAAAATCCATCTCCACAACCATACTGGTAGTGAAATGTATTGTGCTGTGTAGGTGCTGTATCACTTAGGTTTCTCAGCCTGCTTGCTTTGTGGTTTTCACAGGGAAGTTGATGAGAGAGAGCTGCAAACAGCGGTGTCTACAAGCCTACTGGAACCTACAAAAGGGTTATAAGGAAGGAACACAAGAACTTTGAGAGACTGCTCATATGAGTCATTTGAGTATGAGATTCTGCTCTGACAACTAAGCTAAACTTTGACCTGTTAAGATTGTGCACGGCACAACAGAAAGTTAATGTTCAATGGCGTTTTTTTCTGTGAAGAACCCAGAGAGGGTTATTTGGTTATTATTTATTTCATAAATAGTGTTATTTATTTCATTAATAGTGTTATTATATTATAAACTGACCCCGGCCCCCATCAGATAAGGGAAAAGTTATGTGGCCCTCACAGGAAAAAGTTTGGGGACCCCTGATTTAAATGATAAAATTATATTTTGTGGGTATCCTTCTGTTGAACTATCTGTTTAAAATTAATCGAAGCATCAGACAAAAAAAGCTTTTGAAAATAATACTATATTTTGATTTAGGTCAAAATATAATATTTGTAAACCTGAAGAGTCGGTGCCAGTGCCTCACCAGCCATGAACCTCACTGCAGAAGCTTATATATAGACATACGTTTTTTGGGCCCCACCACTTTTGTACATATAAAAACGCCACTGCGAACACAGGAGGGGGCTTGGCTGTCTACAAATAAAGATGGCTCATTTTAATTCTCCCCAAATATATTGAGGCTGAACCTGAACTTTGAATTCTCTGCTCTCATCATAATCTTGGTGATCTTGTTAAAATTGTGAATGCAGCATTAAAAATACTATGTAACTGGTTTGCAGTTAATAAATTATCCCTTAATGTGGCCAAAACAAATGACATGTTATTCAATACAAAGTCTGAGAGTAGAAATGACTGCATTATACGGATTTGCAATACTGAGATAGAGAAAGTGGGTGCATGTACATTTTTAGGACTGCTTGTTGACGAAAAACTCAATTGGAAGCACCATATCAATTATGTACAAACTAAACTGTCAGGTATTTTGTATCATACTAAGAACATTCTTGAAGAAAAGATACTCTTTATAACAGTCTATTTCTCCCTTACCTTTATTACTGCTCCGAAATATGGGGAAACACGTACTCAACAAATCTACAAAAAATAATAACATCTCAAAAAAAAGTATTACGAAGAGTCTGTGGTGTTGGTAAATATGAACACACAATTCCCATATTTAAAAAAACTCAATCTATTAAAATGTGTTGACATAGTACAGCTTAAAACAGTACTGGTTATGCACAACATTTTCCATAACAAAATGCCTAATAACATTCAAAAGCAGTTCCAAACCACAGCGTGAACATATGAATGTAAAAAAAGTCACTTGAAAATAAGTGTTCACAATGTTTATATGCAATTATGCATATATTATTATTCATTTGCCAAGTACATGTGTACCTATGTATATATTTATATATAGTATTTTAATTTCCAAAAAAAGATAGTTGAAACTGCTATTGACAAGTGCAGAAAATGACCCTATATCTAGTTTTCGTATTATAAATATATATATGCATTTATTGTTTTCCTGCCCTAACCTTTATTTAATTTGTTCTCCTGTTTTCTTTATACTCCTTCATTTCTATACGCTTTTGACGCAATAATGCCGCTGTATTAGGATGACGCACGGGACTGCTACTTTCCACAAGCTATGCTTCAGCCCTCCCGCTTCTACTAATTTTGTTCATCTTTGTGTGTGTGAATTAAACTTTTTTGGTTTTTCGGATGAATAACAAAGGGGACCCGCCTATAGGAAGAAACGGCCCTGAATAGGTCCTTCTATTGTAATTTAACCTCAGTTCTGCTGTGGAAACCGGGTTCCCCACTGAGTCTTTACATCTGTTTCATGCAGCTCTTAAAAGGTTGGTGTCTCAGTCATTTCAACGAGCCGCACAACTCCAAATGGTGAAACCTGCACTATTTCCCTCCAACGTTCGCTCTCGGTTTATTGGAATTGTTTGACGCGGGTGTTTATTCTAGCGGTCCTCTTATTGTAAGGCAGTGGGATCATAGCCTAAGCTCTCATTTTATCCTTCATGGTCTATCAGGAAACTCTATTAAGTGGCTGCTGGTCGCACAACTCTCTGCAGGTTCATGCAACATGGCTTATTTCACCAGTGGAACGATATCATCACCCCATACATGGAAAGCCGTTTGTAATACAACATTAACGCACCTAACGAAAGTGAAAGTACCTTCTGCTGCACAAGTAAATGCTACCAGCTCCCTGCGCCAGACACAAAATCACACGTGTGAGAGCAAGAGGAAAATAAAAATGTAGACCCAGGAGCACACACACTCACACACATATGGCTACACACGCACCTGAAGAGTCCCTTTTGTTCCAGCTCCCGTGATGCGCAATAGCAATATCCGCTCAGTGTTGGCACGTTGTAAAAAGCCCTTGATAAATGAGAAGAAAAGCCGAGCCGGTAGGCATCCAATCATAAATGTGCCTTAAGAGTGAGGAAGGGAAGTCCTTAAGTTGCTCCGTCCATCCGCGCATTTGGGGTGCGCTCTGTCTGTGTGTGCCGTAATGTGCGCAACGGGCTGACCTGTAGCTCCTTCCAATCAATTCAAACTGCACACACACGCATAAATACAGCCTACCTTCAAAATAAAAGCAGCTCGGAGCCTCTCGCTGTTTGCGGTCCACCCTCATCGCCATCACTCTGTTGCTATGTCCGCCCCTAAAATAATCATCTTCTCTTTATCAGAGCTGAATTACACCAACAGTTAATCGCATTTACATACGTAAAATATCCTAAACAAAAACACCTTTTCAAAAACAAGTTTTTCCAGTTGCCCATTTTATTTAACCAAATTAATGTAAATTGTCAATTTAAAATTATGAACTTTATTTTCAAATTAAATCTATAAAACACAAGATGCAGTTCATCAAAGTTCTGTAGTTTGGGTCACTGTTGCAAACTTAATTGAAGACATCTGATTCAAGTGTTTGAGACTCCAATGTCATTGTCCTACCATGTGTTGCATTTTCCAACAATGACCCTAGTCTTAACCTGTTGTGTGTGTTTACTTACCCAACCTTCACCGATAACCACCTGTCGCCACGGCCCTACGCGTAGCGGTCCACGCTGTGCCCTTCTGTGTTCTTTACGCGCTGGAAGATGATTTACTACATCTGCTAACAACAGCCCATTCTCAGGGGGTCGTTTTGGGCTGTGGACTGGGGGCATAATCTGTCCGTCTATCTATCTTTGGATATACATTATTATATTTATATCACTAAATGCACACCTATTGAGGATATCTGGCTGACTCTGAGCATACTTGGTGGGTTGGAGGGATGTTATTTCATTATCATAGACCGAAGCCAGATCACACCAAAACGTTTAGAGCCAAACCTCCACCACAACCGCATGTGTCGCTCCAGACTGGCTACTGAGCTCAGAGGGGAAAGCCCGCAGCAGAGCAGGGGCATAGTCACTTTGTTTAAGTAGGCCTATTTCCATTTAGTCATATATCTGAATGGTCATATTTGAAGAAGGAGCTGCTCAAGAAAAGCATAAAAAGCAGCTGCAATAATAATCTTGAATGGAATAAGTAAGATTGTTCAAGATCTTTTCAATGGTGACACTTTCTAAAAAGACAGCCTTTATGAGGGTTTATATATGAAGGTATGCATTGTAATTAATGGCTTTATTTACAGCTAATAATTAGGGTTTACTTTGTAGTTTAATGGTTAGATAAACACCCATTACCCTAATATGGAACACTTTGGTGTCGTTAAAACTTCAAGTGTTTAATTTGTCTAACAGACTGACTGTGAGCCTCTCCGCTCACACAGGGTTCAAAAAGGGACGGAAGGAGAAGGGTTTGGGTGCAAAACAGGGGTTTATTGTCCAACCAAAAACACAAACATTGCCCGTGCGGGGTCTTTCACGGGTCCTTTTGCGGCCAACAACGTCCTTCCAGGATCCAGCCTATACTGCAAGACAGACCAGAACCAGGCCTACTTTTATTCAGTGACTGATTACCTGATTCTCATCATCAGCTGCCATCTGTCATCTAGCTGCAGCCCCGGGGGCCTTTCTTATTTATCTAATTGTCATTATCAAGACAATGTAATGTATCTATGTCCAGCTGTTATAAACAAAATCACAGCAAGACATGAACATGTGACGATTTACCATGCTGGGAGACGTGAAGATGTCACGATTTCGTCCCTTCAAACGTGACAGTTACACGGTATTGTTAACATGGCCCAACCAGTGGAGAAATACCCGGAAATGCCAAGCAACTGCTGTACCACGACGGTCGGTTGTTATTGTCAATATAATAATTATTTATTTTTTAATAGTCACACTCGATTTTGCCGATTTTCTTGTTGCCCCAGCTAGTCCACACCTCTTTTAGCAGAAACAAAGGCTACATTAATGTATTAAATTGATGTTAATCCATGTGTGCGGTTGTGGAATTAACGGACGCGATTGCGTTGCCAGGCAACAACTTGGCTTCATGTTAATTTACAAACTCTTCAACTAGAACCGTAGTTATATTTAAAAACATTTTTAGAAGGCCTCATGAAATACTTTAATGTAAATTAAAATGTAAATGTGAAGGACTGTGTGTATAACAAAATGCATCCGTCATAAACAATACCAGAAACAGACGTAGGCAAGATCCTCAGCTCGGTGATTGGATGGTTGAGCCGCAATGCACCTTGGGATATGCTGTTTATGCGATGTGAAATCCGAAAACATTTAAAAAAATAAATAATAATACTTTATTCCGAGTGTGCTTGCTTTTCTCTTTGAACGTCATCACATAACGGCATTGTAATACACGGTTCGGCTGCATTAAATATTACATATCTGCCGTAGTTCTCTACTTATAGAGCCCTGATGAGAAGACTTCTAGACAAACAGGAAGAACTGCCGCCAAAACTGAAAACGTGACGTGGATCATAAATATATCAGCAATTAAACAACATCTTAGATTTCTTTTCACACAATCAAATGTCCACAAACTGTACTGTCTGCTGCCGTCTGTCAGGCGGTACCGCAGCATCAGGACTAAAACCACCAGACTCAGGGACAGTTTCATCCCACAGGCCAGAAGACTATTAAACACCTGAACTTTTGAAACAACATCCACAACATTAATCTGGCTGCAATTTACAAATTATGAATCTAATATATCATATTCCAATCACTTGTATATAGACACCAATGTGTTTCCCATTCCCTAAACCTCCAGGGATGTATACAGTTTAATACTGGCAATTTGTAATTATGGGAAATACGAAAACGTCTTTTAAAACTACAATTCCCAGTAGAGACGCGCCATTTCACATGTTGCGAAACACACATATAGCCAGCATGTGTAGTTCTGGGGGGTGAAAGTACAACGAGCGAGTATTGAGTCTCATACACAGCGAGTCTCTTTAGACATTGTAATGCTTGTAAATAACGATCTAAAAATGCATGAAAATACGTTTTCCTTACAGAAATGTAATTATAATTAACAAAAATGTGTTGTTTTTATGTTTTAGTAATAACAAATGTATTTTTGTATGTCAGATGTAAAAATATCGTCTTTTATATTTGTCTTATCAAATTTGACATACAACGTAAATATATATATATATATATAGTAGTAATAATAATGATTATAAATGTATATTGTATGTAGACATACATTTAGATGTATATTTTGTTAATTTTGTTTTTGGTAGAAGGGGTGGGGTTAAATACATGTAAACTCCTTCCCACGCCTCTTCGGATGTGTAATTAGGTAGATAATTTGTTTATACGTATATAATATGTAAGTCGATAATATTTAGTTTATCAATTTGATACTGCTTACGTTTCTACAGTATCATAATTCTCTTGTTTCATTTCATTATTATTTTTTTTTTAAATAAACAAAACTAGGGCCAACAGGGTGGGTGGAGGGGGTCTGGAGGACGGGTTTGGGCTGACAGCCCAGGGGCACAGCGGAAGACCCGGAAGGGGTCTCGGGCGGACGGCCCAGGGGCAAGGGAGAGTTCAAAGAGGGGGACTCGGGCAGACGGCCCGGGGGCAAGGCAGAGTTCAAGGATTGGGACTTGGGCGGGCGGACGGCCCGGGGGCAAGGCAGAGTTAAAAAAGGGGTACTCGGGCGGACGGCCCGGGGGCAAGGCAGAGTCCAAGGTGGGAGACTCGGGCGGACGGCCCGGGGGCAAGGCAGAATCCAAGGAAGAGTCAGGGGGCCGGGCCCAAGGACGAAGACCACGGCTCTCAGGGGTCCAGGCTCGAGAGCGAAGACCAGACAGCTCCGGAGGCCGAGCAGGACCCGGTGTCGGCAGAACAGGAACCGGAGCCGGTGGGACAGGCTTCGGCAGGAACCCCCACGGAAGAGGACCAGGAGTTGGCTGGACCCCCGGCGAGACAGGTGACGGCGGGACCTCTAACGGAACAAGACATGGGATTGGCAGGTCCCCCGGCAGAAGAGTCGTCGGCGGGACCCCAAACGGGACAGGACACAGGGTTGGCAGGACCCCCGGGAGGAGAGTAGTTGGCAGGACCCCCAACGGGACAGGACATGGAGCTGGCAGGAACCCCAGCGGAACAGGACATAGGGTTGGCAGGACCCCCGGCAGAAGAGTCGACGGCGGGACCCCCAACGGGACAGAACACAGGGTTGGCAGGACACCCGGCAGGAGAGTAGTCGGCGGTACCTCCGAACGGCACAGGACATAGGGTTGGCAGGACCCCCGGCAGGAGAGTAGTCTGCGGGACCCCGAACGGGACAGGACATAGAGTTGGCAAGACCCCCAGCGGAACCTCCAACGGCACAGGACATAGGGTTGGCAGGACCTCCAGCGGAACCTCCAACGGCACGGACATAGGATTGACAGGACCCCCGGCAGAGGAGTAGACGGCGGGGCCTCCAACGGCACAGGACATAGGGTTGGCTAGACCCCCGGCAGAGGAGTAGTCGGCGGGGCCTCCAACGGGACAGGACATGGAGTTAGCAGGACCCCCAGTGGAACCTCCAACGGACCAGGACATTGGGTAGGGACTTGAGACGTGACTCGAGAGGAGATTCGAGAGGGGAACCAAGGGGGAACTAGAGGGGGAACTAGAGAAGGGACTCGAGAGGGGACTCGAGAGGGGAACAAGAGAGGGGAACCGAGGAGGGGCTAGAGGAGGGACTAGAGGAGGGGACTCGAGAGGGGACTAGAGAATTTACTAGAGGAGGGACTAGAGAAGGGACTAGAGATGGAACTCGAGAGGGAGCTGGAGGGGTGACTTGAGAGAAAACTGGAGGGGTGACTCGAGAGGGGACTCGAGAGGTGACTTGAGAGTGGACTCGAGAGGTGACTCGAGAGTGGACTCGAGAGGGGACTCGAGAGGGAACTCGAGAGGAGAATCGAGAGGGGACTTGAGAGGAAACTTGAGAGGGGACTCGGGTAGGAACCTGAGAGGGGACTTGGGTAGGAACTTGAGAGGGGACTTGAGGGAACTTGTGTCGGTCGGTACGCCGACACGACACGGGGAGCTGGCGTTGGCTGGAGAGCCAACAAGAGACGAGGTGCTGGAGTCGGCCGGTATGCCGACAGGACACGGGGAGCTGGCGTCAGCTGGAGAGCGAGCAGGAGACGAGGTGCTGGAGTCGGCCGGTACGCCGACAGGACACGGGGAGCTGGCGTCGGCTGGAGAGCCAGCAGGAGACGAGGTGCTGGAGTCGGCCGGTACGCCGACAGGACACAGGGAGCTGGCGTCGGCTGGAGAGCCAGCAGGAGACGAGGTGCTGGAGTCGGCCGGTACGCCCACAGGACTCGGGGATCTGGCGTCGGCCGATGAGTCAACAGGTAACGAGGAGACGGAGTCGGGACCATGACTGCTGGGGCCGGTACTTGAGCCGGAACCATGGCTGGAACTGGGGCCGGAACCATGGCTGCTGATGCCGGAACTGGGGCCGGAACAATAGCTGCTGGAGCTATGAATCATGGCTGCATGGGCCGGTTCTGGAGCCGGAAACATGGCTGTAAGATCCAGTTCTGGAGCCGGAAACATGGCTGTAAGGTCCGGAGCTGAAGCCTGGATCATGGCTGTGTGGGCCGGTTTTGGAGCCGGAATTGAAGCCGGAACCATGGCTGCTGAGGCCGGAACTGGGGCCGGAACAATAGCTGCTGGAGCCGGAAATGGGGCCGGAACCATGGCTGCTGGAACCGGAACTGGGGCCGGAACCATGGCTGCTGGAGCCAGAACTGGGGCTGGAACCATGGCACTTTGGGCTCGTGCTGCTAACCTGGCCTTGCGACTCCTTCTTTTAGGAGGCGTTTGGAGGCTCCGTGGACCTCCAAAAGCCAGACGAGTACCAGCGAATGGCTCCTGGACTGTAGCAAACACTGGGTGAGAAGCAGGGGCTGACGCCAGACGGACCACACCGATGCGTGTGGTATCAAAAAGGGAATTGGGAGACCTGGGTCTATCAGGATCGGAAAACAAACCGTGAGGTAATCCAAAAGCCAGGCAGGTAAGAATTGAACCAAATCTTGATTCTTCATTGTAAGGTTGAATGCTTCTGCCAGAGCAGCATCTCGCTGTTGAACCCTGACCGCTCCTATCCATCGATGAGCGTAGTCAGAAAAAGAAAAGGTATAATCCAATAGTTCCTGCTCAAACGGATCTGCTGGGCCCATATCTCAGGTCGGTTAGTAATGTTACGGTGTGTGCAGGAAGCAGGACCCAAATGCAGATTAAAGTGTCAAAAATAACTCCTTTATTTCAAGGCTAAACTATAAACGAAGACAGAACAGAACACTCACCGAAGACCAACATAACACAAGACGAACCGACAAAGACAGACAGAAAAACCAGAACTTAAATACACACAAGACTAATCAAACAAACAAGACACAGGTGAGGAGGGAGGAGAAAACACAGGGACACCAGGTGAACACAATCGGGTAATCAGGGAGGGAAAACAGACAGAAGGCAACAGGCAAAACAGGAGGTGAACACCTATCAAAACAAAACAGGAAACCAAAGACAGAAAAAGACAAAACACAACACCGACAGATCTTGACAGTAAGTAAGTAAGATCAAACCTGGAAAAAGTGGGAACATCATGTCCCATTTATCCTGCGTCCATCCTGGGTAGGTTGGCAAAATGCAGGCCCAATGGGGCAAACTTAATTCATTGTTAAATCCATCCTCTGCCATTATGGAGGCAGATGCAAAAAGTTGCTGGTTGACATGATAATTTGCTGGTGGACATGATTGGTCAACCCACTCTCACGGCATTTCGTGTTATAGTCGACATTTAATCTATTGATTCGTGTTCACCATTCGTTAGTTTGTCTATCTTCCCCGTCTGGAGGTTGAAGTCTCCGAGAAGTACAGCCGGAGGGCCAGTTTCAGGGATATGTGAGAGGAGATGATCTAATTCCTCAAAGAAGTCTCCCAAGGCGCCTGGCGGACGGTAGAGAACAACAATGGTTAATTGTATAGGATGGGTTACTGTGACGGCATGGAATTCGAAGGTGGAGGGAGTGAAGTTAGATAGCTTGAAGAGGGAAAAGCTCCATTTGGGAGAGAGCAGGAGACCAGTGCCACCTCCTCTGCCAGTGGGTCTGGGTGTATGGGAGAAGGAGTATGCTGTGGAGAGAGCTGCTGGGGTGGATGTGTTGGATGGAGTAATCCAGGTCTCAGTTAGAGCAAGGAAATCCAGGGACTGCAGGGAAGCGTAGCCAGAGATGAAGTCAGCTTTGGGGACAGCTGACTGGCAGTTCCACAGGCCACCTGAAACCCACTGTGGTTGAGCCCACTGTGCTCTGATTGGTCAGCTCGCACACTCTGTTCTGATGAGTCCACCACCGTTACAGCGGAACATCAGTGTTTATGTGTTACAATCAGGGGCGCCGCCAGGGATGTTGGGCCCCAGGAAAAGATATTACATTGGTTACTTAAACATTTTTTTCTTAAACAAAACATTCATGTGGCTCTGTACAGAAATATACTGACTATATTAAAAGCCTAAAATGAACATAAAAAGTCATGTTGGTTAAACATAGGGTAAATGAATATACCTATATTAAAGGAAATGTTCACATTAACATAACAATTTTATGTTTCTTTGACATAACATAGTTGTATGTCTTTAACATAATGGAATAGTTTTGAGTACACATGTTTTTAATATGTGCAACCGATCTCCATGTTTTTTATTACTTAAGTCCAACAGACTTTTTACAGTGAAGCTTAAATACAGAAATCATGTTGCTTTAACAGGTACAAGTTAAATATACTGAGCATATTAAAAGCCTAAAATGAACAAAAAAAGTCATGTTGGTTAAACATAGGGTAAATGAATATACCTATATTAAAGGAAATATTCAAATGAACATAACAATTTCATGTTTCTTTGACATAACATATATGTTTTTAACATAATGGAATAGTTTTGAGTACACATGTTTTTAATGTGTGCAACCGGTTTCCATATTAAAATCATGTTAATCCAATGGCCTTTTTTTCAGTGTGTACAGAGTGATGAATGCTTTGATGAATTGTGATCACGTCAGTCATGCATATTGGTTTTCTTCCCATTACTTTAATTTTAGTCATCACTTCATCAATTGAGCATGAGGAAAGTACGTAGTTTCAGGTATAACAGGATTTGTAAGACGCACAAGCTCATTAGAAAGGTGGTATAGGGGCAAGTGTGTTGTATTTAGAAGGATGTGCAATCACAAATGGATTATAAAATTATATTTCATATTTGTTTAATCACATGCAACTAAGTATCCTTACTTTACTTACTTTTTTACGTCACTTTAAAGGCGGAGTTGTCAGACACGCTTGTAAAACTGAGGTAGCACCGCCTGAATTTCATTGTCCCTGAAGTAGTTTTTTGGTAAGGATCGTCTCAGAGTAAAGGTCTCCACAGTCTTGTAAAGGCAAGGGTAAAAAAGGGGTGTGAGTTTCATGATCAGTTTAAAGTCTATATTTGCAATGTGCTCCGGCATTACAAGTAACGATTGTTACACTCTGTACTTATTCTTCATACCTCATAACACAACTGTGGATCAGTGTGTTATCCAAGCCATTGAGGAAGCTCAAATACTGCCTTCATTCTCGAAGTAAAACCAACTTTCTTGTTGTCGATTAGCTAACAGAGCCTTACTTAAGAATTTGTGTATTTGTTTAAGGTGGTATGCTTTCAAAAATGTTAAACAAGCCCCAATTTTGACAAATATTCCACGTCTTTATTACCTCTTCATTGTTGATGTTCTAATAGTATGGTTCATGTTTACTTCTCAACATTGTATCAACACATACTCCTGCTTTAAGTTTATCTATATTTATTTGATTTATAATACAATTATAATCTACAGTATGTTTTTGTTATTCAGGCCTTACATGTGTACTTTTTTAAGGGGTGTCTTCCCCTTTAAGGTTATGGATGGATGGATGGATGATACTGTGTATCCAGACTTTGAACATCTAATAACATACGCTTCCATCAATTAAGTCTTCTGTTGATTGCAATCTATGACCATAATGATTTGATTGTGTGAGACTGTAATGTTGGTCCATTTTGAGATGCTCATGTATCTGATATAAATACACATTGTAATTGTAGAAGAATAACAGTAGCGCAATAGTGCAGAGAGCAAAGGCTGCTCAAATGAATGGAATAAACATTATAGTAGACATCATACACACACGTATATAAAGCAACCTATTATATTGCTGTTGTCAAGTATAAATCTGTTTTCTACAATATAGTTGCAAGCTTGAATTTGCCACAAAATGTGGAAAAAGTTCACAGGAACTATTGATGCACATACTTTCTCAACTTTAAAGCCACAGTCAAGCATCAATGCTTTGAACAAACGATATGTAGGAAGAGGTGACAGTGGAATGCAGTGTGATAGATGAGCACCTATAATCCCAGTCATAAACCCTAAACACCCAGATCAGTCCAAACGGGTGGTATGCATGTAAGGAGAATACCAGTTACTGTCAAATGTCTGAACAGTTTTTTTGGACAACATGAATGATATCCAATTCCCCACAGTTTCAAACAAAGATCTACCTTCAGGGAGAGTGAGCATCAGGGCTATATGTTACAGGTCCATGAGAAAGCATGAAAAGCCTCACGATCTCAGAGTAGGGAGGAAAATAAAAAGTGTTAATCGGTTCAAAGCCTCAATCAGGTTCATGTTCTGGGGTTTTGTTGTGGCTAGGGTAGGTAACCTGTGATTTAGGATTCAAATAAACCCAGCTAGCTGACGTGTTGCAACAGATTACATAGTGACAATACATTTGCTCACATCAACTGGTAGCTAGCTATGTGTGTGTAGCATGAAGCGGCTACAAATTAATTTTCGTTTTGTAACCCTCTCGTGTAAAGTGATAAATACATTAGCTAAACCCAAACTTAGCTTTCATCAAAGATTCTTAATGAGAGGTTGAAAACCGTCTCTGCTTTCATGGAAACCCCAGAAACTGGTTGTGACGGCTGCTGTTCTTTACTGAATGGTTAGAATAATCCATGTAGGGTCCAATTATTTGTGTTGGCCAGTGTTAGGTAAGTGCTGGTTTTGTACCCTACATCTATGTTAAGCTGTTCAACGTTCTACTAACACTATTTTATGTAGTTATAATATAAGATAATACATTGAGAGAGCTGAGACAGGCTATACAAGCGTATCTGTTTGAATGTCCTTAAATTACAGTATTCCAAACAGCAGAACTTCTGTGTATGTGATGCGACTGATAACCTGACATGGCTTAGCCTTTTCCCACACCTATTACTTGCCTGATCAACCTGCTCTCAGCTTTCTCATTTGTCTGTGTTGTATTGAAGCAGTGTCCTAAATGTAAAATTACTGACATTTTGTTTTAAGAACTGTTCACCTGTGGAGATTGCAGTGGCAAAGTGTTCCTGTGTAGCTGGAACAGCACTCTGCAACCACAATGTTGCACTGCTGTTCCAGACCGCACACTACTCCACACTCAGCCTGGCTGCTGTCCCCCCTGTCCTCAGCTGCACTGAAACAGAGCAGCGATGGCACAAGCCAAAAACCATGGTAAGTACAGAATGTGTTCACAACCACAACCGTGTGGGGGGAGCTGCCAGACCCAGATGTCCTCAAAGTCAGCGAGGTATACAAGGACTTCTCAGCAGACATCGCACCACGAAAAAATAAACGAATGGCTCACTACTCAACTCAACGACTAACACTCTTTCAGAGGATATGTTGGAAATGCACACATTATATATATTTTTTGCATCTACTTTCTGGATATTGTACATCTGTTCATCTGTTATATAAACTAGCATTACTTAAATATGCAGAGACTAATTGAAATGTTTAAATATGTATTTTTCCCCCCCGATATAACATCAACCTATGTTTTGTAAAAGTTTATTAAATTAATCTGTAAAATGTTATCATATTGTGGATATATTAAATTATGTATTTTCCTTTGTTATTTATGTGTGCGTTTGTTTTGAGGATATAATTCATTAGTACCTAAACATAGTATAGTATAACTGCTTTTTGTAATGAAATACACAATTGGTTTGGGAGCAAGAAATCTTTTAATCGTTGTTGCTCAGGCTTGCCGAAATGAATGGAAACTTATCTCCCGATTATAACATTGTGTAACTTTCTGCTGCTCTACATGAAAGAAGAGGCCTCATGTAGCAAGTGGCGGCGCCAGAGTATTTTTGTTGGGTAATCTATGGTAGGGCTAACCCATGCAGTGGTGGGGCTCAAATCAGTATTTGCAATGTAATTACATACACGCTCCCCTTGACAGTGAAACGCCACACGTGAGGTTTAGATTATTTCCCTGTCTCAACCCAAATTGAACTGTATGAAATAAAACGGCACATTTGTCTTGTAGTAAATACAAAGAGCGACCTGGAGCCAATCCTGCAATTTCTCCACAGGTGAAAGAGTTGACATGCTGAAAACCCAACCCCTGCAGGGGGGTCTCCCCCAGGAGATTTTCTGAAATACTAACATAAAATACACATTCTCTCTTGAGAAGAAAAATAAATAAATCTATTACTACAAGACATATTTAAAAAAATGAATGGTATTTTTGTTTTTGTTGATTTATATCAACACGTAATGTTGTATCGATGTATATAGAGATGTACTACCGCAAAAGTATTCTCCGTCGGGACTTCCTGCAACAACACAACGCCGTTATCTTGATTCTGATTGGCCAGAAGACATTATCAAAGATGTTCTATTAAGAAGAGATCACTATGTGACAAAAGTTTTCAAAACCGTTTCTGGTCTTCGGTATTTCCAGACAAGTGGCTACTGAAATCAATCTTACTAACTGCTGTCTGTGCAATTTACTCCGCGCGAGTTGGTGGACATTATTTTGCTTACTTTAACATCATTTTTCATGGTGGGGCTAAGGTGGGGCTAAGCCATTTCTTGGTATGGCTATAGCCTACCCCAGCCATACCCTGGCGCCGCCACTGCATGTTGCTGAGTGAGTGCAGCCTGCCTCAGAGAGAGGGGGGTCTCTGTCTGGGTCTGGCGCTGGGTCTGACCATAGGGTCTGACACATGATGACCAGCGTGTCTGGTTAACCAACAGGGTTAACTGGTGGAATGTCAAAATATACATAAATACATTTGATCAGTTACTTAACTCTCCTGTTGTGTTCGGGTCAAATCTGACCAATTTAGTATACTATTTTTGGGGGGAAAAAAGTAAAACTTTTATTTTGAAGGCCAGATTTCCTAACGCTGTGCATGCAGTCGGCGTTGGACTGGAAGTACCGGAGACCATGAACGGTTTTGAAAACTTCTGTCACGTAGTGATCATCTTCTCAATAAAATATCTTTGCTGATGTTTTTTCGAGTCTTCTGGCCAGAATCAAGATTGTTGCCGGAAGTCCCACGGAGAATAACTTTGCGGTAGAACTATTCTTTATACATCCATGGTTACAACTTGAGATAGAAATGAACACCTAATGAAATATGACCCCCGGTTTTGATGATTGACATGTCACAGAACAATGGGGGCTATCTTCCCTTACCCACAATTTAAAGTAAGTCACACAGACTATCTCCTCTTTGCTCTTCTCTCTGTGAGGAGCAGCAAGTTCAGCTTCAGAACAAGGTGAAAAACAAACAATGGCATAACATATTATTAATATGTCGGGTAGTAATAGATTTATTTATTTTCTTCGCAGTGTACCAGAATGTATAGTTTATGTTAGTATTTCTAAAAATCTCCTGGGGGAGAATCCCCCCAGACCCCCCTGCTGGGGTTGGGTTTTCAGCGTGCCTTTTTATGTTATGCAGTTCAGCTTTGATTCCATCATCTCATTAAACCTTATTTAAAAGCATGCTTTAGTTCTGTGAAGGGATATAAGGGATATATGCACTGTACTTCACTTGTATTAATAATGTATGCTGAAAAGAGTATATTTTACTGCAGGATTTTTTGTTGAATAGATTTGAGTGGTTCAACATTTCGGGTCACGATTTGTTGACTAAGGAAAAAGTGGGTCCCGAGGCCTGACCAGTTGAGAACCACTGCACTAGATGTGTTTCCCCCACTTATGTGCCCATCCCCCCATGTGAATCACACTTGGCACACACGAATACACACAGAACAATTTGATACATTTCCTGCTCTTATGTACCCATCCCCCACATGGATCACACTGGCACACGCAATATATATTCAGTGTCTATTCTTTGTATATTTACTGCAGTTTTTCATGTATACCAGTCTGATACAATATTTACAGTTTGAATGGGTGTTAAATGAAATGTGGTGATGATTAATGGTTTTTGTGTTAATGTAATAGGGTCATTCTACAGAAAAGGTGGAATCTGGGTGATACAAATCTGCTGAAATATATTCCTTCTAAAAACATCTAAAACCTGTTAAATAGCAATAACTAACTCTTAACTTGATGAATCCACAACAAGTAGAGCTATTATTTTTTTTATACAAAGCTTATTTGTATAAGCTTCGTGTTACCAGGAAGAAGAGTAACACCAGTGACAATTTGGAGAAAACGCTACCATTTTAACAAAATGGCTGCAATGTGTCAGACCAAATATGGCTTAAGTCAATATCAAAATCGTTTAACTCTTCAATACAAAACATTTTACCATTCAAATGTTCACCCCTAGGGCTATGCAATGAGTAACACTAATGACAGACTTGAAAGACGCACGTGTGGTGACCACCTATTTAACTACTGGGACATCATTCATACATGGAACTACAGTTGGGGGTATTGTTCCCACACGGACATGTTATGTGTTTCCTATATATATTGTGTGCCCTCCTGGTTTCTTCCTCTTGTCGACCCGGGCTGCGACCCGACAACATGTCCTGTGCAGCTCGGTATTAAAGTACCCTTTTGCACCTTCGATGCACCGCCTCCGACTCCCATATCTCCCGGCACTACACACGTACAATTTGAAGATAAAATGACACCTTTAACAAACAAAGTAAGAAGTATCTGACTTTCTTTATGTCTTTGCCCACTGCACTGTCTCAAATGATCTCTTGTTACAGGAGGCACTTCAGAGACAGTACATTATTTCAAAAATAAAAGCGTTTTGTGTAGCAGTAACACCAATGACGTAATTTTGGGTGACTGACATTTATTTGATATTATTAATAATAATTTGCGTTTTTTGTTACCATTTCAGTGTTATATTTAATGCTTGTAATGTTATGTATAAATTAGATTTATTTATTGAAAAAAAAATATTTTAAATTAAAACTATAGGCTCCACTTCCATGTATGATCAAAGTGACAAGGCAGTTCCTTGAACTTGGCATTTTAAATAAATTGCAATTTACGTATAAAACCATTTTTTATTTAGTACCATTGCAAAGACAATCTCTATTTATTCAACATATATAATGAATGTGAGTATTAGGTCAACGTCATGTATTTTGGTGTCTGCAAAAGTAAGTGACAGCACTTCCACCTTTTCTGTAGAATGTCCCAATTAGCAGTTAAAACGGGACCGCGAACACCAAAGTAAGGGGATGGGGGAGGGGGACGACGAATACAACAGGAGGGTTAAGTACAGCTTTCAGATAGTTGTAATTTGAGTGTTTCCATTTTAAGCTTCCTTATACAGTTATGTTAAAACTAAGGTACTGGTCACTATCCAGATTTATAATGATTACTGCCTATAATCAACTAGATTTTATGTTTTAATTTTATAACAGAATATCTACTTATATTATAATTAATTCAATAAAATCATTACGATATTCAGAAATAGGAAATTTTGTACCGAGTACTTCTTGGATGTACCTATGCTTTTAGACCAAGTGCTGCTTTACCGTTAGTAAGTGTAAAAAAAAAAGGAAGGCTTCTTTAGCAACACTGCCTATCATTATTGGTGTATGATATTCCTGTTTGGTGGTAGTTATGTTGCCCTTCTCAAGTGCTTTCAAACTCAGAATTATGACCTGGGTTTACAAATAAGTGTTGCAATAAAAAAGGAGTAACTGAGTCAATGTAAATAAAAAAAATTAAAAACAATCCATTCACTAAATGCCTCTCATCTCATGGTCGTACTGCTACCTATTTAAGGACCATCATACCTTCTAAAATAAAATCACTTTACAATAAATTGATAAAGTAGCATGTGAAACCAGTAATTGCACAGGATGGGGATTCTCAAAGACACAGATGTTTCTCTTCTGTGCCTGGAAGACTTTTATTTTCAAATGACCAGCACGTCCTCAGGATGAGTCACTTTAGGGTACAGTTTTGTTGTCCATAACATTTTTTAAACGCTGCCCATGTGGTTATGGAATATAAACTGTGGCAAAAAGTGGGGAAGTTTAGTCAGACCAAGTTCATCCCGCAGCGACAAAACCCATCACACATCCAAAAGCAAAGACAGATGTGAGCACTTAGTCTTGTCTGCTTATTATTCTAATTTATTAAAGATCATTATCTTCTTGTTTTGCATTTTAAATGGCTGTAAGAAGTGGTGTTTAGCACCTTGCCCGGTGTTAGATCCCAAAATGATACAACTCTGTAATCTGGTTTTTGAATTTGAAACATAAGCCAGGTAATGATAAGCTAATAAACTATATACATTTTGATTCTAGACCTACGATACACTTCCTGGCAAGAAAGTGGGCAGGAACATTATATTTATCCATTTCTTTGTATGAAAAACACCAAGCTGAATGATAGGGAAATGCATTATTACAGCCTAAGAGGAATGTTGCTGTATTTCGCTCCTCAGGTGTTTAATCTGCTATTTGTTTGTACAAGGTCTAAATCAGATGGTTAGTATCACTTTTAATAATAATCACATTCCCTCTGCGGATAGCATGATGAATCACACAACTTAATACTGGACCTCTAATTTCTTCATGATTAAGACAAATGCACTGATGAATCATTTGGCTGATTGATGTTTCAGTGGCAGGAAATGAACCAAACGCATGGTTTTATAAAAGCACAAAAAAACAACAACTTTATTTACAAAAAACAGACCACTGCCCCCATCCCACAAACCCCTAAATTCAGTGACTACTGAGGAATGCTATGTCTGAGCCTGTGGCTGAGGTTGGGAATTTACAGGACTGAGAAGAACAACACCCAGTGCAAACCTTCAGTGTTCTTCCACCCACTTATTTAGTCGGAGTCCGGTCGACATCTAATGCCAGAGTATGGCAACACTTCTCCAAACGTGGGTCAGACGATGGCTTCTGTTTGGTTCCCAGTTGGAAGTAAGCAATATGCTTTAAAGAGGCCGACATGTCATCAAACAGACAGACAGGGCGAGGGGCTAAGAAAGATTTAATGATACTCTCATGGACTATGGTATATGCATCATGGCATAATTCTAATCAATACACATAAAAAAAGACATTACCATACAAAAACATGTTTCATTCAGCTGAGATTAAAGGACAAACACCATCGTGCTGAATAACAGACAAAAAATGTTCTTAGATTTCAGAGTGACAATCCTTCTCTACACATTGTGTCCCTAACTAGACTTCTCTGCTTGGCATTTAAATAAAATGTATGCGCTTACAATTATTTTGGTTGCATGTACTTGAGGTGCAGATGACAGTTGCTCCTCAGTTTCTGTTCACACATCTGTGTGTGAACAACGCTTATGACTGAGTGTGATGAGAATGTTCCCACTGCCGTTTGTCTGAATCAAGGTAATTGAACAGTCTAGCAATGCAAGAGGGCTGAACTGGCCTGAGACTTCCTGCCATGTTTCCAGGTAATGACGGCAATACTGAAAGTTTGCCCACTCATAGTTTTAATTGCGGGTGTTTGCGTTGCAAGGATGAGCTGTGTGTGACTTGCAATGTACGGGAATAAAAACCATGTGACGTCTTGCGGTTTGTTTCTGCGTAATAAGGTGTGTGTGTGTCTGTCCACAAATAACAATCCATCAATTTGTTTCCTGAACCTGGGCACACTGTGGTACTGAAGGAGACGTGTGTGTGTGTGTGTGTGTGTGTGTGTGTGTGTGTGTGTGTGTGTGTGTGTCCAGCCCTGCTGCATGAAGGTGTACGATTAGAAGGCGTAGCGAGTACGAATGTCCTCCAGTTTCTTAGACACCTCGGGCGGTGTTCTGTCCAGCTCCTCCGCCACACTTTTCTGCTTGTGAGGATCCATGCTGTTAAACTGCTCACACAGATCTCCATCAATCACATTCTGGAGGAAATAAAAGACAGACAAAAATAAAAGACTCGGGACATAAAAGTTTATAAATCTGAAACATCTGAAGGATGAGATCTCGTAAAACATAACCAACCTTGACTGGGAAGTAATAGGATCTGAAGCTGAGGTGGTCTCTGCCGCACAGTGGGGGGAACTCAGAGCGCATGTGCATCTCTAAATGCTGGAAGAAGTCATGGTCCTGGACAAAGAAACAAAGGAGGGAGGGAAATGTGAGAAAAATAAATTAAGAGACTCAAATAAAAACCCAACGAGGCAAAAATAAGTGATAATAGTTGTAGATAGATAATATATTAATCCCAAATTGGGACATAATTTTGTCACAGCAGCATTTTGAGTCTTAAAAATGTATTCACAATAGGAGATTGTGTACACTAGCTTGAAATTAAAAGTTAAATATATCATGTGAGGAATTGTGAGTAGGCTGCAATATGTATATGCATCATATGCAAATTGGCCATGATTATAGAAAAGGAATAAGATAGATTTCTTGTTGTGTATTTCTAGGCGTTGATGTTATACCTCATGTGACGTGAACGGGACCAGAATGCCGATGCCTCCGGACAGCGTGGTGTAGACCATGGACTCGGAGCCTCCGGGGATCAGAGTGGTTTTCTGGATGGATAACACGGTCTCTCCTACGTGGTAGTTCATAATCACCTCAGCCTGGAGAGACAAGAATGTCAGATTATGATCCTTCAGCCTGAGACATGAACAGATAGGGCAATAACAGCGACACAGTCGGCCATCCTTCTCTTTCGGACCCCTTGTATATCTTAATGGGACTCGGAACAAAACTGTTTAATTCCGGCAACATTCCATGTGAAGTGAATTTAATTTCCTAAGCTAAACATCAAGAAACTATTGGCATTCACTAGTTCCCATCAACATTATGTGACAACTAGCATAAAAGAAAACAAACAAACTGGAACACATGCTATGAGTGAAACTATTTTAGCCAATTGTATTCTATTTATGTGACAGGGTGTGTTTAACCTCTTAAGCCCGAGGGTCCCCCCAGTGGACCCCTCCCACCTTTTTTTTACGAGACTATGTCTCAGGGCTTCTTAACATTTATGAAACTATTAATGTTCCATACCCTTTTAACGGTAAGAAACTCAGCTAACTGACAATGTGAACCATTTTTAGCTAAAGGAAACACAAGAGTAATACCAAGCCTTTGAATTAGCATGGAGCGAAAAAATGCTAACTAATGCTAACAGACTTTTGCACAGCACTCACGGTAGAAATGCCCTTATTACTTATCGTAACTGCACAAACAAGATATCCGATTAAAGCTGAGACTCCACAGATTTCACACATGTTAATGTCATCACTGTACGACCCCGAATTCCTGGAGCTATCAGCCAGAAAAGAGAAAGTAAACAACATCCGGTTTCAAAAATATTACAATAATTACGTCTTACCTTTTTTTGATTTGTGATCAAAAGTTGTGTTCAACGGAATAAAAACACCGCTCAAGGTTAATCCAATGTCTTTGTGTCATGTAGACATTTTTACTGATAATCCATCATCATATTTATGGCAATATACTGGGTATAAAGGCTCAAACGTCGAGGCTTGTACTTTCAGATATGCTTCGTTTGCTTCTCTATTACGTCCGCAATGGAAATATTTACGTGGATTTGGGAACTGCCCATCAATTCTATTGGATGTAATGGTTAAGAAAAAGGTGTAAATCACCCAAATCGACCAATGGGTTCCAGAGATATGGTCCTGTGTAAATTATAAAGAATGCCAGCCAGCGTAAGTACATTACGCAGCAGACTTTACTTATTGTTTACTACGGAAGGAAGCAGGAATTGCAGGAATTGCCGGGACCCAGAGCACACGGAGCACAGAGCGGACAGCAGATAACGGAATTGCAGTTTTATTGCTTATAGATTATCAGATCATTTCAAAGGGGACACAGCCCCATTGGATATTAACCTATGGATTAACTACATCATCGTTTTTATCGTTTTAATGCCATTGAAGACCAGTTTAGACCAGACAAAGAGGAAGGTAAGCCATTAGCCTAGCGCATGTTAGTACCTAGCGCCACTTGTTTTTGTTGATAACCTTGCGAGTTTGTATCTTTCAGTGTTGAGGTGGGCACCGTTAGATTCTGTGTCTTTACGATCATAAACGATGTGTTGGATGTGGAGCTAGGATAAGTAATAAGGAAGCTAGGAGTGATTTTCAGTGCAGTAATCGGTTAGCATTTTTCACTCGGGGCTAATTCAGAGGCTCACGGTTAGCATTGTGTGTTTTTTTTGAAAAAATAAATGAAAAAGATCAGTTAAATGAGTTTTTTCCCGTTATATGGATATAAAATATTCATAGTTTATTAAATATTAAGGTTCCTTAGACGTTGTTTCCTGCAAATGACGCGATTTCGGGTCCGTGGGGCCTAAGAGGATAACAGAGTATGTTTTATTTATTTTATTTTTTTCACAACAGTTGTATTTGGATGGAATGAATACCTATAGTGATAATTCAAAGTAATAAAATGATTTTTCCCAAATTGCCCAGAGGTGAGTCTGCCTGGACTTTATTTTTCTAAACCTCTCTAAAAAAGGTCAAATTTCACTTGTTTTGCATCAATCTTGATACAGGGTACTTATTATATGTTATAGTTTGGATTCCTAAAGCTTTTAGTCTACTAACCCATCATTCAAGGGTGGTTTTTACTATAAGTAATGGCTTTTTTTTAAGGCGGAAATTAGAATTTACATGTTTTTACTATGTTCCATCTGAATTTACTTTAAAATATAAACATCTATATTGATTCTGACACTTCTACATCCAACTCACAGATGTAACCTTGCTTTGAGAGAAAAGATTATTAATTTACCCCTCTTAGAAGTAGTGTTAATTTCGTTGACTAAAACTATGACGAAATATGTTCGTCAACGACCTTTTTTTCCATGACGAAAACGAGACGATGACGAGACGGCACCGACGGCAGTAAACAATAACTGTAACGAAATCATCATGCAATATCGTTGACGAAAAGTGACGAGACGAAAATGTAGTTTACTAAATAAAAACTATGCCAAAATCTCTCTTTACTTTCGTTGACGAAATATTATCAAAGATAACGTTACGTTTCTGATAGTCAGTTTTCTCCCAGCAGTTCCATTTCCGGTGCTGCTGCAGGGCAGCAGCTGTGTGTCTGTGCTGAGCGCGGCGGTAGATTTGAATTACACCGGGCAGCGGCACACTGTGAACTGTCAGGAAGACTCGGGTCTAACTCATGGTCTAACTAACCTTATTTAACAGAAAATAAAATGGCAACAACAGGGCTTGGGAGCAGTGGTTGCACTCGCGTTAACCGAATAACCCCCCCCCCCCCGCCCCCCGTCAGCGCGAGTGAGTGATAAATTGTGCACTCAGCGGGTAATAATGGATTATGATGGAAATGTTACGATCCTGTCCGTCAAAGCCACTGCTTGGGAGAAAGAAACAATGTGATATTTGGGCCCATTTTCGCTACAATGAGGCGGAGAAAAAAAGCGAATGCATTGTTTTATCAGACGGGAAGCAATGTGGCCATAACACAGCTGGTAAAAACACCACAAACCTGACCAGATACTCTCTGCAAAGCTTCTCAATCATTCAAACTGTGTTTTTCATCAAATAAGGACAAGATATAATCTTATTGTGAAATACGTTTGACTAAAATGACAAATTATTGGTTTTGGCTAGATTAGTTTGACTGAAATGTTCTATATATTCTGATGACTAAAAAAGACTCAACAGTTTTTTTCATTGACAAAAAGTAGACTAAAATAATTAGTTTTCTTTGACTAAAATGCTCAGACTTTTAGTCGACTAAAATTTGACTAAATAAAAACAGGATGAAGGTGACTAAATATGACTAAATTTTTTAACACAGGACTAAGACTAAAACTAAATAAAAAAATAGCTGACGAAATTAACACTATTTAGAAGTGAAGATATAGTCTTTGTTGTGCATTTTCGAGCCTGAAACCTGGAAAACAGGCTCAGGGCTTAAGAGGTTAACACAATGTGTTTATTGATCGGAGAAGCGATCGGTATTGGCTGATACTGATTCCGGAGTTGGGGCCAAAAATACCCGATCGGAGCACCCCTAGTCTTATTGACATGAATATATCTGGCTTTTAATTAAAAAATACACACAGCTTTTACAATTAGCTTGGTGGCATAGAAAGACTAGAACGATGGTTCAATGACCTCTTGACTACATTTGTCCATCCAGCCTGATGGAAAATAACTAGGGGGTTAGTTTAGACATGACAAACCAAAAAGACACGCAGTCACCCTGTGCTTAGGAGGAAATTGGTCCGGATGGTCAGATTTAATCCAATAACCATCAAAAAACCGCTTTGCCCATAATTAGAGGTAATAATCAGCAAGTAAAGTGGATACAAAGGCAGCATTTGGGAGCAATAAAACCTCAGTATTAGTCTGAGCCGAGTGAACAAAGTACATACAGATGCCAAGAGACCAGGAAAGCACAACGTAAGACACAGCGGAGACAGAAGTGTACAAAAACGACGTCTGTCTGAGATCTACGACAAATCTATTAATCACCGATTTCTCATTTCCCTATGGGTGTTCACTGTCTAACAAACTAAGAGTATAGAGCAATGCTTGCATCTCTGTCATGTTATCCATTGCGCGGAGATGTCGTTGACATATTTGCCGCTGTAGGGGACTCAGGCTCACCCAGTCTACAAAGGTTAAGCAGCAGGCCTCAGACGATGTTTTTGTCTCAAGTGTTAAGGCGACCCAGGAGACTTTAAAAAAACATGACAGAATAATATCCCCCTCCTAACGCTATGTGACATTTGGGGTAAAGACAGTCAGTCCTTTCATTGTCAACAAACAGCTGCATCTCCCTGACCTTGATCTTTTGAGATACATTAATCAAATTAAAGCGGAATGCATCTAATTTAATATTGAAGGATCCATGTATGGATAATTAAGTTCTTCGACCCAGATGTTACACACACGAAGATGGACAAAATCCATGCTTGCCCACTCACGTTGAAATGCAGATGCAGCACATTTTCAAACTTGAAGAGATGTTCAATCAATGTGCGCGGAGGCAAAAATAGCCGACGAAGTCTGTGTCCCAAAGACAACTGGGACAAACTCACATCGTCTAAATCTGAGGGACTTTCCCAGTCCATCTGCTACCTAAACAGTTTCTGACCAGAATTTAAATATGGGATGAGTGATACTGTGTGTGTTTCTTCAATCAGTGAGAGTGTGTGTACACACTTTGTGTTTTTGAGAGGGTTAAACTTGTGGTTCACTCGGTTATGCAGTTTGTGTATGTGCGTGTGTGTTGAGCTTCTGTGTGTCTGTGGTTAGAGGTCAGAACAGTGGAGGAGGCAGATTCTGCTTGAAATGTATAAACTTGTGCGGCTGGAGTTTAACAGAAATTCAAAGCCTGAAGCCACAGTTTCAAAATTAAGACTCACTTTTTGCCCTCTGTAAATTCCTGGCTTACACATAAATGCTGAGGAATTAGTAGGTCAAACGCTCTTTCATCACTGTATCCTCACATATGTTTAACTGCCTGCAGACCGCCTACTACTGTACACACTGACAATGGAAAGTTACCTTGTTCAACCCAACGCATACAAATCCAAACCGGCCCTTTAAGGTGGACTTGTTCCATCAGGATTACGTCACGTTGACGACTTCAAACAACATCTGCTTGCATTACCATTGAAATAGAGAACAAAAAATCTTTTATATAAATGTATAAACCCTTATTAAGGGAATGCTCTAGTTCCTAAAGTATATGATAAAGATGCTTTTCTTTTTAAACTTGACAAACAATAGAAAACACTCTGAAAGTAAACGTAACATATGTTGGTTAACATGTCAGAAGCATTGGTTTGCAGAGTTATGGATTTACCTTCTGTGATGCTCCATTAAGGAGGCCTCTGTCCCATAAAGCTTTGTTCCCAGTGGGGTCTTCATCCACATCATCGCTGGTGTTGGGCGGAAGGCGCACCTGAGAAAATGAAATGGGGAAAAAAGGATGCACTTATTTAGCTTGTCAGTCCTACTGGGCTACAGAAGTCTTTTTGTTACAATAAAACTAAAAGTTACAATGCAAATCATAAGCTGTATATTTCATAGTGTGTAAATGTCATTCCCGTTCAAAATAAGTCAGATATGCACAGACCCAGCGCTCCCCTTCCCCAAACTTACGATACTGATGTTCCCAAACTTGTCAGCGGCGGCCATGGTGTCGTAGTCGAGCAGACAGGCCGTGGTCACCCAGCGGGGATACGTGTCATCGGCGAAGATGATCAGCTGGTTCTCGTTGCGTCTGTAGCGGACCCAGAACAGGCTCTCCGAAACGTCCGTCACGATCACACGCTGGCCGATGGTGTGGATGCTGGTCACCAGGTTGGGAACGTGCTAAATTGGTGAGCAATAAAGCACACTCATTAAAGAATATTCAAAACACAAAAAATATACAAAGAAGGAAAATCTGTGTATCTGTACACATGACGGAGCTCATTGTAAATTGGTAAGACAACCCTTTAAGACGTTACAATTATTGGGGAATATATTTAAAAAAAATGTATTCCAAATGGGCTTTTAAAATGTATAAAAACAGCAATTAAGCACTTCTATTTGTAGCTTGGATGAGGAATGCGCTATATAAATGCAGTGCATTTAGCCATGAATAGATATACTTATTACTACCATCAGTACTCCGTGTTTCTTTTTTAATCAAATTAAGTGATTAAGAAAAAAAAGTATGTTAACACAGGTAGCTCTGTGATAAAAATAAACGTATTGACATCAAGAGCTGAATGAAAACAGTGTGCACACGTTTGGGTTCTTGCCCTAATGCCCTACCTTGTTTTCACATTTGCGAAGCAGCTTTTTTTTCCCCAGGTCGTAGATTCTCAACAGTTTGCCCACTCCCACCAGGATTCGACCCTGGAATGGAGCAATAGCCAGAGGAACGTCCTCGACTGGTGTCTGCCAATCAAAACAAAGAATACATTAAGCAAATCAGATTATCAAGGCTCTGTGTAGTAGTTGTTTATACAACCATTATAATGTAAACTACTGTCTGCTCTTTCACATTGTTTGTAGGTCCTGTCCATCAGGTCACGTTTCTGTGATCCGAGTAACAGATAAACGGCAGCATTCTTTCAAACGACACTCATCGGCCTGCATGACAACACTGGTATTCAACCACAGACGATAATGGAATCATTTCAGCAAATCTTGTTATGAGAAACCTTGCTGATGGACTCAAATCTGATATATCAAACTATTTGAGGGAAATAAATCAAAATTCTGGAATCCAACTCAAATACTGTGTTTTGTGTGGAGACCCATAAAAAAAACGGTTATCATTAAACTAGGACAGTTTTTATTTTTACGGTGTGACTTTAGATTTATTTTTAAGAATCAATAACTGCATTTTGATAAATTATATTTCAAACAAAATTACAGTGGTCTCAAGTTAACATTCAACAGGGATGAGGTCTAAGGAGCAGAGGAGCCCATTCAAGTCAGCAGTCGTTGCAAAAAACTGCTGGTCAAAAAAACAAATATTTATTAAAGGGGCTTCATTATGCTTATTTTCAGGTTTTACATTTATTCCTGAGCCTCTACTGGGACATGTTTCCACGCTTTAATGTTCGAAAAGCTCTTTACTTTCTCATACTGCCTGTGCTGCAGCACCTCTTTCCACCCTCTGTCTGAAACCAGAGCCCAGTCTGCTCTGATTGGTTAGATGGCTTAAAATTACGATAATTAACTTTACAATTGTGTTGAGGTTTCAATAACGTTTCACCAAATGGCATAGTCACACAGAATAATTTCACTCTACTTCAGTGCCATCATTAAACTTAAAAACTGGTTTCTGAATAAATAAAGATAAGTAAACAAATAAATCAAAAAGGTAGTCTTCTTTAAGTATTGTTCAAATATATCGATAACAAGTCATAAGTTTGGCAATGTTGATTGTAGCAAGCAGACAAAAATATATGAAACAAGATACTGGGTCAAAGATGTGTTATCATATTGCACGTATGAGTGTGTTCCTGTCTGGTATGGTATAAATAATAAATTGCCGTCCCGGCATGCATATGCATACGAAAGTGAATCAGTCAAAATAATATATGAATAAAATACAGTGTTTTTTCCCAGAAATAAACCCATATAAATATCTGATCTGGTGTTTGGGAAATTCCTCTGAAAGTGAAGAGAAGCAGCAGACACCACTGTGCAATTCAACACTCGGGACTCATTCTCCTTGTTAATCCACATCAGGTAACAAATGGCTGTGGGCCAATTCACCCCGATGCCCTCCACCCTTCTTGAGTTTCTGGGGAATTGCTTTGAGAGAAGTGAGTGGCGTCATGGCGGTAACATCTGTGTTTAACACTTTACTCAAGGCCATCCTTCCTGTTGCACTTTGACCAAGCCCTCGTCTGAGCATCTCAAACCGTGACCTTCCAACTCGCATTTCAATAATAATAATAAGAATAATAATAGCTATTAACACCCTCTGCTCAAAAGAAAATGGTTTTAACTAGGGATGGTCTGATCGCCAATTTTGTGGCCGATCGCCGAAATCAGTATCGGCCGATACCGATCGAGTGGGCCTATGGGGATCTTCCATTTAAAGTGATGTTTAAAACTCAGTTAATGGGGTTCATTCACTGACGCTTCCACAAACAACAACATAACATAATTATTACATTCAAATTAAGTACATTATTCAAGTTGCAGTGCATGACATTAAGGATTTTGGGAGATGGCCCTGTGGGCCATCTAAGCTAATTTACAGATGGCCCTGAGCCCAATAGAGATTGCCCTGAAAAATGCGCGCGGATGAAATGGCGCACGAAGGGTTTGGGGGGCCTCCCCCTAGAACATTTAGATTGTTGCAGGTCTTAGATGCTGTCTGGTGCATTCTCTAGACTGAATTATAAGATGAACCACCACAATATTATATTGTTCAATTTCAATTTTATTCTTCATTTCACTTGTTTGTTTGTTCTTGTTTGTGTTTGCTCGCTTGCATGCCCTGCATAGCTATAAGAAATACTTAAGTTGTTGGTCAAGACACTTTCCATCTGATGAAGTCGAATGCCTTCCCAGATGTAAAAAAGTAGAAAACATTACATTCAGTTATAACTGCCAAAACAAACCTTATTTACACTATTATGGCCCCTGTTAAAAATGTTTGTAATGTTATCTACTGTAAGTTAGCTGGCAAATCTATGTTTGTCTAATGTCTAACATGTAATGTGGAGAAAGAGATGTCCTGTATGGGTTGATTGTGCGTTGATCTGTTGGTAATGCCTAGGGGTTCCGGTGGGCATGTAAACAAATGCATAATGCTGCGCTATACTTTGTGGCCTCACCCAGTTGCATAGCGACACTTATTGTTTAGGTGTCTTTTTATAAGCAGGTAGTCATATCATTAGCTAGAACTAGCTGGATCTGATCGATATGGACATAAACGCGAGTGAAGTCTAATTTGACGGGAGAGAGAGATCAGCTGCTGCTGACGAGTCGACAGCAGCTCTGCACATGCAGCGGTGAGCGGAACAAAACACACACCAGGTTAGAATATCACAAGTAGCTATTTTAATGACCTCTCAAACTACCTAAACTAGTTATAGATATGTTTAGTTTCACTGTCGGGTCACTCATTACTGGATCTGCGAGCTGCATGATACTGGCATAATAGATTGCCCGATCGGGCAACCAGCAGGTGAGGCTTCATTGCCCGAGCTAAATACTAGATGGCCCCGGGCCATCGGGCAGTCGCTAATGTCGAGCCCTGAGTTTACATTAACTTTGGATAATAACACGGGAGAGATGAGCGGAAGCGCTCTCTCTTCCTCTCTCCCCCTCTCTCTCTCTCCTGCCAGCCTGTCAGTATTTCATGCAGCTCGCTGATTCAGTAATGAGTGACCCGCCAGTGAAGAATTCATATATTTGTAACTAGTTTAGCTTGTTCCAGAGGTAGATAAATTAGCTAAGTGTGTTAGGTCTAACTCTTAGTGTGTGTTTTGCTCCGCTCACCGGTCCGTCACAGCGGGTGGAGCTGCAGGATTTCTGCTTCACACACGTTGCATACCGCTATTTCATTGTCATTTTCGGGTACCTTAAAATACTGCCAGACCGGTGAAGCCATTTTGGCGAGCTTGTTTTGCCGCACAGAGAAAAGTGTCATGTATTTTACGTCATGTGATCGGCTCTCCCGATCGGCATTTATAGAGAGCACCGATCGATCGCAGTATCCCTAGTTTTAACGGTGCGTGACAACCCACTTCTTCCCATGTAGCAGACCAAAACACTTTCAGCTCTCAGTACTTTTGTGAGGTTTAATGCCCACTCAGCTGTATAAAGAGTTACTGCTGATGAACCTAGCATTCTCAGATTTTTGTCTTCACAATAAACTTACTGAGCAGTAGAGTAATTCATTCAAACCAAAAAGACAAAAGCTAAAGAAGTTTTGCTGTTGGCCACTTAAATAGAATTTCATTTAAGCTCAGCCAACTCACTTTGTGCACAAACTCCAGTTTCTCCCCTCCGCTGATGAGCCGATAGGTGTAGATGAATCCGCCGCTCACTGATCTGGGGTTGAGGATCATGTCTCTGGCAACGCCCACCAGGACATACCAATCATCTCCTGTGTTGGGGAAGCGACACACTGCAACACTGGAACATATAAAACACAGGGAAAGAGGAGGTGTGAAATAAAGAATTGAAGACGATGGAGAAGTAAGAACAATAAAAGATGATCATGCTTCCTGTTGATTCCACACGCCAATAAGTCAAACATGCACATTTATGTAGCATGAAGCTGACTCCTTTTGTGTTTACGATGTTCATACCATGTAGAGTAACTATTAACTGAACTTGTCAACATAAGGCGCATTGACACTGCGGTACTTTTCCCACAAAGGTTCATGCGAACTTAGTTTAAGAGAACTCTTTTATCGCGTTCACACCAAAAAGAGCCGGTACTAAAATTAGTTCATGAGAACCTTTTTACCCCCTCGAAAGTCCCTGCTAGAGAGCAGGGACTTTCGAGCTGCTCTTTTGTGAGAAAAGAGCTATATTTCTGATTGGCTGGGCGGATTGCAAACCACGCCCCCCCGTAAAACTCCCAAAAAGTTCTTCTACTGAAGCCAGTCCCCAACTCCGGGGACTTCCGGCCGGGGACTGTGGGCGGCAGTATACGCCGTGAAGTTGTTTGTAGCCTGAACCTTTGTGGGAAAAGTACTGCGGTGTGAATGCGCCTATAGTTAAGACTAAGTGCTTTAAAAACTTACCAGGCAATTTTAAGTGCAAATATTTAAATTGAATCAAACTGATAAAAATGGTTTAAAAAGATGGCAAAGTCTGCAATTGAATAAAACAATATTTCTGTAGCAAACATGTTTACTGTGGTCAGCGGGGAAAGGAGAGCGATAATTAACGGCCTCTTTCCTCAAAATAAGGACAAACCAACTCTGTCTTTTGAATTATGCAATCCGTCACCAGATAAAAATGAGATGTTACATTTCAAAAGACTGTCTGGTCCTTTTTGGCAACCCATAAAATGAAGAGACTGTTTGATTAAGACAGTTAGGAAGCACTCTGATGAAGTGTTATTAGATGCTTATGGAGCCTGACTCTCAATCAATGTGAAAGGCTTAATAAACAAGAGACAGTCCAGGTTCAGACTGTAGGCTTCATTAACTAGACCCTCCAGAAAAACGCGGGCAAAAATCCTTGATTATGCGATCAAACATGCGGGGTTTTATGTGATTTTATGCGGTGAAATTGCGAAATATGCGGAAAGTTGCGAAAAAATAAATATTGGGCTGTCTTATTTATTCTCTCTCCCACACAACCTGCCACTAACGTTAAACCCCTTTACTATTCAACACATTCAATGTTTATTTATTGTAAAAGAAATTGGGCTATTTTACACACCCACCCACACACACCCACCTTTTAAAAATGTGCCACACCCATACACCATTTAGGATTCAAAGCTATAGGCGCGTTCACACCGCAGTACTTTTCCCACTTTAGTTCCGATATAGTTCCGAAATGTTGCGTTCACACCAAAAAGAGCCGGAACTAAAATTAGTTCATGAGAACCTTTTCACCCCCTGCTAGAGAGCAGGGACTTTCGTGGGAGAAAAAGGTTCCTATGTCTGATTAGCTGGGCGGATTACAAACCACGCCCCGTAAAACTCCCAAAAAGTTTTGTGAAGCCGCCATTTTCTTATCCTCGCATAGCATTATTATCATTAGCCCAGCGCAGAAAACGCAGAGAGACTAACTTATGGCAACACAAAATAAAACATGGGAGCGGTGGAGATGAGGAGGTGTCGGCATTCTGGCGATTTACTCATAAGGCTTCAGTAGAAGCTTCTGGGAGTCCCAGCTGCTTCTACTGAAGCCAGTCCTGAAGCTGCTGTCAGTCTTTTAACTTGTTCCCATGGTTGCTGCCCTTCAGTGGTGACCTACGACTTTTAGGGTTCATTATATGTTTTTAAAGCCTACATCTGTGACCTACCAACTCGAATTGCTGCTGGAGATCCTCCAGCGAAGCCCTACTAATCATTCCAAAATCTGGGTAAAAAAAGCTAGCTAAAAGCTAACCAGACTTTTTTCAGCTGTGGAGATCCCTGCCCTGAAGATCTCCGGCAGACACACTCGGTGACCTCTTTTAAATATTTCCGCGAAACTTTTTTTATTTGGCTTTAGGCATTTTCACACCAAGTACTTTTCCCAGGAATAGTTCCCGGAATTTTTCCCCGGAACTATCTAGTTAATCGCGTTCACACCGGAATAAGTCCCTGAAGGAGGATTACGCAAATGAAGCCACTGACGTCACTTCTTCTTGTGCTTTGGGTTTACTGGCAGGCCACAAACAACTTCACAGCGTATATTGCCACCCGAAGTCTCATCACTCCACCCATCCCACGTTTTCTTTTGTGTTGCCAAAAGTTAGTCTCTCTCCGTTGGTGCGCTGGGCTAATGGGCTAATGCCAATAATGCGAGGAAATAAAATGGCTTTGTTTTACGGGGCGTGGCTTGCAATTCGCCCAGCCAATCAGAAATTGGAACCTTTTTCTACCCAGGAAGGTCCCTGCTCTCTAGCAGGGAATAAAAAGGGGTGAAAAGGTTCCCGAAAAAAAAGATCTTTTTGGTGTGAACGCAACATCCCAGGAACTATCGGAACTATTTCTGGGAAAAGTACTGAAAGTGTGAAAGCGCCTTTTGATTAACAGAGTGTGTGAATTGTAGCTGTTTAATTATTTAAGTTGATGTGTTTTATTTAGGGCTGTCAAGTTCTCGCGT
Source organism: Harpagifer antarcticus (assembly GCA_902827135.1). NCBI lineage: Eukaryota > Metazoa > Chordata > Actinopteri > Perciformes > Harpagiferidae > Harpagifer > Harpagifer antarcticus. The sequence goes on along the minus strand of CADEHL010001046.1, from coordinate 93,248 downwards.
TAATAACGCGTTAACGCAAAAAAAAATTAACGCCAACTAATTATTTTAACGCGATTAACGCATGTGTATTTTTGTCCTCGGCCGTCCCGTAGTTTCAGAGCGCATCGAGTTTAAAATACCATCAATAAGCTGATGCTGACAGCCCCGCTCCTGCTGCCTGCTTGCGGCAGACCACACTTCCACGCTCACCGGCAGGCACCAACTGGTCATCGGGAGGGTGTGTGTATGTGTGGCTCGAGCGAGAGAGAGACCTTACGTGTATTGTTGTTGTTAGCATCTGGTGCTAGCTAGCTGCGCTAACGGATATAAGGAGCTGTTTAAATGAAAACAGAGGAGCGACATTTCGCCGACAACTGCGCCGAGCACTTGACTTTATGCAGGAAGCCAGACAGTGGGACATTGTACGAAAAGTCAGCACACTCAGCACGGATAGTGCGCATAAAATGATTGCAGCGTCCAGGCAGCTCCCGTTCGAGCATATGCCTTGAGTTGCACATAGCTCCAACGATCCATCACACACTTTGTATTGTATTATTGAATGAGAGAGGTTCCAGGTTGAATTGAGGCGAATATTTGTAATGTTCAGAGGTTGTTGTGTTTAATATTCCTGGAAATATTTGTCATTGTTCAAATGATAAACATTTGCATAAAGCATATTTGTCCACTCATATGTTGATAAGAGTATTAAAAACTTGAAAAATATTCCTCTAAGGTACATTTAGAACAGATAAAAAATGTGCGATTAACTATGGACAATCATGCGATTAATCGCGATTAAATATTTTAATCGACTGACAGCCCTAGTTTCATTATCTTGTACGTTCAGCTCCGTTATTGTTTTAATAGTAAAGCACTTTTTGGAGAAGTGCTATATAAATGAACGGTTTTTATGATTTATGCCGTTTTTTCACTGGCTGCCAACACAGCCTTGTTGTTCCGAATGTAGCATTTTGAGGGAAATAAATAGGTTGTGATAGATGCACATTTCAAATCGTAGCAAGGACAACAGGAACCTACAAGTCTCAAGCCCCGATGATACCTACCATACTGGAAATGTAACTACAATAAGACAAGTAATGTAACAAAATGGAGCCGCTCACCTGAACGCAGCTTCGTTCTGTTCCAGCTGCACCAGGTCCAGTGTTGTTCCCTGTATGGGGTTGATGAGCCGCACCAGTGAGGCCCACTGTCCTGCTCCGGCTTTAGGTGCACCAAAAATAGCTTCTGGGAGGTTCTCGTTGAGGAACGCAGCAGCCATCTCAGCGGCCAGTTCTCTCTCATCTTCTCCAGCAGCCTCCACCATCTCCTGCAGACACAACAGTGTCAAAGAACACAGACGATCAGCTGAGGGGAAACCACTGTGTTCTGACTAAGTACAGCCAGTTATTTCCCACTGAAACCACCAGATTCCCACCATTTTGTATGAAAGAATAAGCAGCTACATGTTTGTGTCCTTTGATCCGTCAATTAATCAGCAAATATTTTTATAATCGGTAAAAGTAATTGACTATGCATAAGGACAAACATTTGCCTGTTTCAGCTTTTCAAGTGCAAGAGTTCTGCTGTTTAAAGAGCTGTGTGTATGCGAAGCTATGAAGAGAGCAGTTGGTAGAAGTACACTGTGCGTTTAGTAAATGTGTCGGTAAACAAACTCCTTAACACCAAAGCCAAGTTCCTGTATCTCGCTTGAAAACTGATCATTTAGATTGAGGGTGTTAGCCCCGAAGCTAACAACAGCTCAGGGCTTCTTCGTTTCAGATTACATGTGGGCTCAGTTGGTTTAGAGTCAATAAAACTGTTCCAGAAATCAGATTTTTCTTTTCATTTCAAATTGAAATGATTAAAACACCCAAAACTAAAATGTAACACACAGGTCAGTGCTTCTTCCCTGATTCTGTACACAAAAAAGAGAATAATGGTTCCAAGGTCAAACCTGAGTACTGACCTCGACCTTTGATCTATCTTCTTAAACAGAAGATTCAGGTCTAGGTTTAACTTAAAAAATACCAAAAAGGTGGTCTTAAAACTCAGTCTAGGAGGTCTCAGCAGTCCAAATGGTCTAGTTTACAGTGTACATCAAAGGTCTGCTGGAGACAGTAAACAATGTATCATTATTGTATGAGCCAGGTCGAAGATTATGGAGTGTGTATGTGTGTGCATCTGTCCAGAGACAATATAGGTTCCGGTTCGAAACCGGTTCCAACATTTAGACATGTGAATTTCGGTTCCGCTTTTCGATGCCTGAGGAAATGTTTCTCGTCGCTCTCCGTAGCCTACTGTATGACTGCGGGGCGGGAAATGTAGCGTTGTACCTACACTTCCTACAGCGTAACCTAAGACCAGGGCCAGCCCGTCGCACTGGCGTTATAGATGTTCGTCTAGGGCGCCAGATCTGTGGAGGCACTGCGCTGACAGCTCTGGGAGGAAAAAATAATGTTTTGACCGTTGGGGCTCATCCTAGTTTTCGGCCTTGATGTAACAACATTCATAATTAAGTAAATGTAACACCCTTTTCATCCCGGTTACACTTTTCATTTGCCCTGTACGATGGGCGCTGTCAGTGATGAAAATGGGGGATGTTGGCTTATCTGGCACCCGCAGCTCACAGCCAAAGTGCGAGTGAGCGTGGGAGCGAGCGAGGGAGGAAGGGAGGGTGCACCGGTACGCGCTGTTGTTATTAGCATCTGGTGCTAGCTGCTCTAACGGAAGAAGAAGATGTTTCTACAATGATGTGGAGGGAGAGTCCTCTCCAGTCAGACTGAGAGGCTGATAACTACAGCTCAGTGAGGTAAAGGACTCTGAGTGTTTAGATAGTTCACTTCAGTCTAAGGGTGCATTCACACCTAATAGTCCGCTTCTCTAGTGCGCACCAGACCACAGTTTGTTACATTGTTTCATTTTTCAGAAGGTTCGGTTTGCGTTCACACGGGCAAAACTCAAACGGACTATAAACTTTAAACACAAGTCATATGCACGGAAATGCTGTTCAACCATTGGTCAGACATTAAGGGGGTAAAAACGCAAATCCCGGCAATTTCTACCGGAGCCATGGAGCATCGGCACTTTCGGCAGGTTATTCTCATGCTGCTGTTAATCTGGAGATCAACAGACTCTAGCCCGCGCATATGATTATATAATCAGTAATGCTGTCAAAATTATCGCGTTAGCGGCGGTAATTAATTTTTTGAATTAATTGCGTTAAAATATTTAACGCATGTGCAGAATGTCCCGCCCCATACATCCCACCAGTGGCAGCGCCAGGGTATGGCTGGGGTATGCAACACACATACCAAGAAATGGCTTAGCCCCAAATAAAGTCTGCCAACTCGCGCCGAGAATTGCACAGACAGCAGCTAGTAAGATTGATTTCAGTAGCCACTTGTCTGGAAATACCGAAGACCAGACACGGTTTTGAAAACTTTTGTCACGTAGTGATCGTCTTCTCAATAGAACATCTTTGATAATGTCTTCTGGCCAATCAGAATCAAGATAACGGCGTGGTGTTGTTGCAGGAAGTCCTGACGGAGAATACTTTTGCTGTAGTACAGGGGTGCACATAACTGGTACGCAGGTTATGTGCGTAATCTGAAATGCGTACCGTCACTTGTGTCACAAAGCGCATTTGCGTACCGACGTACTTGTGAAGCTTTTCCAGAAGGCGGTTAGAGCACCGGACGACAGAGTCGGGCTCCGTGTGCACAGACAGGCTGCTGTTAACGTCGGTCTGTACAACGGAATTGTGCCAAAACTACGCCAACCGGCTGCGGAGGGAGACTCCCCCCCCCCCCCCCCCCCCCCCTCACTGGAGAACTGCGCTAAAACAGCTGATCACGAAGTACTCCACTAGCCCCCCCCCCCCCCCCCCCCCGTCGACTTTCCTGAAGTACTCCCCCGTTGATAGAAATCAACACGTAATGAATTAAGACCTCACTGTTTGATGATTGATAGGTGTGTGGGCTGTCTTTCATTTCGACACACAGAAAAAAATGTTATAATAAACATACATACATACTGTATGTTAAATGGATATATCCGCCTTCTTTCATTTATCTTTCCATTCCCACAACAATATACATAAAGAAATGGCATATTTTAGACATAGTTCGAATGGTGATTAATCATGATTAATTAATTTTTAAGCTGTGATTAATCTGATTACAAATTTTAATAGTTTGACAGCCCTAATAATCAGACAACGTCTGTTAAAAAACATTATAACACATATAATGAGACGTTCTGCAGTAAGGAGGGGTGTTTCACCGACGACAGGTGTTCTTACTTTTATGTAGCTGATGGAGCATTTTTACTTTACACGACACTGTTCAACACTTCATTCTGCTGACATGCTGCGGATGTCTTGAAAGACTCTTTCGCGTTGTTGTGGACTGTTGCACTGTTGTAGCTTCAGTGGTTCTCAGGTTACAGTTACATAGCAGTGAATATAAACAGACTGATTAATGTGAATATTACTGTAAACTAACCTGTGTAAAAGTTTCTCGAATAAATGTCATTTTTTTTGGTGGAAGAAGCATGTATCATTTTTTTACCCTGCCCCTCAAAGAATAGGAATTGAGAACCGTTAAGAACCGGAATCGAAAAGTAGAATAAGAATCGGAATCAGAATCATGGAAATTCAAACGATACCCAACCCTACTCATTGCTCTTCAGTTTGGAATGTAGTTTACACTTGGGATTAGGAAGTGTTCTTTTACAGACTCACACCAAGGTAAATAATAGGGTTTGTTTTCATTTGATTAAACATTTCAGCAGTGGGTGTTTACAAACTCAGCTCGGCACAACTACTGAGATCTTTCCCGGGATGTCTCTGGAAGGACAGGGACTTGTTGTTTGTATGTATGAGTAGGCTTTCTAGGTGACAAACTGAACTGAGTGCTGTTCCTATTTCTGGGAGAGTTACGTGATATCAGCTGGTGGGCAGCAGAGTTTTGACACATTGAGCAACTGTATGTGACGACTCAACAAGTTTAGGGTAAATAACTGTAATGAAGAACTTCTGCTGAGTACAGTTTCGACATATTTTTCAGAACAAAGTGAAAAACAAACAATGGCATAAAATATTATTAATATGTCGGGTAGTGATAGATGTATTTATTTTCTTCTCAGAGTACCAGAATGCGTAGTTTATGTTAGTATTTCTAAAAAATCTCCTGGGGAGAATCCCCCCAGACCCCCCTTCTGGGGTTGGGTTTTCAGCATGTGTGCCTTTTTATGCAGTTCAGCTTTCATTCCATCATCTCATTAAACTTTTTTAAAAGCATACTTTAGTTCTGTGAAGGGATATAAGGGATATATGCACTGTATTTCACTTTTATTAATATTGTATGCTGAAAAGCGTATATATTACAGCACGATTGTTTGTTGAATAGATTTGAGTGCTTCAAAATGTTGGGTCGCGATGTACTGACCAAGTAAAAAGTGGGTCCCGAGGCCTGACCTGTTGAGAACCACTGCTATAGAGAATACCTTTATATTTTCTACTGTTCACTTACTTGTCAGCAGAGGTCGGCATTGATGTACAGAGCTGACAAAAGACTGTTTATATTGGCATCATATCGAAGCCAACTCCATCGATCAAGCCAGTGTGGCTGAAACTTTCTCTCCCTCTTCTTCTCATACTCCCTGTCACTCTCCTTTAAATCCTCCGGTGACATTCTTTTATTTGAAGATTGTCTTTTGCCAGGCGCTTGGCCGGTTACCGCTGGTATTAAAAACATTTTGGCGAATGGTTAGGTGGCGAGAAAGTCTGTAGTGAACGAGCGCTCCCGGGAGCCTGATCGCGCTGCGCTCTACTCCGCACCAAACAGCGGTTTGCTTTTAACCCGACAACGACAACCGCCTCACGAAACGCAATGTTGTAGCATTAATAAACGAAACAATTTAATAAAATTGCTTGTTAAAATAACAATACCACAGGACAAATTTATTTTTTTATAGCAATATTTGTAGTGGCCCGAGCGGGCAAGTGGAAAGTACGTTATGCTGGCCCGGGGTGTCTAAATAGTGCTTCCGGGCCAGCGGGACATTTATAATGTCGAGCCCTGTGTAGTACAGGACACTGCTGAGTTCCTGGTATTTCGGTAATAAAAGCGTTTTGTAGCTGTTTTTTTTTTATATTTACAAAGTGCTTAACATAAACAAAATGTCAAACTATAAAAAACAGCAGTTAATCAGGGCTGGCTCTGTTAACTTGTTAAGCCCCAAGCCTGTTTTTCAGGCCTCAGGAAAAAATGACCAGAACAATTGACTATCTTCACTTCTAAAAAGGGGTAAATTAATAATCTTTTTTCTCAAAGCAATGATAAACCTGTGAGTTGGATGTAGAAAAGTCAGAATCAATATAGATTTTTTTATTTTAAAGTTAATTCAGATTGAACATAGAAGAAAAAAAACATTACTTATAGTGAAAACCACCCTTGATTGATGGGATCGGAGACTAAAAGCTTTAGGAATTCAAACTGTAACCTATAATAAGTACCCTGTATCAAGATTGATGCAAAACAAGAGAAATTTGACCTTTTTATTGAGATTTAGAAAGAAAAAAACACTTCTGTGTACATACTATTTGCCATATCTCTGGAATCCATTGGTCGATTTTGATGATTGACACTTTTGAACCGTTAGAGCCAATAGAATCGAGGGGGGGTTCTTAAATCCATCTAGAGTGATGCGCACGCAGTTTGCCCAAAACCGAAAGCTCCGTTACACTCTAATGAAAAATAGGTATATTGCCATAAATGTTATGACGGATTATCAGTAATCATTTCAAAGTGACACAGAGACATTGGATTAACCTTCAGCAGCGTTTATAATTTTATAAATTTTAATTGACAATTGTAAGGCCATTGAACACAACTTTTGATCAGAAAACAGCAAAGGTAAGACATATTTGCCGTTTTGGCCCCGTAAAGTGAAGTTGTGTGTTGTCTTTGCTGGCTTTCGCTGTCGCACAGTGATGAGACTTATATCATTGGAATCTGTGGAATCTCAGCTTTCATATGATATCTCAGGGTATATGCAGGAATCCTGAAGTCAAATGTAATACCTTTTAAGACCTGTTTTTAAAACCCTTTCCATACGTTTTAAGACCTCATCAACACTTTGAGTTTTAACCGGTTACATTGACGACACACTTTACCTCACATTTACTATATACAGTATTGATTGTCCTTCCTCCTTATCTTCCAACCATTTGGACGCAAACTTGCATTTCCCCATAACGATGTTGTTTAATAACCGGCATAAACGGACCTTCGCGCTATCAAGCAGTGAGCGTGCGATGTCCTGTTCAGATTACGTCACATCCAACGGGATGCCATAAATAAACTACACAGAATCACACTACACACCTACGCAATGATTACATTCAGGCAAACTGTAGAATACAACCTCTTTGGACAATTTATAAACGTATTGAAAACAAGCTACAAAATGTAATACCTTGGAAAATGCCGTTTAATACTTTTTAATAGCCTTAATTTTAATTGATTTATCAACTTTTAATACTTTTTAAGACCCTGCGGACACCTTGCATCTAGTTTATGCAGATAGCATGAAGTATCAAATATCACTACCGTGAGTTATGTGCTTAAGTGCGTTAGCACTCTTTCGCTTAGTGCTAATTTAGAGGCTTGGCGTTACCCATGTGTTTGGTTTAGCTAAAAATGGTTCATATCATCAGTTAGCTGAGTTTCTTCCCGTTAAGTGGGTATGACACATTAATAGGTTGTTAAATGTTAAGAAGCCCCAACACACAGTTTTGTGAGTGCCAGCGGGGGCAATCGGGCTTAACAGGTTAATCCTATGATTAACATTGCAAATCTTACCTCAGCCATTTGTTGCTTCCTCTGGGCTTTGGTTGCCTCGGTGTAGGCATTGTGGTCGGTCTCGATCAAAATGAGGTTGTTGGTCTCCGGGTGGATTACAAACTTCCTCGGAGTGTACTGCAGAGGAAAGGCCACTTGGTTGAAGACTGCTCCCAATTTCTCCAAAGCCAAGATTCTGCAAGACAGATGAGGAGAAGGGAGAGACTGTTACAGATCCTTTTTAACTTCAAGGGTACAGCCGAGCTACGAAGTTAGAACCATGCTTCTCCACTAAACCGTCCCACCCAACATTTATTTCACAGGGCAACAAATGATTCTGTTAACTGTCAAACCACATCATAACACTAGGTAGAGGAGTAGTACATTACATTTCATTTAGTCGACACTTTTGTCCAAAGTGACTTTTTCTGCATGTAATTTTTCTTGAACTTACCAAACATCTAAGAGACCTTTTAAATAAGTATGACAAATAGGGCTGCCTATTCAAACAGGTCTACCTGCAGTGTATATCCATACCTCAGTGTGTTGGTGGAAATGGCGACGATGCCTTCAGGGCATTGCTCAGAGGCAAAGCCAGAGGCGTACTCCAGAGTCTCGTATGACAGCGGGGTTAGATGGAAGCGCGACTGGTACGAGTAGCTCAGCCAGGACCGACTGGACATGGCCAGAACCTGTAAGCGAGAGGAGACGATTTCCAATGATTCACATGAAGTGAAAACAGATTTACCAATTCTTAAGGGGTAAAAATGCACACCGATTTATGTATTTTATTATGTTGGAGCTATATCATCATCTTTTGTGTGTGTGTGTGATGATTGTATGTTAGTATCACATACAGCTTCCTGCCCCTGCATCCTGACTCTGAAGAGCTTGACAGGTCGGGACCCCAGGTAGCGTGTTCTGGTGTCTGACAGGTCGCCCGTCACTGGATCCAGAACAGTCCTCAGCAGCACGCCGTTCTGAGAGAAGGGATCAAACAGACACAAAGATTACTAGATGACATGATCCAGATACCGGCTGATAAATTCAAACAGATGACATTAGAGCAGATCTCAGATTGTAGGTCATGTTTGAGCAGAGCTTCTGATTGATGTCATGGGTTGTTGTAGCTATTTTTAGAACAACTATAGAGGATTGGGTTACATATCCCTATCCTATACATTAATAAAGAATGCAAAACTGTTTTTTCTCATGAATCTATCACTAAGTAAAAGATCAGTCGGAGCTCACATTAAGTAGACCCTCCAGAAAAACGCGGTCAAAAACCCTTGATTATGCGATCAAACATGCAGGGTTTTTATGTGATTTTATTTGGTGAAGTTGCGAAATATGCTAAATATTTCTTTTAAATATTGGGCTGTCTTATTTATTCTCTCTCACACACAACCTGCAGAATAGTTTCCCCCCACTTTCGTGCAAGACATCGGGGTACTGCTTTGCCCGGTCTTTAGCAGAAATGTTCGTCGGTAAATGAGATGGATTAGATTTTTTCATCTTGGTGTTTTCTCTCTCGTGTGAGCTCCACACGTTCACTCTACGGTGTTGTTTATCTTCTGTGATGCGCGACTACATCATCATCATCATCATCACTACTTCACGTCAAGACGAGTTAACTTTTTTTCTTCTCAACTTTGTGTGGTAAAATGCGGGGATTATGCGGCCTTTTAATAAATATGCGGCCTTTTAAAAATCTGCGCCATTTTGCTGATTATGCGGTAAATTCTGCGATCGCAGAATCCCGTTTTTCTGGAGGGTCTTATTAAGAGTGGATATGATGGGTCTTCTTATAGGGGTTTTGATTGAAAAAAACTGAAGATTTGTAAATGAGAAAGCATACCTGGAGCCCTATGTTGAGGTAGAGGAAGCCGATGGTTCCCTTTTCTCCGAGTTCATCCTGTTTCTCCACTCCTCCCATCTCAACAATACACAGACTCTCAGGCTGGGCTGGCAGGGCCTGCATACTCAACGGCTGGAGGCAGTCCTGAATGATGAAGATTTAGAGGGTTAAGACCATTTCAACACAAAACATTCTTGTTGCAGTGCATAAACGTGAATGTGAATTTAAGAGGTTTTTTTTCTTTTCTAGGTGGTATGGACATTGGAAATCAAGCTTTCTGCAGTGACTTCTATTCAGCAACTGTGTGCACCCTTTTAATATTCAAGCTGCACCTTTTGAAAACAATTATTTGTCATTATTCAATAATTCTGTCACCAGAAACACTGAAACACTAAGTACCACTTTCACTAAAACATTCCCCAAATAAGCAAAATTGTTCAGCTGGCATTAATTATGAAGTTCATCATTCTTTAATATTTCATGGAAACTAATCCTTTGTTTTTTATTGACAACAGATTTTGTTGTTGTTGATAACTGCATTTTTGACACTGTTTTAGCGTCAGTCATAGTGTGAGGTCATCTAGAGTAAATATGCTGATGTCAACTCGGTCACTGGATTGGGGACAGCTGCCATTTTAATGGAAGAGTCCAATCCTAGAGAATCTAAAGCAATTTAGAAGAGCAAAGGGCGGGTCCTTCTTAGGAGGAGAGACAGCACCGAGCTATCCCCTGGGGCAGGCTGGGTATTATTTGAACAAGCTTGGATATTACTTGTTGTTATTGACCTGAGAAGAAAGTAAACTAACAAATTATGGTAGGTGGGGATTCATGTCAATAATCAAAGAAGTAATGTGGCTTAAAACCCAATGTTGTCATGATGGAGGATAAAAAGGATTTACTGCATACCAAAACGTAGCTAGCAAGGCACTTAAGACAGGGTTTAGGTTGTAATGCGTCTGGAGGATTATGTGCGGATTTACAAACTAGTGTTTCTTTTCTTACCGAAGGGTCCAGGGAGATGATTCGCACGGTGTTGTCTACCAGTCCCACAGCCAGGAACCGCGAGCGCTGCTCACCAGGAGGGACGTTAGCCAGGCTCATACACACCACGTCTGCAGACATCTCCTTACGCTCTGTGTACTCATTCAGCTGGCCAGACTACAGAGAGGACACAAAATAAACGGTATTACACATTTTCAGTCTGGTTTCATTATGCTTTTCATATTGATTGTAGAGAGTAAGTGTCAAGAGACATTATCCAATATTGTTGTTAAAGTGTTTCATGCATGTCATTACAAGTCAATAGAATTCTACCAAATGGTGTCAAAAAGCCATTGTTGCACCATCTTCTTTCTTACCGGGTCCATCTCAAAGTAGACCAGCTCCCCTCCAGTGAGAGCGATGACGACCTGTCGCTGGTTCACAGCGCAGCGCACAATGGTTTTCTTGCCAGGAGTCTTCCACTCGTTCACACGCTTGTCTGCTCGGATGTGGCGGATACCGTCTGGGTACACCTGTATGGAGAAACAGGGAGGGAGGGAGAGAGAGGAGATGTTATTACTTTGTTTTTACTTTCTTCTGTTAACCTGTTCAACCCTGAGCCTGTTTTTCAGGTCTCAGGCTCGGAAAATGACATTCCCAGAACAAATGATCATATCTTCCCTTCTAAAAGGGTTAAATTAATAATCTTTTTTCTCAAAGTAATGATAAACCTGTGAGTTGGATGTAGAAAAGTCAGAATCAATATAGATGTTTTTTATTTTAAAGAAAATTCAGATTGAACACAAAAAAAATTTTACATAGTGAAAACTACCCTTGGATGATGGTATGGTAGACTAAAAGCTTTAGGAATCCCATGTACAACATATAATAAGTTCCCTGTATCAAGAGTGATGTAAAAACAAGTGAAATTTGACCTTTTTGGAAAGATTTAGCAAAAAAAAATGTGGGTGGATTTTCCATATCTTGGTCGATTTTGACGAATGAAATCTCTTTATAACCGCTAGAGCCAATGGAATCGAGGGAAAGTTCTACACACACAAACACTTTACCAAATAAGGAGTGAGAGTGACCAAAACCGGAAGCTGCATACACTCTGTTGGCTACCATTAGCAGCTAACTTTTTTTCTCCGATTTTTACATAAAAATGGAATTATGGATTATAAATAATTTTTTTAAATCCACAGAGACATTGGATCAACCGATTCTGTCGCGTTTTTCCTCGTTTTTAATGCCATTGAACATGTCTTTTGATCAGATTGACAGCTACGGTGAGGCGATCTCCTGTAAAAGCTCCGTAAAGGTATGTGTTGTGATGTCTGTTTGCTTCCCCTGTCGCGAGTTCTGATCGCTCAGTGATGATACTATATACTAGGGCTGTCAAGTTAACGCGTTAATAACGCGTTAATAACGCGTTAACGCAAAACAAAATTAACGCCACTAATTATTTTAACGCGATTAACGCATGTGTATTTTTTGTCCTCGGCCGCCCCGTAGTTTCAGAGCGCATCTAGTTTAAAATACCATCTACAAGCTGATGCTGACAGCCCCGCTCCTGCTGCCTGCTTGTGGCAGACCACACTTCCACGCTCACCGGCAGGCACCGACTGGCCATCGGGAGGACCGGGAGGGTGTGTGTATGTGTGGCCCGAGCGAGAGAGAGACCTTATGTGTATTGTTGTTGTTAGCATCTGGTGCTAGCTAGCAGCGCTAACGGATATAAGGAGCTGTTTAAATGAAAACAGAGGAGCGACATTTCGCCACAACTGCGCCGAGCACTTGACTTTATGCAGGAAGCCAGACATTGTACAAAAAGTCAGCACACTCAGCACGGATAGTGCGCAACATGATTGCAGCGTCCAGGCAGCTCCCGTCCGAGCATATGCCTTGAGTTGCACATAGCTCCAACGAACACACACACACACACACACACACACACACACACACACACACACACACACACACACACACACACACACACACACACACACACACACACACACACACACACACACACACACACACACACACACACACACACACACACACACACACACACACACACACACACACACACACACACACACACACACACACACACACACACACACACACACACACACACACACACACACACACACACACACACACACACACACACACACACACACACACACACACACACACACACACACACACACACACGTTGAATTGAGGCAAATATTTGTAATGTTCAGAGGTTGTTGTGTTTAATATTCATGATAATATTTGTCATTGTTCAAATGATAATAAACATTAGCATAAAGCATATTTGTATTAAAAACTTGAAAAATATTCCTCTAAGGTACATTTAGAACAGATCAAAAATGTGCGATTAATTTGCGAATTAATCGCAATTAAATATTTTAATCGACTGACAGCCCTACTATATACCTATACAATCTGTGTGGAGTCTCAGCTTTAATCGGATATCTTGTATGAGCAGTTAAGAGAAGTAATAAGAGTATCTTTATCTTGAGTTCTGTGCCAAAGTCAGTTTGCATTTTTTCGCTCAGGGGTCATTTAGATGCTTCTTATGAGACTTGTGTTTTGTTTTGGTAAAAATGGTTCATATCTTCAGTTAGCTGAGATTCTTCCCGTTAATTTGGTGCTACACATTAAAGGTGGGGTAGGTAAGTTTGAGAAACCGGCTCGAGATACACTTTTTATTATATTCCATGGAATGCTCTTAACATCCCGATAGCAATGAATATCTTAAGTGCTTTGACAAAAAATCCATTAAAAAATGTCATCTGTGGAAGCCGTAGTACTGTAAAAAGCACGACCAATCATTTTAGCCGGCCCGGCTAAAGTAACTGGATGGCCTACCTGCCTGTCAGCCTTCCATCTGTGCCCTCATTGGTCATGTGCGCGTTCGTGTGTGTTGGAGGAGGGGCTCTGTGAGGAAGTGGCAGATTTTTTCAAATTCGAGCGCACTCGAGCTGGTTTCTCCAAAATGACCTACCCCACCTTTAATAGTTTCCTAAATGTGAAGAAGCCCTGAGACAGTCTCGAAAAAAAAAAACGTTGGGGAGCTCCAGGACTCAACAGGTTAAGATACAGCAAGGTAAGCATCTTTAAAAAGGAATCAGGATCAAATTAGATTTTGTCATCTGTGAGGCAATCTTTGCATTAAGTTTAAATATGTTTTTGTGTATATTGTGAAAAGATCGTTTTTGTAATGTTGCTTCGTCTAGACAAATTCTTGATTTGAATCAAACCTGTACATATTTGCGATCTCGTAATGATTTAAGACTGCTTGAATGTGGCCAGTACTTTTTCACCGATATGAATAATGATATTAAAAAGGGACATTGCACCCACCTGCACCAGGGCGTCTTCACCAAGCAGCGAGCAGGAGAGAGTGGGTGTTGTTCCTAGGAATCCAGAATCTGTCACTTCCTCTACTGTCTCTCCGATGGAAAGAACCAGAGTAGCGTTCACGAAAGACACGATGATGTAGGCATCAAACTCATCTAATGAAAACAGGAAAGAAAATAAAATTGCTGATTAAGTTGTACCGAGACTAAACATGTTGAATAAATGTCCTAGGATGCTAGATGCTAAGGCAAGGTGATTCCTGGCTCATCATTGAAGTGATCAGGGCTGCATATTCCTTTAAAAGCACAGTCAGTATGTTGATGGAAGCGAAGGTCAGACATAATGCGCAACCTTTAGGCAGTCGGGGCAGGAACAACACATGTGGGCCTGAGAATAATAATGGAGTGATGTAGCAATAGGGGCAGCTCTATTTTCCCATCGATTATCACTGCAGCTACGCGAGTTGTTAGGCACTTAAAACAGAACCCATGAAGGCATTCATCTTCTTGATTAATGATCAGTTAGCCAGGGGCTCACAACATATTCTTATATGCAGGGGTGCACATAACTTTTTTTAGTGAGTTACTCAGATGAGTACCAGGAGACAGCGTTCGGTACTTACTCCACACGAAGTGTGGTGTAACTAAGTGCAGTCTTCCTCACTGTCCTCCTCAGTGTCTCCTCTGTCCTCTAGTTCCTCTTCTTGCATGCTAGATGATGAAGATGCTGCAGATGCACCTCCCTGTCTCTGTTTAAGCCTCCAATTTGCTTTCTCCAAAACGTGTTGCCAAAACTGTGAAGTCCTTGCATTTCCTGAGGCCAAGTTGAAGGATCAAATACTAAGAAATGATCACATGACTTGAAATCATATCTGATTTCAGATGTGGGAAGTAACTAAGTTATTCAAGTGCTGTACTTAGGTACCATTTTGAGATTCTTGCACTTTACTTGAGTATTTATATTTGATGCTACTTTGTACTTCTACTCCACTACAGTTCAGAGGCAAATTGTGTACTTTTCCTCCACTACATGTATTTAATACCTTTAGTTACTTCACAGATCTGGGTGAATGATGTGAAATATAATCAAGTGTTAAATCAGACTTTAGTTCCACCTGGAGTAAATCCACAAGCTACCCTGCAGTATACAAAGTCATTCAAACTAGCTGCACCTTTACCAGCTTTGAGAACACTTTCATGATCAATCATTATAAAACATATCATATATATTATTCTGACATGGACCAATCTGCACAATGACTACTTTTACTGTCGCTACTTTCACTACATTTTGATGATAATACTTTTCTACTTTTACTTGAGTAACATTATGAATTCCTACACAAGAGCAGAGTACTTCTTCCACCTCTGTCTGATTTCAAACTCTTCCATTAACACCCTAAGTTTGCAACTGTGTCTTTGGTGTTATTCCACCTTGTAAATAAAACTGCAGCAGCTCGACCACAGTGCGCAAACTATATGATCAGCTGATTTTGTGCAGTTCTCCAGTGTGTGCGCGGGGCACAGAATGTGCCCAGGGGAGTCTCCCTCCGCAGCTATTTGACGTGGTTTCAGTACATTTCTGTTCATACATACCGACGTTAACAACAACCCCGCCTGTGCACACGGTGAACAACTCTGTCGTCCGGTGATCTAAGCCTCTGCTTCACAGGTCCATCGGTTATGGCCTGCGCGGCTCAGCTCAATTAAATCAGTACAATAAAGTCCGGAGATTTTTTGCAGGGAGCAAAACGCCAAAGTGGCTGCCTAATGTATTTTGGTGTTTTTGACATGTCTAGTAGTTCAGCGTTGACAAGAAACACGTGTAGACGAAATATGTGTTCTGTTTTGATGACCCATCAGGTACGCAAAGGCGCGCAGTGACAAAAGTGACGTGACGCATTTCACGATTTTTTCCGCGCATGCGTACCAATTATGTGCACCCCTGCTTGTATGAGCATTCCTAGCTTTAAAAATGTACGTTTTGTAAGTGTTTGTCTACTTTGAGTTTGTTTGTTCAAAACATGGTGGTCTATGTTGGTAACTTTCATTTTTGTGATGTTTTATAGTTCAGAGATCATTTTTATAGATTTAAACATAAGGGAAAATTGCAGTCACATTTCTTGACTACAGCTGTATTTCACTACAGTGGCTGGATTTTCACTTACTTTGAACTTAAGGTTGACATAGCAGAAGCTGCTAGTGTCATACCACATTGCTGGCCACAGTATTGTAAGAGCGCCCTCTGCTGGTCAGACTATACGGTGACAATTTCTTAGTTGCAAAAAGGCAGAATATAATTGTTTCAGAAGAGAGAAAAAAGTGTTACCTTCTACATGTTTGCGTACTGTCCACACAGCATTAGGGTTACCGGGCAGCTCAGACACAGCCATCTCTGATACCTGATAGAGACGGACAGAACGTGGAGAAAGAGGTAAAGGGAGTTTAGTGTTTATCAAATATCACATTATGAAAGTTGGTGCTAATTCTAAGGATGTTTCCAGGTCTGTCACATGCAACCAATAAACAACCAGTGATTGATTGGTGCATTGTTTGTAATCAGCTTACAGCGGGGACAGCGCATTATGTAAAAACAAATGTTTTTGTGCTGAAATCAGAGCAATCGAAAAACTCTTCAGTTTTATTCAGAGAAGAGACATGAACATACTCATCATTTTTTCAGACAGCTGTGTGTACGTGTGTCTATTATTTAATGTTACATGTTATGATTTAGTTGTGTGTTTGGTGTGTACCTCCAGTCCATGTCTAAGGACCCTCAGAGTAGACCGTGGTCCTCGTCCACAGGCAACATACAACTGTGGTGTATCTTCATTGGCCAAATCAGCAATCTGTCAAAACAGGAGGGGAGTAGACAATGAGCTAGGAAACAAAGACACCAATCAAAAAAGTCTTCAGGTAGAGTAATACGGCTCTCTGTATGGGCGCAAGTGCACGCTAACACACTGACCTGACAGGTCATGATGGGGGATAAGTTCTCCTGTTCGTCCACCAGCACGAGGTTCTTGAGGGGGCGGGGCTGGAAGAAGAAGGTGTCTCCCTCCTCCAGGGGCATTGCAGAGGAGAACTCGGGCTCCTCGTCATCGTCACCCAAGTGAGCAATCTGGTAAAGGTAACTAAAGGGGAAAAAAAGTTGCACATTATGAGAAAAATAGAAAATAAATAAAGCAAAAAATGAAAAAGAGAACAATTCTGAATGGTTGTAAGTTATAGTCTTAGAAAAGTAACAGACATTATCATAAAAAAGGTAAGACAGACTTAATTCTGACAATTTACTTACTGGTTGCCAAATTCTGAAGACACAAACAAGAAGCCAGTCTTCAGGACACACATGGCTGTTGCCACGGGGATTGTGTCAAAGTATTTCAGCCGGATTTCTGTGACCTGAGAAATAACACAAAGCCCTTATAAACATACAGATTTAAGGTAAAACAATGAAAAAGTATTCACTAAATCAATCCAGAGGTTTTCATTTATTTTGTGAAGATATGTGTGGTATTACAATTATGCTGCATCGGGTGAAAATGCATTGTACTACACGGTTTGTCTCACTCTAAAATTGACCAAAGAATTAGTCACATTAAGAAGTGGGTATGCATCCAATCTTAATCTTTCCTCACCATTTCCTCATCTGTTTCCAGCGTAACCTTGAAGATGTCTCCCTGCTCAGTTTGGGCCAGGAAAAAGAACATGGACTTGGTCTTGTGAGTTGCTGAGCAGACAAAAATCATGCCGCGCTCCGGGTCATCCAGGTCATTCTGCAGGATAGAAGAGATTAGGAAAAGGAGAGAGGAAAGGAGAAGAGTCAAATAAAAGTGCATGCAGAGAAAAAAATAGAAGACCAAACACAGCTTCCAAAAAAGAGTAAAAAAGGAAATGATAGGGCTGTATTACAAAATCACTACTTAAATGATATCCTGAGTTAGAAAAGAGAAGAATTCAAGAGAAGTTTCACATTTTGTTGCCATGCTGTAGGAAGTTGTAGTGAAATATACTCAACAAAACCAGCAATGGATAGTTTACTGTGTAACATGTATAGAGCTCTTTTGTTTCTATTGTTAAGACTCACCCTGCGTCGCGGGATGGGACAGCGGATGTCAGGCTGGTCTCCAAAGTTCTTGTAGGTGATGTAGTTTTCGGAGCAGATCAGAACTCCACTGGGACCATCCGAACCACCAGGAACTAAAGAGAGAAGAGTGTTTAGTGGCCTAGGCTATTTTTTTAAATCACGAGGACTGCAGTGAAAACAGCTGGAATCCTTAAGCAGTATGTGCTCCGTGTTCGAATCCAAGGTGTTTTATTCCTACTTTAACTTGCCCCTGAATGTGGGGGTGCTGAGATCAGAGGTGTTTAATCTTTCTCCATTGTAAGTCAGAGAAGAGACATGACAAACTCATCATATCAACAACAGTTTTATATGGGTTTGAATGATGGTTTATCCAACAGGCCAGCCAGAACTCTAAATAGATTCTTCTAGAAACAAACGTTGCATTTTCTAAATAGACCAATGTTATCCCTAGAGTGCAAACCACATGGTCCAAAATGCTCACCAGTGATGAGAAAGTTTCCATGCTCTTCCAAAGCCTCACTGTACTTTCGCACCACGTGATTCAACCCGAGGTCCAGCTCGTAAAAGGTGAGCGTCTGTTGCGTGTTGGCGGCAGCTTCTCCTGTCGGGTCACTGTCAGCCTCCTGGAAAAAAGAAAATAACACGCAGGATCAGGAGGAGTTGGGAAAAAAGTGTAAAAATGAGGCCATTGTTACGCTCAGTATACTATGCGATTGGTAGTTGATTTTAATCAAACAAGAATGTAAAAAGAAAATCTTACAGCATCAGTTTAGTCAGCAATATTTGTTAAAAGCAGGCATTGAAATTGAACTTGTGTGCTGAGATCAGAGAGGTTCAATCTTTCTCCAGAGATAGTCAGAGAAGAGACATGAGAATCTCATCATGTCTGCAACACAGGCCAGTGGGCGTTATCTTACAAAGGCTTAACCTTGCCTTTTCACGACCTTACCTCATAGTCCATCTCCAGGCAGGCAAACATGGGGTTTTCAAAGCCGACGTCGACTCCCACTACGTGGTACACCAGTGTGTTGGCTTTGTGGGCTTCCAGTGGAGAGGAAATGGTGAGCCTCGCAGCTGCATCTCTGTTCAGAATATAAACCAGCTTCTGTTTCTCTGTCGCTCCTAAACAGGGGAGAGAAATATTGCATGGTAAAGTCTTGATTCTACTTAAATCAAGGTTCAGGGATGCAAACTCATCAGGTATTAAAAAGGTGACAATGATCTAGCTGCACCTTTACCAGCTTTGATAACACATTAATGCATCAATAATTATAATCAAAATATATATTATTCTGAAATGGTCTAATCTGCATTATGTGTATGTTTGGTACTTTATGTAGATTTTGATACTTTTACATGAGTAACTTTTTGATTTCAGGACTTTTACTTATAACAGTTTTCCTAAACTCTGGTACATCTACACGATCTGAGTACTTCTCCCAACTCTCTTTATAGCAGGGGTGGGGAATCTATCCCTCTCCTTTTCTCTGCTCCACAGGCCATCCCATACTTAACCACAAACCTGTTACCAGGGCAACTGCTCAGTACGATAGGAAACGGCAGCAAGCACATCACATCTGAGCTCACTTTAGTGTCTGGTGGTTCCTTTTTCTTAGCAGTAAAGATAGTTTTAACCCCTAAAGCAGGGGTGGTGAAACCTCGAGGTAATTTATAAACACACGCAAAAAAGAAGAAAAAAATCAAAGAAATCTAGACAGCAAAAAAACAAGCGAGTGCCTGTTTTTTTATATGTCTCGTCTGACAGGGGTGTAGTGCTGACGGAGAGCACCAGAACGCGGCTCCGGCACTTCCAAATATTGCAGTACCCATAAGGAGCCGTACACATGCCGCAGTCTCTAGTTGAAAGCCCAGTGGCGATCTGTTCATCTGTCATACTGATCATACAGTCAATAACTTTGTTGTTATTAGCATCTGGTTAGCTAGCTATGCTAACGAATATAAGAAGCTTTTTCTATAACCAGTGAGGTAAAGGCACATCTTTATATGATCATTATAGTTATAAAAAACAAGAGAATAAAGTAAACTGGTATAACATTATATATGACAGTAAAAAAAAGTAATAAACAAGAATACAGTTTGAAAGAGGAGTGATTTGTAAAATATCCATAAAGAAAAATAAATCTGTTTACAGTTCTGTTTCATATGGGTGTTGAGAGAAGTATCCATAGATCTCTTCATTTTGCTCTCAAAGTGCACCAGATTGATGCTTTTAACTTCAATATTTTAAAAAAAATCTCCGAGAGTGAGTATCCGAGCGACCTGTTCTAACAGTTTCAACTTTTTTTTTTTTAAATGCAGTTCTACACAATAGACCTGTATTTAATACTTTTTTATTATTACTAAATGCCTCATACTCAGCGTTTCCGCCAGGGGGGCGTCTTGCCGTCATTTGACGCCCTTATTCAGCTCGGGACGCCCTGAACACGAGCAATAAGAGTTTAGCATGTAAGGGCGGTAACACGAGCAATTTGTCTAAACATTTAACTAAAGTGCTCCACATTCAGACGGAGGAATGCACCGGGTTCGACTGTCTTTCTAGCAGCTCTGTAGCCCCGTCCACGAGTAATGATGGGTTAATGATTAGAGGTAACCGAGTTATTTATTTTGTTAAAGTTTCAGCTATTCTGTTTACAGTTCTGTCATCACATTATTTAATAGGATTTGTTAAAACACTTCTTTTGATGTGAAATATTATTTATTTAAAATATTATTTATTTAATTTAAATAAAAAGCTATGTTAGTTTTGTTCAAAATGTGTTTCATTTAATAATATATGTATTTTTGAATCAAGTATTCATCTTTATTGTCTTCATTGTTAGTTTCCACATGCCTAAAACAACCTCAAGCTAAATCTAAAAGTTGATGGCTAAATAAGAGCGCTTGAGAAATTGTGCAAGGCGTAATAGTCCGAATAGTCGATTAATCATTTCATTAATCGATAAGATTAATCGATTATCAAATTAGTCGTTTGTTGCAGCCCTACTTGAAATGACGAAAAGGAAAAAGGACAAGGACATCCCTCTGTTGGAGGGGCAAAGGAGTCTGGTGGGATTCTTTTCGGAGTATTGAGGATCGTTTCCCCGACATCGGCGGTGCCTGCTACAGGACAACACGGAACGTGCGCGATTTGGACGCGATGAGCGCTGCTAGTGGAGCACGCGCACCAGAGCCTCGCAGCGGCGAAACTGAGGCTCCGTGGTAAACTGTGGTACCATGAAGAGCCGTTTGGGAGCCGAAACAGCCGGCGCTTTAAGAGAGCCGAGCCAAATGATCTGACTCACTAACGTAAAAAGACAGTATCTATAAGGGACGGCTAAGGTCAAAATTCAACCCCCCCCCCCCCCCCCCCCCCCTCTCAGCCCTGGTCTAGCGGAAACACTGCTTTATGCACTGAAAAAAAGAGGCTGTTGAACAGCACTACATATTTTTTGTTTCTAGTTTGTAGATTTTCTGGTTATTACCCGTCCCCTTGTGTGTTATGTAACTTTTTCTGCATGTAAACGGTCTGCAGAGTCACAAACCTTCAAAGTACACCCTGTAGCGAGTAAAACTCTAACACAGAAAACACCCGTCTATGCTGCCCCAGAACGCCTCGTTGGACATTTCTCTTTTTCCATTGTTTACATCTCGGGTATAGTGACTTTACGTCCGCGGAGCTGTTACGTTTGGACCAATCCGCGGACTTCCTCACACACACGCACTCGGCGGGACGTTGCGAGGCTCGCTGCTGCGAGGAGCGGGACACTGTGAGCTGGCTCACTGGTGTGGGGTCTGCGAGACAGCGAGACACGCGGAACTCAGCCTGGGCACACACACAAACTCCCAGCCAGGCTGCGGGTGTGTGTGTGCCCAGGCTGAGTTCCGTGGTGTCTTGCTGTCTCGCAGACGGCCAATGGGCTCACAGGGAGGGGTCAGGAGCTCCAACGAGCCGTTTAGGACAGAGAGTGAATACACATACTATACAGAGATGCTGTATGAGAAACCAATGTGAGTTTGGAACATTGCACAATGTAAATCTATTCGACCTCAACAATGGAATTATGATCAGTAGAAATGGCCATGACATGGGACCTTTAAAATACTGAGTTCTTCATACCTATCATCACAGCTCTGCCTTTTGGGTCCACGGCCAGGAACTGTCCGGGGACGATGCGTCTGCAGCCACTCTTTCCAAACGTTTCCTGGTGGATCTTCTCAAACATGTTTTTTGATGGATGATATTCCAGGATGACAATACGGCCACTGTCACTGCCAATAACAATGTAGTCTGTAAGCATACAAGAACACACAAACAAAACAATTTAACAAAAGATAGTAAATGCAGTTAAAGAACTGTGCTTCCACTAAGCCTTTATCAATGTATATACCATTTTTAAGGTCATAAATGTAAACATTGGATCTCTGGAAAGAGAGAGAAACGTTTCCCCTTCAGTGAGTGAATGTGAAACCAGTAGCTAACAAGGCACATATGCAATTCTATTTCATTAAAAAGTATTCCTCTCACGCAGCGTCCACATGGCGGCGTGCGTGTCTGAAGCTCGACCAACAACCAATCACATGAATCTCCCGCCCCGAACACACAAGCACGCGGTTTGATTGGCTAGAGCTTGTACTGGCATATGATTTGATTGGCTGACACTTCCGTCGAAGCTTCAAAAGTTGAACATTGCTCAACTTTTGAAGCGAGCAACGCGAGCAAAGCAAAGCTCCCACAATGCAGTTGGGCAAAGTGTGACGTCACCCCATTCAAAGTGAATGGGCAGAAGCGTTGAAGGACACGCCGTCAGGGTGTCCTTACTATAGAGTCCATGTTTTGCTACGTACCTTTGGTTCCTCCGGTGAGTCTGAAGGCCATCAGGGATCTGACGATACCAAACACCTCCACTGTGAGCAGAGTGTGAACCTTTCCCGTGTTTGCATCTGGCCGCAATAATTCTATGATCTTTCCCCTGGAAACAACGATCTCCTGCATCTTGGTTCCTACCAAGATAAACAAAGTATTTTCAGCATTCAGCATGCGTCCGTCATGTATACATATAGTAATTGGAGGCTAGATATGGCAAAGCAAGTCTAGTATTTTGTGTTTTTTAGGTTTGCATTGCAGTATTGGGGTGCCATTTACTGTAACATTCAGAACACACACACACAAAAGCACAAATGTGTGAATTTGGAAATAACAAATCCAAAAGAAATGACAGGCAGAGGATATGTGCAGAATGACAGACAGGCAACCTACCCAAATGGATAGGAGAATTAACTAGGACGCTTATTTAAAAACGAAAACACAGACTGATGCAAAGACAGGTCTATTTTACACATATTATATTCATTAATCAGACAACTCTGTCCCCCATGGACTCAGACATCTGGATCATTTTAAGGTCAAGTGTTTTGCTCTAGAATGATTGATCAAAGGAGAAGCCATGTATTGTACTTCTAGTCCATACATTTTAAGTGTTGGGAAATGCAGAAACCCAAAAACGAAAAGAAGGCAGGTGGGGAACTGACCTGAAAAGTTCCCATGGATGGCATGAGTGATGCCAGTGGCACGCTGCAAGGTGATGTTGTACAGAAACATGGCTCCCTTTCTGTGGTTTTCCCACCAGGATCTTCAGGGGCTGCAAAAAGAGCACTAAGCCCAGCTCAAAACTGTAGAGAAAGAAGGAAGTTTGAGTCCAAACGGTAATATCTTCGTTAATATTATAACTTCAAGTGGAGTGTTTTAAATGATACTTTACAATGTGTTGACTTTAAAAGTGACATGTAAACTTAACTTAGCTGCACATTTGAGGAAGTAGAACGGTATTCAAAATACTTAGGTTCCCAAAACAAAATCATTGTTATAGCATAGCCATTAACGGTTAACAGTGAGTTAAAAATGTGCTGAACACAAACTTAAGTTGTGCTTTCAGTGTAATACATGCATATAACCGACAAGCAATGCTAACGTTAGCTTAGCAGAGTGGCTACGAACTTTACGCTAAGCGAGACCTCGTAATCAATGTTTACGGTTGTTTTCAAATTAGCTCCTTCGTTGCAAAGCCAATGAAGCACCATTTTACCCATCTTTACCCTCGACACTTAAAGTTGGCGGAAACTGTGTACGCAGTTAGCCCATATAGCTCACTTATTGACATGCATTCAACGGACTGAGAGCCCATTCATAGAAAGCGCCACTTTTTCCCGACGCTATCGTTTCTTTTAGGGCTATATTACTTAAGACCTTGCACACTTCACACACATACAACCCCCATCTGAATAACAAAAGGCTGTAGAATTGTACAATACAATATTTACCGGCGTGTTATCTATGATGTTTCAGATTTCAGATGGATAAAGTATAATTTGTACTAACAATTTCCATTAAACTCAACGATGAGCCGCCGTTTGTGGGTCCTTCGTCAGTCAATAGTACGTCGTCATGAGGGGTGGCCTACACAGTGCCTGATAGACATTTCAAATATGCTGTAATAACACCACATTTTCAACAGGTGGCGACACAGACCTGAAGAAAATATCTTTACACAGAGAACAGGAAGGGGATATTTCATGAGCAGAACAAGGCATTTCTTTCATGTCTGAAAATGTTCCTTTATTTGGTATTATTTCACCCTTCATACCCTACTGACCAACTCATTTGATAATACATTGAAGAGCTGTTATTGCACTATACGCCATCTATGCAAATGCATGTCATGCAGCCAAACTCATTTTAAAATTCAAAAGAAAACTAGTTTATTTAAAATATTATTAGTAGTAGTTGTTTCAGTAAATGTGTCAACGTGATCAAACTGTGCACAAAACTAAAGCAAATTCATCAAATGGTTCAGCCCACATAAATCATACAGTTAATCACTGAGTGCAAACATGAATATAGCTTCATTAAAATGTTGTGTTAAGATGATCATTCACTTTGGTCTGATAGTGTATCCCGTTTTCTCAACATTCAAGGACTGCATTCAATGGGTTAAGCAGCTTTTTTCTCCCTGTCTTGATAATCGGTAATCTTCAGGATGGGTTGGTACTTACTTTGGTACTTTGGTCCAAAAGCACAGATGACGCTGATGTCTGGGAATGAACACTGTGCATACTTACAAACACACACATGCACGCATGCGCACACACAAACACGCACGCGCGCACAAACGCACACACACCATTATAGTGGTAAGGTGGACTGTTGAAACGCTTCTTTGACTTTGCACTGCTAACATGGCCTTAGTACTATTTGGATTGGATGTAGCCTACTCTAAGAAGACTATCTTTTTGACAATATTTAATATCGGCCCTGATGGATCCTCAGTTTCATGGTCCATTTAATGTGCTCAAGGAACCACAAAATTAAAACTGAGCAAAATTCTGTTCTCAACCTACTGAGCAATTAATCTTACTGGAAACCTTTGCAACCTTTGTGGAATTTGATGAAATGTATTTTTCAGGATCAAATTTTAGTTCCATAACTAATATTGAGATTAGAGGAAAGTAAGCCGAACTCTTAAGTTTCATATGGAGAAAGAATAATGTCTACCTCACCCTCAGTCTCTGGTAACTTGTGATTCTGGTGATTTGTTCCAATTTGTTGAGAAAAGCTTAACCATTATTACTTTTGTTCAGTTGTGAGTAAAGATGCTACTTTTCTTGGCTATTGCAATAATGTACATTATGTGTAAATACTGCAAGCTTTAAAATGATTTGCATTCATCAAGAATCATTACCACAAGATGGCCCTGAGAGATGAGTGAATTCTGTGCTGAAAATAGCAAGGGGAGTGAGTTAAAGTGGGTTCCATTTCTTCATGATCGCTGCTGATCAGGGAGCCCCAATCTAGTGCAATCAACCATTATTGCACCTGGCTAGAGTATAGGAAAACAATGATTATATAATTAAACCATTTAAAATAATTATAACAATGTTAAAAGGTGGACCTTTTTGGTGCAACCATGGAGTCAAGAGTTCGTGTTGTATCTACTGGCTTTGCTCTTCTGAATATCTTTTTTGAGGAATGTATTCAAATGATACAATAAAGATGGGGAGTTCACTTTACTAGGAGGTTATATCTGTTAAATTAAAAGTGGTAAAGTTGCCACAAACAACTAATGGGTATAGGCCTTTAAATCGTAATTTATAAACTAATAATTATTTATACACATTTTTAACTCCGTTACACTTGGATACATGTCAACAACAGAAATCACTTCAATGTCTTTCTATTTATTGTGTTTACATTTTTGTAATTTTAGAATTGGTATGCATAGGCTACTCTTATTTTTAAACATTTATTTATATTATTCACGATTGGATTCAATACAGGCAAACATATGAGATTAGATTGACCCTTTAATATACAAAACTCTTTTTCCTTGAACCCAATTCAAAATGTTTAATACTGAAGCTCAGATTTTTGAAGTTATAATTAATATTTTAAACATAAACTGTTAAATTAAGTGGCCCAGTTGTTTTGCAGAGATGTGGAGCTTCTGATACGATCCAGACTAGCTATCTGGATCGTATTTTTCTCATACTAATATTCTGAACAATCTGTGCTGTTGTATTTGCTGTAAAGTGTCTCTACTGTAGGCTATTTTTTATTATATGTACAGCACTTTGGCTCGACCAAAAATCGTTTATAAATGTGCTCTATAAATAAAACTTGATTTGATTTGGATGTGAAGCAGGCGTTAATAAAGACCCATCCTTTCATGCATTGTTTGGCTAGGCAAATATAAAATCAGTTTTTAATATGTAAAAAAAGATGGGACAGATCGTTATTTATATTAAAGTGTTTTTTTAAATGTTTTTTAATTGAATTGATATGGTTACAGCAATATTTGATAAAATACACGATACATAGGCCTATACAAAATGAACAAAACAAAAAATACTGCATGGTTTTACATTTCGAAAAGCAAACACTATTTTAATTGTGAAAAGATATAACAGGAAGTTGTATATTTATGCTAGTTAGCATAACAGCGTTGACCACAGGGGTTTACGAGGACCGTCCCTCCCATGAAGACGCAACCCGACGCCGCCTCCTCCTCCTCCCGCCTGCTCGCTGAGGAGGGCCGTCCCGGAGAACAGCCCTCCGTGCTCCTCTTGCATTGGACACTGCTCCACAGCTCATTACTATTCAGCGAGCAGGTTAGCAGGTTTAGCCTCTTCAGCATCTGGTACCCGCTCTCTTTGAATAGCTACGTTCAAACCGCTAGCCTCTATTTTTTTGTTATCCGAGTTCCATTTGAATCCCGTTGCTTGTTTGCTTTGTATCTAGAGGCAGGTTGTGAAAAAGACACGTTTAGGTTCAGACAACGTGACTGCATGCCATGCACGACGAGAGTCGCTAACGGTGGATGCCTGAAAACAGCAGCAGCAGCAGCAGCAACGGAGGCTGAAAAGGACCGGTGGTTGAAACCAACGGAGATTTGGTGAGCCTATGAAACCATATTTTGTATGTATCCAAATGATCTCTTTGCATGGTGTTTCGGGGAGCATACACAGCTTAGTTAAACAGATCTTTGTGGCACTGATAAAGAGGCAGGCATCATTCTCCCAGTGTCTGAGGCCATCGGCTCTTTACACCCCCCCTGCCTGGCCGGAGATGCTTTGTATCCGTTGACCTGCCTTAAGATCCTAAACATCATTTTTCGTTCTACACCATGGTCTTTTGCAACACATGTACACTTTCACAACTGTGGATACTTGTCTTAGCCAAGCCTTACTTAAGTCCCTAATTTAATCGTTTCAGGGTTTTATTTGTATTGTATTATAAGTAGGCTACCAATGCCTGACTTTGAAGTCAGATCCTGGAGTTCACAGGGCGAGAAAGCCCTCCATATTTTATAACCAAAACTCTTCGCAAAGTGTTTTCTTTAAAACGTAGGTGTACGGAAAACATGCACTTTCCCTCGAAATCTACTTTAATGTGTTTACATTTTGGTCCCAAATGACTGACACATGATTAAATGCAGTGACTTGGTTAGAGCCTGACATTTAAAGCATCCCTCCCTACTTTCTTTCATGCTGTCTTTCCTCCTATTTTATCTCTCTTATCTTCCTCCAGTCATCTTTCCTTCCCTCTCTGTGCTCTGCAGGTTTTTACCTCTCTTCCTTTCATACCTCTTAACTTCACTCCACCACGGTTCTCCTTTTCTTTGTACACTTGCCAGACACCCATTTGCCCTTCTCCCCACTTCTTCCTCACCGTTTTTCCTCTCACCCCCTTCATTCATCTCCATGTCACTCCTTTTCCCCCCTTCATTGATTTGCCTGCCGGCGTTGCTAAGAGACAACAGCAGTCTGAGTGCCGTGAAGGATAGTGTATGGAGGGGCAGCTATGCCTAAAGGAGGTGAATATTGTAAGAGGAGAGTCTCTTCACTTCTTCAGTTGCTCCCTAACATTTTAATGTGCGTACAGTTCCTAATAGATTCAGTTAAGGCCGTTTAATAAACATTCATCTTCCCATCTGATCCTAGCTGGACAAGGAAACCGTATGAACTATAGGTGGAGAGGTAATGCTAAAACATGCTTTTTGCTAATTACAAGATGTCTCTATAGCTCACAAAAAAAGTTGTTGCACACTGAGCCTCGCCCTGAAGGTCAAACAATTCTGTTTGGTTTTCACATTGGACCAACATGGAAATAAACAAAACAGCGGTGGCAGCAACACAGATGAACAACAGTCTGTTTTCATTAATTGTAACATGGCAACTGAATAATATGTCTATTTTTTATGATTATTAATTGTATTTTAAAGTAGGAAAATATTGCAATATATCTATCACAATCTACTAGAGACGTCTTACATTCCCTAAAATTATTAAGCTAATATTGAAGTTCTACATTACATTTTCTGATGATTGGATAGCCAATAGAGTGCCACAGTGGCGCGTCCTAAAACCCCGAAGTAAGCTTCTTCCGGTTCCCTCGACAAAAAAGCAATGCAATTTCTCCATAGGATTTTGGAAAATAGCTCGAAATAAGGTCTGTGGTTGACACACATTTAAGAGACGGATCACGTTTTGTTCAGTCGGATAATCTCCACATGTCCACCCTACTTTTAGAATGTTCTAATCATAAATCTAATCGATAGATTTATGATCCTATGGAGAAATTGCATTGCTTTTTTGTCGAGGGAACTGGAAGAAGCTTACTTCCGGGTTTTAGGACGCGTCACTATGGCACTCTACTCATCAACTAGTCATTTTAACCCTATCAGTGCATGTCCTTTTCAGATAAGATACTGTAGCGAAGGCCAAGCAGAACTCGAGGCAGCGAATCTCATGCACTATGACACAGTAACACACACATACACAAACCTTGTAGGCCTATATGAGATTCCCTGTACCTTTTTATAACAGTACAACCACAAGGACTATTTCATTATTTATAAGGATGTGACACAGCCAGGACTCCACTTTATGAGTTATCCTTCTCTGTAACCACAAAAGGTCATGTGCATAACCAGTTACAATAGACCACAATAGAGATGCGTCACACAACATCAGTGGCATAGGTGTTGGATATATAAAAAGTAAACAAGAATGCAATCAAAATGTAAACTGGAAACAAGTGCCTTGAAACGAGGCTTCTTCTATAAATGACTAATCAATAAGCATAAATGATAAAGGGATTGTAAATGCATTGTTTGAAATACAACATTTGTGTCAAAAGTTCATATTGTCATTTTTGGCTTTCAACGTGAGCAGCAACAAAACAGGCCTGGTTTTGTGATAATTGCCAATATAAAACATAAACCCCTTCTATTGTAATTGTATGTGTAAGACATTGTGTATTAGCATAGGCTAACGTAACACTGCAGACCCATCAAGTGGTCTGAATCCATTGCTTTAAATATAGTCTATACAAATTATTTTTGGCGTGAAACCTTAAATCTACCATTTAATCAAAGGGATCATGTCCTCACGGTTGTTTTGGAGAACTTTATCAACCTCTTACTTATCTACAAGCCATGTTAAACTGTTTAGTCCAGGGGTGGGGAACCTCCGGCCTCCGGGCCGCATACGGCGAGAGCATTTGATACGGCCCTCGAGGTAATTTATAAACACACGCAAAAAGAATAAATAAAATAAATCTGGACCGCAAAATAATTAAACAAGCGAGTGCCTGTTTTTCCTGGACAAGGACAGGTTCCTTGAACACAACACGAGCCTAACGTGTCATCACGACGTATATGTCTCGTCTGAAAGGGGTGTAGACTGGGTGTAGAGTGCTAACGGAGTGTGTCATTCAAGCTCGGATCTAAAGGCTTCTCAATTCTCTAATTTCCCCTCCTCGACTCCTATCCTCGACTCCTATCCTCGTGTCTTAGTCCCGCCCACAGGAGATGCGAGCGGAGGACTGAGGAGGGGAACCGAGGAGAGAGGAGGGGAAGCAGCAGGCGGTTAGAGAAATGAGAACTCCTCTCCTCTGAGCCGTCCATTAATGATGACAGGAGGCACAGCAGCCCTCTGTCTGATGGACAGATGTGTTCATGACGACTTATATATTTACTTTTAATTCATTCACAGTGCGGTATAATGAGACAATAACAGGCTACAGATGCGGACACACACACACACACACACACACACACACACATATATTTATATAAATATATACAATTTCAGAATCAAACAAGTATGAGAGCACTCTCATAATAACGTTACACAATCAGAGACTGGATATACCCCCCCTCTCTCTGGTCACTGAAATGGGGAATTGAAATGACGGGCCAAAAGTTGTATTTACAAGTATTAAAAGTGAGCATAGGACACCAAACCAACTGAGACCCGTCTGTCCGTCGCATCTACGCACTGTACAACACACACCTACACACTGTACCACACACACACCTACACACTGTACCACACACACAGAGCTCCTAAAGCATAATCAGGCTACAGCCGTTGTGTATTTTATTATGTGAAGCACTAAATGGTTTTAGAAAAATATCGACTCTTTGTTTGTTGTTTCTTCAACATTTAAAAAAAATCCCCCGGACCCCCCTAGAGGAGGTTAGGTCCCCCCCGACTTAAATCATGTTCACATGGATAGGAAACTAAATACATTTGCACACATCTTGTGTCCATATCTTTCTGTTTTGGTGGTCATGCCACAACCGTGCACGTGCATGCATGCACGAGTCATGGTGAGATATCTGGATTAAGAGGTTGCTTTTTCTTTGCACAGCATGAAAGAAAGGCCAAATGAATGGGCTGTGATTTTAGTATTTTTAAGCAGAGGTTGAGGTCAATAATTTGTAGGGCCCTCAGAGGATGTTGTAAAAATTGAAATGGCCCTTGAGAGGAAAAAGGTTCCCCACCCCTGGTTTAGTCACACTGCTGACAAGAATACTGTATAAATCAGCACAACATTCTGCACACAGATTTCGAAAGCTAGATGTAAACAACTGATTTACCAAGTAGGCATTTTTTACATTTCTTTTTTTATCTGGATTTATCTTCAGACCAGATGACACTTCTTGCATTAGAACAATTTGTGACAAGCTACCATCCAGGTTGAACAGCCACTGCAGTGCTTGTAATGTATTCACAGCGAGAATATCTAAAAGGGTTTGTCTATAAACTAATATAAACGCATTAGTACTGTTGTCGATCCACGTTAATAAATATGGTTTATTTAGCAATCTGTATTGATTTGTTCTGCCGTCACTTTGCTAGCTAGCTGGCTAACAGTTGCAATGGTCAATTCAGATTTATAGCCTAGTTATAGTTGTGACTATCAGCCTGGTGGTTAGCCAGTATACCATTTCATTGCATGGATTAGGAATAGTACTGATCAATTGGGCCCAGAGGATGAATTGTGAAACTCTCATCACTTTACTTTTCGTTGAGCACCATCATCAGGTCAAAATAGTAACTTGTCCAATACTTTGGTAATATACCTACCTGAGCAGGACTATACAAAAAACAATCTAATAAAATGTAATACTTTTTGAAGGATTACAAATTATAAACCTACAACACACGCATATAGAGGAAAAGGCTCAAGCTTGGCGTCTAACACAGAACATAAGACATCAGCTGACAGACTAAGCATGGAGCTAAGTGGTTGCTAATAGGATTCACACACACACACACACACACACACACACACACACACACACACACACACACACACATTACATTCTGAGAATACTGAGGACAGAGTTAAAATGTAAATCCCCTCTGTTGAATGCACTTAGTCTTCTCAGCATTGCCCACAGACTCAGTACAACATTTCCTATTACTGTGTTGACTACAAAAACATAATCTTAACACGCATACATTAACACAAATATAATTTGTTGCAGTGTTAGTTTGGATTAGCCCAATCTTTGATATAAGTGCAGTGAGTGTTTTGAACTAAACAATTTACCATCATTAAGCAGGTGTCTGCATCCTTGACTAAGAAACATGCCAAATGCAAAAACTTCAAAGTCCATCAACTTTAGCTGCAATTAAGTGCATTGCACAGCAATTTCTTGTCAATTCAAGGAGTTTGAAGTCCGAATAAGATCTTAAACTTACAAACTTCTTTCTGGAAGCTTTCTCTGGGCACTGTGTGTGTACACATTTGGCTGTGGCAGCAAATGGAGTGCTTAATGAGCTGAATAAATTGTGTGATGTTCATCCAGTTTACACACTGCCTTGAGGTAAAAGCCCCCCAGTGATGTTAAGTTTATGGGCTCTCAGAGAGACTTGATACCGAAAGGCACAAAGGCTGTTTTCACAATGCGGGGGTGGGGGGTATTATGTCAAAGCCCTCTAGCTTGTAAATCCATGCAGTAACACCGGGGGGACAAAATGAATAGGACACGACTTGATGTGCGTTTTCTCCACACTTGCACACACCGACACGTACGCAAACAAACACACACATCCAATCATCTTAAACTACTTACTGTAATTGTGTTTAATTCTCTCTCTCACACACATACACGAAAATACTCTATCCTATCATTGTAAACTACTTAACATGCTCACACACGTTTAACTCCTTTATCCCCAAGGGTATTTGAATCAGATCTAAATACCACTGAGTGTAAAGCCAAGTAAAACCTAGTACTTTGCACTGTATTCATATTGATGTGATTTATTGGAAATCAATTAGGTCTGCCTTTTACTCGTTCTAATCTGCACTTGTCTGCCATACAATTGACGGTTATCTGCAATTGTATTTTTTGTCTAATAATTTTCCCAGCAGAAATCCCTAAGCTAGACAAACAATCTGATTAGATAACAAAGTAAATGTCAGTCCCTTCGTTTATACTCCATTTGCCTAGTTACTAATCAATGGCATCAATTAGTCCTGATTATGGCACACACAATTATCGATGGTAGAGACTTCTACCACTTTGGGCTAATGTAGTAGAAAGTGGGAAACAACATTCAAATCAAATCTGTGTCTAAATTGAACTGTAGAGGCAAGTTGGTGTCAATGAATACAATCTCGTCTTTTTTTAAACAGACTCATTATGTCCTACAAATCCAATTTTAGGGTTGGGTATCGTTTGAATTTCCGCGATTCTGATTCCGATTCTACTTTTCGATTCCGGTTCTTAACGGTTCTAAATTCCGATTCTTTGAGAGGCAGGGTAAAAAAATTATAAATTGCTTCTTCCACCAAAAAAATTACATTTATTCGAGAAACTTTTACACAGGTTAGTTTACAGTAATATTCACATTAATCAGTCTGTTTATATTTACTGCTATGTAACTGTAACCTGAGAACCACTGAAGCTACAACAGTGCAACAGTCCAACTTTTAACAAAAAACAAGCATGTCTGCCTTCTCAGGCATATTAGGTTACGCTGTAGGAAGTGTCAAATCAAATCAAATCAAGTTTTATTTGCTAAATGACTTCTTCACCTCCCGTGAACTGGATTTCATGTTCCTGACGGAGACCTGGGTCCACGCTGGCGAGTACACATCATTCTTTGATCTTCTTCCTCCTGATTGTACATTCTTCAGCTCCCCCCGTGCCACCGGCCATGGCGGGGGCATAGCTTCAGTGTTTAGAGCTAGCCTCCAATGCCGATTGCTTCACCCTGTAACTACCTATGCTAGCTTTGAGTTGCAGCTTTTTGAACTGACCCCGGCCTCGCCTATACTCTGCGCAGTTGTGTATCGTCCGCCAAAGCACAATAAGGATTTCATAAATGACTTTTCTGACTTTCTGTCCGGGATCATGGTGAAATATGATCGTGTTTTGATCTCCGGAGACTTCAATGTCCATGTGTGTTGTGAGTCCAAACCTCTGGTTAGGGACTTTTTAAATCTCCTTGATTCTTTTGGTCTCGTTCAGTCCGTGGCTGGCCCAACACACGAAAAAGGACACACTTTGGACTTGGTATTGTCGTTTGGACTGTCTGTATCTGTTGATGAAATATGTGCAGCAACGCGTATCTCAGACCATTTACCGGTTCTGTTTACAACCTCCATCCCTTCCGCAGGAGTCGAATCACGTGCCCCTGCGCGTCGTCTGCGTTCGATTAACCCCTTGACTGCCTCACAGTTCTCTGATGCTTTTAATGCTTCTCCTATCTGTAAATTAGATGTGAACTGTGCTTTTAATGCTGATGAGCTTATCTCCATGTTTGACTCTACATGCACACTAACACTGGATTCTGTTGCTCCTTTTACGCTTAGACGCACAAAAGTGCTCTCAGAGCCGTGGCTCAATGACTGTACTCGTGCTCTCAGACGCGCTTGCAGGCGTGCAGAGAGAAAATGGAAAAAGGATAAACTCCATGTCTCCCTAGAAATCCTTCGTGCTTCCCTGTCTGACTACCAGACGGCAGTCAAAGCAGCCAAAACAGAGCACATCTCTCTGTTAATCTCCAAAAACAGCCACAAACCTCAGGTTCTTTTTAATGTCCTCAACTCGATCATTAATCCCTGTGATGTTTCTTCTATTGTGCCATCGACTACTCTCTGTGATAAGTTTCTTAAATTTTTTATTGAAAAGGTATCTGCTCTTAGGCTAGCTCACACTAGTGCTACCCCAGATCCTGCTCCCTTTCTGTGCCCTGCTGTCCTCGACCACTTTGAGCCTGTATCCTTCTCTTCTCTCTCGGATGTGATCAAGCACCTGCGGCCGACAAACTGCACCTCAGATAGCATTCCCTCTCGCCTTCTCAGAGACGTTTTAGATTCAGTTGGAGCAAGTATTTTATTAATTGTAAACACCTCCCTTAGCTCAGGATGTGTCCCTGCTGCCTTCAAACATGCCGTGGTTAAGCCATTACTTAAAAAGAAACATCTCGACCCCTCCTTTCTCGAAAATTTTAGGCCCATTTCCCAGCTACCTTTTTTATCAAAAGCCCTGGAGAGAGTGGTCTACGCCCAGCTGCAGTCTTTTTTAACCACGCATGGAATCCACGAAAAGTTTCAGTCTGGCTTCAAACCCATGCACAGCACTGAAACAGCCCTTTTAAGAGTTTTTAATGATCTGCTCCTAGCCGCCGACTCAGGTAGCCCAGCTGTCTTGGTGCTGTTAGACCTGACAGCTGCTATTGACACTGTGGACCATAGCATCCTGTTGTCACGGCTTGAACAGTCCGCTGGCATCACAGGCTCTGCCCTTGCATGGTTCAGGTCCTACCTGACAGACCGTAGCTTCGCTGTGCAGCTAGGTGCCTTCTCCTCTGCAAAAGCCCCTCTTACCTGTGGGGTTCCCCAAGGCTCGATTCTGGGCCCCATCCTTTTCCTACTGTACTTACTACCCCTAGGCTCAATTCTCACAAAACATAATATTCCCTTCCACTGCTACGCCGACGATGTACAGATTTATCTCCCTCTCGAAGCAAGTGTCACACACTCATTACAACAGTTGATGGACTGCTTAACTGAGATAAAATCCTGGCTGAGCAAAAACTTTCTTAACCTCAACGAAAGCAAGACTGAGGTCATCTTTTTTGGACCCCAACCTCCAGCAACCCAGGTTGATATTCTAGGCTCCCTCCAACAGAACATCCTCCCCTCGGTCACGAACCTTGGGGTGACCTTCTCCAGTACTTTTAAATTCGACAAGCAGGTCAGCAGCGTAGTCAAATCCTGCTTTTTTAAAATAAGACTTTTGGCCAAAACCAAGTCGTATTTATCTTTTAAAGACCTGGAAAGGGTTATTAACGCCTTTGTGACCTCGAGACTCGACTACTGCAACGCTCTGTACATGGGTATGGACCAGGCATCAATTAAACGCCTGCAGCTAGTCCAGAACGCAGCTGCACGTTTGCTGACTGGCCATAAAAAACGTGACCACATCACCCCAATTCTGGCCTCACTGCACTGGCTTCCAGTTCGGTTCAGAATTGATTTTAAAATCCTTTTATTTGTTTTTAAAGCACTAAATGGGCTGGCTCCGGCCTATATAGCTGAACTCCTCCAGCGCTACACCCCAGCCAGAGCTTTAAGGTCTGCTGACCATCTGCTGCTGGTAGTGCCCAAGACCAGGCTCAAAACCCGAGGGCACCGAGCCTTCGCAGCAGCTGGCCCCAGGCTCTGGAACACTCTGCCCCTCCACGTGAGGTCGGCCCAGACCCTAGGGGTTTTTAAATCCACACTAAAAACTCACTTCTTCTCTCAGGCCTTCTAGTCAGAGCGGAGCACGACTCCTCACTATTCCCTGTGTTTGTTTTATATCTGTTGTAAATTATTGTCTTTTATTGTGATTATATGTGTTTTTAATGCATGTACAGCACTTTGGCTCGACCAAAAATCGCTTTTAAATGTGCTTTATAAATAAAACTTGATTTGATTTGATTTGATTTGATTTATTTATATAGCACATTTAAAAGCGATTTTTGGTCGAGCCAAAGTGCTGTACATGCAATAAAAAACACTTATAATCACAATAAAAGACAATAATTTACAACAGATATATAACAAACACAGGGAATAGTCAGGAGTCGTGCTCCGCTCTGACTAGAAGGCCAGAGAGAAGAAGTGAGTTTTTAGTGAGGATTTAAAAACCCCTAGGGTCTGGGCCGACCTCACGTGGAGGGGCAGAGTGTTCCAGAGCCTGGGGCCAGCTGCTGCGAAGGCTCGGTGCCCTCGGGTTTTGAGCCTGGTCTTGGGCACTACCAGCAGCAGATGGTCAGCAGACCTTAAAGCTCTGGCTGGGGTGTAGCGCTGGAGGAGTTCAACTATATAGGAAGGAGCCAGCCCATTTAGAGCTTTAAAAACAAATAAAAGGATTTTAAAATCAATTCTGAACCGAACTGGAAGCCAGTGCAGTGAGGCCAGAATTGGGGTGATGTGGTCACGCTTTTTATGGCCAGTCAGCAAACGTGCAGCTGCATTTTGGACCAGCTGCAGGCGTTTAATTGACGCGTGGTCCATACCCACATACAGAGCGTTACAATAGTCCAGCCTTGAGGTAACAAAGGCGTTGATGACCCTTTCCATGTCTTTAAAAGATAAATAGGACTTGGTTTTGGCCAATAGTCTTATTTTAAAAAAGCAGGATTTGACTACGCTGCTGACCTGCTTATCGAATTTAAAAGTGTTCGTCAAGGTCACGCCAAGGTTCATGACCGAGGGGAGGATGTTTTGTTGGAGGGAGCCCAGAATATCAACCTGAGAGGCTGGGGGTTGTGGTCCAAAAAAGATGACCTCCGTCTTGCCCTCGTTAAGTTTCAAGAAATTGTTGCTCAGCCAGGATTTGATCTCCGTTAAGCAGTCCATCAGCTGCTGTAGTGACTGTTTGATGTTTGCTTTGAGCGGGAGATATATCTGGACGTCGTCAGCGTAGCAGTGGAAGGGAATATTATGTTTTGTTAGAATAGAACCTAGGGGCAGTATGTACAGTAGGAACAGGATGGGGCCCAGAATCGAGCCTTGGGGGACCCCACAGGTAAGAGGGGCTTTGGCAGAGGAGAAGGCACCTAGCTGCACTGAGAAGCTACGGTCCTTAAGGTAGGACCTGAACCACGCGAGGGCAGAGCCTGTGATGCCAGCGGACTGTTCAAGCCGTGACAGCAGGATGCCATGGTCCACGGTGTCGAAGGCAGCTGTCAGGTCCAACAGCACCAAGACAGCTGGGCTACCTGAGTCGGCGGCTAGGAGCAGATCGTTAAAAACTCTTAAAAGGGCTGTTTCAGTGCTGTGCATGGGTTTGAAGCCAGACTGAAACTTTTCATGGATGCCATGAAGGATTAAGAAAGACTGCAGCTGGGCGTAGACTACGCGCTCCAGGGCTTTTGATAAAAACGGTAGCTGGGAGATGGGCCTAAAATTTGCGAGAGTGGAGGGGTCGAGACTTTTCTTTTTAAGTAGTGGCGTAACCACGGCATGTTTAAAGGCAGCTGGGACACATCCTGAGGTAAGAGAAGTGTTTAAAAGTAATAAAATACTTGCTCCAACTGAATGAAAAACCTCTTTGAGAAGGCGTGAGGGAATGCTGTCAGAGGAGCAGTTTGTCGGCCGCAGGTGCTCCACTATGTCCGAGAGAGAAGAGAGGGAAATAGGCTCAAAGTGGTCGAGGACAGCAGGGCACAGAGAGGGAGCAGGATCGGGGGTAGCACTAGTGTGAGCTAGCCTAAGAGCAGAAATTTTTCCAATAAAAAATGTAAGAAACTTATCGCAGAGAGCAGGCGATGGCACAACAGAAGAAACATCACGGGGATTAATGATGGAGTTGAGGACATTAAAAAGAACCTGAGGTTTATGGCTGTTTTTAGAGATGAACAGAGAAATGTGCTCTGTTTTGGCTGCTTTGACTGCCGTCTGGTAGTCAGACAGGGAAGCACGAAGGATTTCCAGGGAGACATGGAGTTTATCCTTTTTCCACTTTCTCTCAGCACGCCTGCAAGCGCGTCTGAGAGCACGAGTACAGTCATTGAGCCACGGTTCTGATAGAACTTTGTTGCGTCTAAGCGTAAAAGGAGCAACAGAATCCAGTATTGGTGTGCATGTCAAGTCAAACATAGAGAGAAGCTCATCAGCATTAAAAGCACAGTCCACATCTAATTTACAGATAGGAGAAGCGTTAAAAACATCAGAGAACTGTGAGGCAGTCAAGGGGTTAATCGAACGCAGACGACGCGCAGGGGCACGGGACTCGACTCCTGCGGAAGGGATGGAGGTTGTAAACAGAACCGGTAAATGGTCTGAGATACGCGTTGCTGCACATATTTCATCCACAGATACAGACAGTCCAAACGACAATACCAAGTCCAAAGTGTGTCCTTTTTCGTGTGTTGGGCCAGCCACAGACTGAACGAGACCAAAAGAATCAAGGAGATTTAAAAAGTCCCTAACCAGAGGCCTGGACTCACAACACACATGGACATTGAAGTCTCCGGAGATCAAAACACGATCATAATTCACCATGATCCCGGACAGAAAGTCAGAAAAGTCATTTATGAAATCCTTATTGCGCTTTGGCGGACGATACACAACTGCGCAGAGTATAGGCGAGGCCGGGTTCAGTTCAAAGAGCTGCAACTCAAAGCTAGCATAGGTAGTTACAGGGTGAAGCAATCGGCACTGGAGGCTAGCTCTAAACACCGAAGCTATGCCCCCGCCATGGCCGGTGGCACGGGGGGAGCTAAAGAATGTACAATCAGGAGGAAGAAGATCAAAGAATGATGTGTCCTCGCCAGCGTGTGCCCAGGTCTCCGTCAGGAACATGAAATCCAGTTCACGGGAGGTGAAGAAGTCGTTCAGCAGGAACGTTTTGTTAGCTATCGACCTAGCATTTAGCAAAGCCAGACGTAGTTTTCGCTCCGGGCTTGCCGACGGTGTAGTTCGTCTCAGCTGTCGAAGATGTCCGTGTTGAACGCCGCGCGGGCCGGGAGCAGTCAGGCGGGCAGGAGTAGCTGCCAGTCGGGCAGGAGGAGCAGTCAGTCGGACAGGAGGAGCTGCCAGCGGGCCCAGCAGAGTCCGCAGCTCCGGAAAGACGGGGCGAATCCACCGATCCCTCACATGACGTGCAGCGGGAGGGCCATGACATCCGAGGCGTGGATAGGTCGGCGAGGCAGGATGGAGGGCAACCTGCGCAGGTAGAAAGGTATGTCCAACAGTAGAGGGGGGGGGGACGATTTATGGTTGCCAGAAGTGGTTTTGGGCAGCAGTATCAACTCCAGTGAGGGTCTGAGGTGGAGGAGGGCTTGGCGATCATAGACGAGCAGAGCAGAGACATTCTGACAAACATAAAACAAAAACAGGATAGCTATAGGTAGAGAGCTGAGCGAGCGAGCATCTTGAATCACGTCAAAAGAAGGCAGAGAAATCATGTGTGGGTGTAAAAACCCAAAAGTGTAAAGTGTAGGTACAACGCTACATTTCCCGCCCCGCAGTCATACAGTAGGCTACGGAGAGCGGCGAGAAACATTTCCTCAGGCATCGAAAAGCGGAACCGAAATTCACATGTCGAAAT
This sequence comes from Harpagifer antarcticus, assembly GCA_902827135.1. Lineage (NCBI taxonomy): Eukaryota > Metazoa > Chordata > Actinopteri > Perciformes > Harpagiferidae > Harpagifer > Harpagifer antarcticus. Next base: position 52,716 of record CADEHL010001046.1, on the reverse strand, counting down.
GATGCCGTTGGAATCGAAATGTTGGAACCGGTTCCGAACCGATTCTCGGTACCCAACCCTAGTCAAGACTGGAAATGAAAACTGCTACCTTGGCTGTTTTTGAAGATAAAAAGCCTTTTATGAAGACTCTACCTGGAACACTTTCAAACGGTTCAACTTAGACCCCAACATAAAAGGGTCTTAAAAAAAAAAGGATACATTTAGTACCACAGATAAATATTTATTTATAGAACTTTCGTCTAGACCAGGGATGGGCAACTTGGATGGTGGTGGGGGCCACATAATGTATGTACTGGCCACCAGGGGGCCTCAGATTAACTTGGAACACACACACACAAATTGCATGTATTGTATTTAATTGTAGTTGTCTAATTTGAACCTAGCTAAGACACTCTGCTGTTCCTCAGCGCGCTCCCCCCCCCCTCCCGCTGAAATTATGAATGAAAAGTGTATTGTAATCATAGATAACACGACAGGGTCCGTGACAGTTTGTTTTCATCTGATTTCAAATAAACAAAGTCTTGGTTTTTAGAATATTAAACTTGTTTCGCCAAATTCAGATGATAAAAACAACTTTGAAGCTTGTAACGGCATAATTACAAGCGGTAACTTAACGTCACAGCAGGCATAACAACAGCCGGTGTTTCTTGTGAGTTTTTCCCCGGGAAACAAACACAATACACACAAACGCGTCACAGATTATTTTGCGGTATTTGGCTGCCGAACGAAATCATGTACGCAGCTCGCGACGTAACTAGGAGTCTAGTGGACCGTATCAATACTACAAGTAAAAAAATAAAAAATATATATTTTTAATTAATTACGTTGTTTATACATTAATCTGAAGGAGCATGCGGCCCCTGGGCCACCATTTGCCCATCCCTGTTCTAGACCCTACCCAGAAGGTTCTAACAAACATGCTTTCAACACTTGTTGAAGAGCAGTTTCTTCCACAAAGGGTTCTTAAAAAAATAATTTTTCAGAAGCCAATATTTCTGGATGGAACCTCAGTCCTTTTGGTAAAACCCTTTCGGAACCTTTATTTCCACTAGCTGACAAGCCATCTACTTACATGCTAACCAACCAGTAGGGTGCAAAATATAACTTTTGGTCAATATTCAGACTTTTTAGGCTGCTGAGATATCTACCATTCACTTGCAAATTCTACCAACATTCGACAGGTAAATGCTTTGCACTGCAGAGGGTACTCGGTCATTCGAACACGGTCAAATAAAAATAATTATAGATCACCATCTTGCTCACATGCCAAATTTTGAGTCCAGAACCAATGATAGCCATCACATCAGTAGAAATCTGCAGTGCTGGGACTCAGAAGCCCTTTCCAATCCTGTCTAATAACTCAGCTGTAAAAGCCTCAACTAGGTTAATTGTATACCTTGGGAGCAGAGGTTTAATAGAGCCACACAAACCTAACTGGGTTAGCCTGTTTTTCTTCTTGCCTCTTCATTTTTCACTCTCCATTCCTCTCCTCTCCTTCGCATCTTTCCTCTCTGAAATGTTTAATGATACAGTCCCTGTCTCTTTTGGTCCAGAAGGATTTCAAACTGGGTAAACACACAGGTCATCTTATTGAAACTGCCTCAAAAACGTTTCTTTATCACTTTCTCTCTGCCTGTTGATTGCCTTTATCATTACTCACAACTGGAGATAGCTCAATTGCACAAGACCCAGCATCTTCACAGAATACATCACCTTAGGAGACAGACAGAATTGAGGTGTCAGAATAATCAATCAATCAATGTTTATTTATATAGCCCAGGGGTGGCCAACCAGTCAGAGGTTAAGAGCCACATTTTTTATATTTTACTGCAAAGAGCCACATCAAACACACAGTCACTGATACCGCTGGTTTCAGTTTTTTGTTTTCTGGAGAAAAGATTTCAACCACGTCACTGATGCATTTTTGTGGCATTGGGATATATATTTTTTAAATCCTCTGGAGCAGAGAGAGGAGCTGTGGATTATTGTTATTGATTAATGCATCAGTGTTTTTTAGGGTCAAACACACTAAACTCACAACTTAAAATGAAAGCGTTTAGTTTATTTAATAAAAGAGCACATGTTCAATGTGAAAAGTGACAGTAGTTATAGATTATTTGCAATATATATAATAATATTTAAAATTTTTAAATATATATAACTCCGTTCGCGGGGCGCAGCGCCCCTCCAAGACAATGGTAGGGGAAACACTGGATAGTGTTTAATCAACGATAGGTTTCCCCCCCCTCAAAGGTGATTGGTTCACTGCATCACAGGTATTATTGTGATTGGCTCTTGGGCCACATCAAAATTAGACGCGCTGTCATCCTCTCATACTGACACCTGACACCACACATACCCAGGTAGGGAGAGCCAGGACGAAAGTAACACAGGACGAAAGTAACGGAACGATTTTATCCGAGCCCAAACAACTTTGACCGGCAAAATTACGTCAGAATGATCAGCATTCAATACTTAACAGACCTACTAAATATCAGGTTTAACTGTCAGGAGTAGCTAGTGTTGTCACAATACCAACATTTTAGTTTCGATACCAAGTCAAGAATTGCGATTCCGATTATTTTTCGATACTTTTCTTAAAAAAAGGGAAACAGTCTTAAATGTAATTATTGTGCTTTATTTCACACCAGAACCATAACCACAACACAAACTTTTAAACAATGAGAACAATAAATACAATAAATGACAAGAATTCGTATTAAGTAAAATTAATACATTTCTTAAAGACAGGCCTCGTGGTGTCCGTAGGCTTGCCCTCACTGTCAGAGATATAGCTCAAATACTTCCAAATTTCTCTTTTTTGTCAACAAGCCGAGGCGCAGCGGCAGTTGCACTCCCACTTGCAGCCATGCTTCTCGTTTTCTCACATGCTCTGGCAGCTAGCGCGTGCACAAGAGATGGGAGGCACTTGAGCGTGCTTGAGAGGGGCGGGACTGCAGGCACGGCTGCAGGGAGTGGAAGCAGAGCGCTGAACACACGGCTCTTTTTAAACGGCGCTTTCTCATCGGAGTACTTCCCCCCCGTCATTCTTAAAGTACTGATACTAATGAAACAGAGGAATAGTAACGTTTTTAACGGCAGGGTATCGCGGTACCTTTCAAGTATTGGTACACCGTGCAACACTAGTCAGGAGTCAGTGTCTCTCCCCCAAACTCACACATATACAATTCGATATGAACTGAAGAGCCGCATGAAACTAGGCAAAGAGCCGCATGCGGCTCGAGAGCCGCGGGTTGGCCACCCCTGATATAGCCCAATATCACAAATGTTACATTTGTCTCAGTTTGTACAGAATATCAGTATGACAACACGACACCCTCTGTCCTTAGACCCTCACATCGTACAAGGAAAAACTTCCAGAGAAAACCCACAGTTTAAAGGGAAACATGGGAGAAACCTCAGGGAGAGCAACAGAGGAGGGATCCCTCTCCCAGGACGGACAGACGTGCAATAGATGCCGTGTGTAAATCGAAAAGATAATACATTTACAACATAGGTAGTCCAAATGTTTGGAAATGCATGTGTCTATAATAAGAAGATGAGTCCACGACTCGAAGTCCAGGACTCAGATCCAGTGCTCAGGATAGAGGATCCAGGACACACGACCACAGCAACAGGATTAGCCTCGACTCAGGATCCCGGCGTATATGGACACAAAAAAGAGATTTGGGGAAACTGGGTTAATCGGAACATGAGAGTACACAGGTACAGACAGCCAGAAAGATGGAGTAAGGTGCCCACCACCAACAGTCCAAGCCTATAGCAGCTAAACTAACGTGTCTACATATATATAATGTTTTCTTAAAGCTGTCTGCAGATGATGCGAATGTTGCGCTATCAAAAAGTGGCTTTGTCACAAACAGCTGTTATCTCATTGGTTGCACTTTAAAATGTCAGTTGCAACCAAGTTCATAAATTGAATTTATGGCACAACAGGCAGCAGTGAACATAATTTGTAGTGTAACAGTTAAGGCACTCAAATACCGGCATACTTTAAATACGAAAATAAATAACTAAAATGGGAGACTTTTCTGTGCTGCCAGACATTGATCATGGCATTTGTTCACTGGTTATGTTTGTTTTATCTTTTGCTCTCTATGATCATATCTATGTGTAGTTGTATCTCTACCTAGTGCGTCATCAAAACTAGAGGAAAATTCCACTTGACAGCATGATTAGGACAGTCTCCAGGTAGCGTGATGAGTCATTTATGATGACAGTCTTAGATTCAAGTAGCTCCTAAACAAGTGCAAATACCAGTTTTGTACGAACCTTGCTGCAAAGAATAGCCATTTTATCTAATATAGTGCAATGTCAGGCAAATGCTTGAAATATTCCACTGTGGTTCTAACTTCTGTAAGAAGGCTGCATTGACGTCAGTTTGGGAGATAAAGTGTGACTGAGGTATCACTCCATCTGTCAATGTTAGAGGCTGTGCTAAGGGAAGTTGCATCTATGGGAAAATGCAGCTTTATTGCTTATATAGGCTGTTTTATTTATTTCTTGGAGTATCGTGTGTGGGTTTGATGCAACGAATCAAACATTATACAAAATAGTAGCATCTTCGTATTTTAGCAGTGTATGTTCGTCCTACCTGTCTAGTGTCTACAGACTGACTGTCCAGTTAAGTCCATTATGTAACACCTACTAAGTCTCCTTTTTGTTCTAAATAGGTGGTACGAAGGTAGTCAGCCATCCCTTACATCGGATCACTGGAAATCTGAGGGCTTTGTTCTCTCGGGATTATGATAATGTCTTTGAATGTCCTGTCCCCACCTGGGAGCCAGTCATTATAGCTCTTCCACTTTACTTGCAATCACATTTACAGCTTTGAAAACGGCTCATCCCTGGATGTTCAGCTAGCAAGTAGTTTACAGTTATGATGCTCATAGTGACAACTTAGTGCCGCAGGTATTCTATTCTATCTAGGTAGCCTATGGCTCTCTCACATGCTTGCTCAACAGCACACTTGGTATGCACTAAGCTACACGATTCATCATTCTCAATCCATTTGTTTTGTTCCAATAACCAGAAAAGACAAACTAGTTCAAATCCAAACAATACCAAATTATAATTATTACTAATCCCATGGCTCTGATCTGAGAAGAGATGAGGAATATGTTGTCACCAAAAAAGTCATTGTCTTTTTCTAAACTGCTTTTCAGTTATTTTGACTCTCTGAATATGCCACTGGTTCTGTTCTTCAAGTTTATAAAAAGTACCTCTTTTCTTCCTCTCTCTGTTGTATGACAACCCTGACAGGAGTTCTTTCCAGTGTTCACTTCATCTCATTTTCCTGCCAGTATCTTTCAGATATTTTTGTCTCTTCTCACCTTCGCATCCCTTTGTGGTGCGAGAAAGAGCACCCAAGGGACAGAATAAGGAAGAGCAAAGGGATCCCTTCTGCTCTCTTTCTGAGAAATGTGTAGGACCAAGGCCTACTTAATCGACTTTCCCTAAAACCAGAGAGACTGCTCACTCTGAACCACTACCTGATTTGAATTTAAGACTTACTCATTAGTTTACAGTGATAAAGATAGCAATTTCAACAGAATTATGTGGAGGCAGATTGGATTAAATAGTTATGCCCCCTCTAGTTCACATTACTTTATGTCTTCCTGGCAGAGCACAACATTAGCACCATTTACCAGACAAATGTTGATTAAATATGCAAGTGGCTAGTAGATAAATGTTAAACATTGCCGGTGGACAGAAAAAGTTAGTTTTGCACACTGGTGTCTGATAACAAATGGTAACAACTTTCTGTACAATGTGACCAATACAATGTTTTTAACGTTGCCTCAACCCTTTAAGAATGAATCACAACTATGACATTTAGACAGAGGATGTAAGGCAAACCTTCCTAAACCTTGGAAGCTTGAGGCCCCTTAAAAATTCAGCAAAACCTTAGGCCCATTCCTGTCTCATCTTGTCATGGACATAAACCTATAAATAAAGAGACAAACCCAGACACACAGAGCTGGAAGCAGGTCATATATTAAGTTAATACTGTTTTAGTGTAACAACACTGAATTTTGATTGAACACATTTGAGTACATCTAAATGTACCCACACAGTATACTAAATGCAGCCTTTTGCTGTTGACAAAGGGTTTGAGGCAAATTAAATCAGCACTTTATTATACCATAATAGCCAATGTTGTTTTTATTATAGCAATTAGGGCGTATGGCTTATATTTATGAAACCCCTATTGCGCACTTAATGTGAGTTCCTTTATGTTCCATAGTTGTTAACACAATTGTTAACAGAAACAATATGCCTCTTTGGACATTGTGGTGTTTTTTCTTTGATTAAGCTATTACAAAATAATGGCAGGGATGCCTCAGTGAATATAACTGCGAATTGCCTCAAGTGCAGGCGCTGCTTTTTAAACCCTCCTCCGTTGAGGCTGTTCAAAGCTTTCCATTAGTGATTCTGTGCATTAACAACACATGTTGACTAGACTTGGTATCTTATGTAGAGATATATTCTCTCATTCGCTGACTGTGCTCCTGACTAACAGAGCTCCTTCTTGGTAATTACAGTTGGTGATCAAATGCTGCTTTTCTCTTCCTGCATCCATTTACTTTAGATTAAACTGAAACAGCAGTTTTTTGTTAACAAGTTCAGCTTGTATGTTGTGGCTTGCTGAAAGGAAAGCGGATTAATGATAAACTCATGAAAGTTCATACATCTTATTTAGTCTTTGATCTTCGGTTTGAAATGGAAGAAACAGATACATGCCTTTTCATTAATGTTTAGACAAGATTGGCGGGATTTTGGTATTGGGTTTTCCTTATGTTATTGGTGGTCGTGCATTTTGATAAATGTGACTAGAACACCAGTTATTCACTCAAGTTTATCTTGATGTTTTGGCAGTAAAAATAATTACTGAGGCCCCTGTCTCTAGTGCTTCTTAAATTACACTGAGGTATGTTACAAATGGTTACACTAGAGCAGGGGTATTCAACTAAAATTCAACAAGGTCCAGTTAGAGAAAATCTCCCCATGCAAAGGTCCGGAACATCAAAATGTCTAACTTGCGTCATGAATTAGTGTGATATATATTGAAGTAGCCTGTAGCTGTATCAACGTCTGCATGTAATCAACAACTGACCAATCAAATAAAGAAAGTGCAATGCAAAAACAACAATATTTATTGTCAATTAACATTGAACTTTACAGATATACAGTAAATACTGTGGATATGTGTAATGTTCCTCTCGGGCTGCATTTAAAAATAAAATAGAGAAAATAAATAAAATAGCTTTTGAAAATATGTGCATCTTAAAAGTGCTTAATTTTAGATACATAAAATAAAGTGTTGCAGCAGCTTGAGTTTCCCTTTTTCTTTGTTAACCGTTTCACATCATGACTTAACAGTTTCAGACGATTATAGAACAATATCAGTCTTTACACATCATAACAATAGAGTGGCGAAGTCACGCCCATCTACTTCCGGTCCATGGGACCTTATTTCGGAAAAATAATGTATTGAAGTCAATGGAGAGAGAAGACGTATCTTTCGATCCCGTTTGAATTGTGCCATGAATTACACATATGATGTTTGTCAATCTTAAAAAATAATTTCCATGTCAAAAAAGTCACAGTTTGTCGTAAAACTGTTGAAATATAAGACAATGGAAAATACGCAACTAGAAAGACTACAAATCCCAGAGTCACGTACTGTAAGTGATGTCACAATTGTTTTCCTCCACTAAGAGATAGCTAAGATCAGCGCCATATAGATATAATCTATCTATATATGGCGCTGGCTAAGATAAGATAACTTTAACAAGATGCCTGTGTGCTTAGTACCAGGTTGTTATCATACCAGTAATGGGTCTTGCTCGTTCTTTCACTTCCCGTCTGATGAAAGGACCAGGAGTGGCTGGATCAAGTTAGCTACCTAGCTAGTAGCTAGCACATTAGCATTACAGCCTTGTCATTTTTATTAGCCTTAATATGAAGTAACATTAAGCAACCCAAAATGTTAAACAGTAAGAGTAGTAGTCATATTTTGTGAACCCTTTGAAGAGTACTGTCTTGCTAACGCTAGCATCGGCGATCGCCGATCTTTTCTACTTCATGCTATCTGCACAAATGGTTGACATCAAACATTAAAAAGACCAGGCAGTTCAGAGAGAATCAAAGGAAGGCAGGCAGGCAGCTTTGCATGACATTCTTCTGGGCGTGTTTCATTGTGGTGATAGTGAGGCTAGTCAATCGTTTTGTTGATATGACATTAGTGACGGCCATCTTGGTGACGTGTGTTGTTCTGCGAGACCAGAGATGTAGTTCATTGAGCGTTTCACACAAACAAATGTGTTACTTCACAGTTTTACGACACATTTATTTTTTTTTACTTGCAAAATTATCTTTTAAATTGACAAACATCATATGTGTAATTCGTGGCACAATTCAAACGGGATCGAAAGATAATCTTTCTCTCTCCATTGACTTCAATACATACATTTTTCGAAATAAGGTCCCATGGAGCTCCACCGGAAGGGGAGGGACTTCGCCTCTCTATAGAGAACCGCAGTGACGCGTCCTAAAACCCAGAAGTAAGTTAGCAATTCTACCACGTCCGGGTTCCTTCGATAAAAAGCAATGCAATTTCTCCATAGGATTTTGGAAAATAGCTCCTAATAAGGTCTGTGTTTGACACAAATTGAAGAGACAGATCACATTTTGTTCTACGACATTAAATACATCAGCAGTGACCCCACTGGTGATTTTTGAAGAGTTTACGTGTCTGAAAAACGATGGTTGTTAACAAGTGGCTGAATAGGACTACAGAAGTTGTCCAGGCCGTTTTACGTCATTACACCGAACACGTAAAACACTCCCGCTAAGTTTGTTTGCCCTGTTCTGCTTGAAAGCAAGTGCCTGCCTCCTGCAAACTGTTCAAACAAACACTTCAACTTGTACCTTTTTGAATCTGTATGTTTGAATATGGATCTTAAGTTGGCGTGATGTTGAAGCAGGGACCCTGCTGTAGTTCCTTTATAGCATAACGTTAGCATTTTGCTTCTTGCGACTAGATTTAAGCTCGAGCTTGTTCTGCCAGGAGTTTAAATCTGGCCTGAAATGGTGTCAGGAGCATTCTCATACACACACATGCAGGTGCTCATTGGTTAACCTGGAATGACATTTAGTTTTAATTTGGATCCTGGTGGACTGATCATATTGGGCTCTGAGACTGCTTATTTTTTGTGACCTCAGTTCTGACTTGAGAGGGAATGTTTGGTCAAACACTTTGTGTTTTGTCTCATAGTGGCGTGTTGGCACTTTTAATGAGCGCCACGGTCTCTGAACAAATGAGACACACTGGTTCCGTGCTCCCAGTGGGCAGGATGAACATGAATGAGTCCACTCAGGGTTAAAAGCACTGTCCTCTTTCCTCTTCTTGGAGAGCGCCATGTGTAATTATGTGTCTCTCCCTGTCTGCCGCTAACACGCCTGTTCACTCTCCTCTCCGTCTTCTCTCCCTGTATCGCTAATTATTCTCTTCACTCACTTTCATCTCCGCTTCTCTTTGCTGCGCTCTCATCTCTTCTTCTGTGTTTCTCTCCCTGTATCGCTCACTTGTCTCTTTCGCCCCCTGTCGGCGGCGGTTAAAATATAATCACCCCATCAAAATTGAAATCACCTATTAATGTATTGATTATAGGTCCGGGTCCGTATAGGTCTGGATCCGGACCGCGGTCCGCCTGTTGCAGGACCCCTGCACTAGAGTCACTGCCAACCCCAAAAATGGTTGTGTGAACTTACCCCTAGTTTCCACCGGGTCCGTCTGCGGCACGTTACGGCTGCGTTGCGGCCGCGTTATGGCTGCGCCGCGGCGTCCGCAAGGATCGTGGCCACTCTAGTCAATGGGTGCTATTTCACCAGACGCGCCGCGTTACGTCTCAGAAGCGTCCCAGAAGCCTCACGCCGCTGGGCTCCGCTCGAAATAGGATTGAAGTCTATTTTTCGACGCGACGCAGCCGTAAGGTAATGTCGGGCAGGCAGGAAGTGGAACGTTCTGAAATGGTTTTGAAACGCGCCCGGTAGAGTATGACGCCGGAGGAGGCCGGACCAAAACCGCGGCGCAGCCGTTACGCGATGCAGACGGACCCGGTGGAAACTAGGGGTTACTTGTCGATGTAAAAAAACTGTAATTAAATATGAAAATCATATATAATGGTGAAAATAAAGGCTAATAACTAATCAGCTGTGCTTTTGAGAGACGTAACAAGTAAAGATGTGTGAGTAGTACTTTCTTCCTATGTTTGTACTTAAACAGAAAACAGGTAATTTATTGGCAATTAAATACAATATAGCCAACAGCAAGTCGGAAACATTTAGCTCCCCGAGGTTTACTTCGCATTTCAACTTCACAAGTCGGCCGATTCTCCTCCATTGTGTTTCAAAGCGAGCAAAAGAAATATATGGAAACGGGGCTTCCAACAAAAGCTTAGCTCAAAATAGGCCGCCATGTTGCAATGCTTTAAACTTGCAGCCAGTTAGAACACACCGTCATGAACCAAATGCATACATTTAAATTTAAATTGTTTAAAGTGTTTTGTTATACTGCAAACATTATTTTTGCCAAGTTTGACTGCTCTAATGCATTAATACACAGCAATGTGGATATATATTCAGGAGGATGAAAATACATTTTGCCATCTGTGTACAAGACGGATAAGGAATGCACTCACTTGTAATGGTGTGTTCTTTGTCTACTATTAAGGTAGAGCATCACATAGCACCAGGAGTTTGCATCAAGGGCTGAATTCCAAAACACTGTCATCCCCGCCTGCCGGGGTTTGGATGGATAGTCTCTGCAGCAGTAGCAGCTGGCACTGGCACGCCTCTTCGTCTTCCCTTTTATATTCCTCTCGCCTCTCTTTAGGACTGAAGGCTAATGGAAAGAAAGGGATGGGAGGGGAGTGAAGGAAGAGCCCAGAGACACTAGCAAGGCTGACAGGGAGACGAGTGGTTGGTTCATGCTTTCTCTGCAGTTATAAATTAAGGATCACCATACAAATGCAGACATGCCATCTGTTAAGTTTGGCAGACTTCTAACTTGCACATCCCATGATAAATGACTACCTGAAAACTTGAGTACCTAAGTGCTGCTGTTGGTAAATGTAGCCCTACATAGGCCTGTCACGATAATTAATTTTGTTGGACGATACATTTTCCCGGAAATTATTGCGATAAACGATAATATTGTCGGCACGGTTGTGAGACCATTTTAGACCACTGACATAATGATAATATATATAATAATAATTCAAGTACATCATTTGAACAAAATTCACATTTTTTTTCTTTATTTTTCAATATCGCGATAAATATCGTACCGTGGACTTTTTATCGAGATATTATCGTACCGTGAGTTTTTGGTATCGTTACATCCCTAATTATCAGTAATCATTTCAAAGTCACACAGAGACATTGGCTTAACCTTCAGCAGCGTTTTTATGCCCTTGAACACAACTTTTGATCACAAAACAGCAAAGGTAAGACATAATTATCATCATGGCTACGTAAAGTGAAGTTGTTTTCTTGCTCTTTCCTGGCTGCTAGTTCAGTGATGAGACTTATACCAATGGAATCTGTGGAATCTCAGCTTTCATGTGATATGTCGTTTGTGCATATAGCATGACGTAGAAAAGATCGCTTTTGCCAGTTATGTGCTAAAGTAGCCGTTAGCCCGTTTCGCTAAGTGTTGATTTAGACTTGGTGTTGGACTTCTGTTCCGTGTAGGTAAAAATGGTTAATATCGTCTGTTAGCTGAGTTTTTTCCCGTTAAGTGGGTATGTATCAATAATAGGTTGTTAAATGTTAAGATGCCTTGAGACGTGTTTCTTGCAGGATGTTGCGTCTGCCCTCGGGAGTCTCAATAATAAGAGCGCTGTTAGGAGAGATGACGAGTGGCATTCACAGTGGCCAATCAGAGGGGTACTCAAACTGGATACGTCACACGGGATGAGGGTTCCCAACCAACCAGAATTGTTTAAACTAAGGAAGCAGCGTAATTCATATACCGATAGCAGCACCGTTTGTCCAGCGGCTTAACGGTATACCGATACCGTCCAATCGGCTACCAGTACTGACTTAGTACCGGTTCTCGATACCCATACCTAAGGGAGATACCAAACTTTGTCTGAGTTTTTTTTATTTGAACGTAATACAAATTAATTTAGTTAATAAGCTCCTCCTCCTTATGACACCCCTGGTTACTAGTGAATCTAGTAGGCAAATTAGCCGAACATGCTTATGGTTGCAGCTTACGTTTAAGCGAATAAACACTATATAGGATAAAGGCTCAAATACACACCACCCTACATACTCTTTAGATGGAGTTTATGCCTCTACAGCCCCATGCACACCACTTAAACATGCCTAGTTATGATTGCTAAACTATGGGGTTTAGTGAAAGGTCAGTTGACCACTATAGTTTCGGTTTGTGATATCTCAGACATTTTGTGATATCTCAGAAATTTGGACAACTTGGAATCAAGGATGAACTGAAAAGTGAGTTTGGTGGTCAAGTTCATTGTGTCTTCACAATACTCCTTTTGGGCCACAACTTTATAATTCAAATGCTAATGCTGATGAATTCATACATTTCCAATAGGATACAATGATAAAGTTCTGAGGGGTCCAACTGCGAGGTGGTAATTCTAGTTGTCAAGCCAGTCCTATATAGATGCCGGTTTAGCTAACTGCTGCCTTTTCTTATACTTTTTAAAGTTCAGATGTTACACACAACATGGTGTTTCCATTTTATTAATGGCTAAAAACACTGTTTCACCTCAATTTTCTTCACAGCGATTTCTGTTTGCCATCAGGGATGTTAAGCACTAAATGTGCAATGTTAATAACAGTATGATATCACCATCTGGAATTTCACGCTCACAGTGAAATACAGTTTCTGCCAATGCAGCAGAACAAGCCCACAACAGCAGGACAGCTGTGGACAAGTCAGTTAAAAAGGAAGGAAAAAGGAATACAAATGATCGGTTTGGTTTTACATTTGATATAGGTCATGCAGCGCTCACCTACATGCAAATTAAACAGAGAATTATGGAACAAAGATTAAAGCGAGAACAGACCGTGAGAACATTCCGGGTGTGACAGCAGGGGGCTTGAATGATAAGAAGCCTGAAGAAACAGCAAGGAAGAGAGAAGGGATGAAGGGAGCAATGGAAAATAACTTGGCATGGCTGATTTGAAAAAGGACCGTTTGGCTGTGTGTGAGAGAAATGGATGTCATAAAATGTGTGCGTGTTAGACGTGAAAGTGGCAGATTGAGGCAATAGTTAACGTAGATCAGGGGTCTCTAACCTTTCTTCATCTGAGAGCTACTTTGAAAAAATGAAAGTGGCTACTTGCATCACATCACATGTATTCACATAGCCCTCATCAGTTGAATTAAGCTATACTTTTGTACACGTGTGAAATTGCAATACCTAAAGCTTATAAAAAATCTTAACTTCACATCAAGGTCCAAGAAAACGACAATGTCTCACATATTATTATGGCCCACATAGTAAGTACATCACTGAGAATTCACATACATGTCCTTAATCACCACCTGACAAGCATCTTATCCGGCACATGTGTAAAATAAGTGCATTCATGAATGGCGCTGCATGGAGTCCAGAGGTGTATGCTGGAGTGTACCCACTTAGGTTCACTCTAATAGTCATTTAAATGTTGATCAGTCAGTCTTGTTCTGTATTTAGATTTCATTCATGTCAGAAAAATCTGCTTCACAAAGGTTTCGTGAAGGATTCTAAAAAGATCGATGAAGAAAATGGAGCTGGGAGATGAAAGCTGGAGAACGAGGTGATTGTTTTTGGTGATAGACAACACCAATACCTTTTTTACTTAGCTGTCGGTGGAGAAATATTGTAAGTGCTCTTTAAGTACAGCCATTTTTTCCAGTGATTGGACAAATGCGATGCTATCCCATTGAAATACAGAGCTGTAACGACTCATAAATCCAGAAAAAGAAAAGTGAGTATACAACTGAAGAGAGAAGGCCATGACCTTTTAAGTAATGACTCGGCGGTAGGGCTGCACAATATTGGAAAAAAACTGACATTGCAATTTTGTTTCCCCCTCCGATATATATTGCGATATGAAAACATACAGGAATTGAAGAAAATAGAGTGGCAAAGTCCCTCCCTTGCCGTTGGACCTCCATGGGACCTTATTTTGGAAAAATCATGTATTGAAGTCAATGGAGAGAGAAAGATTATCTTTCGATCCTGTTTGAATTGTGCCACGAATTACACATATGATGTTTGTCAATTTAAAAGATAATTTTGCAAGTCAAAAAAATTAAAATGTGTCGTAAAACTGTGAAGTAACACATTTGTTTGTGTGAAGCGCTCAATGAACTACATCTCTGGTCTTGCATACGTCACCAACACCAAGATGGCCGTCACGATGGCACATTACACCTCTTTCTTTCAGAATGAAGTGAAAAGTATTAAAATAGGTGAAAATCACTACAAGTCTGGCCATGTTGAGAACCGTACATACTCAAAAGTGGAGTTAGTCGGTTCCGTAAGAGCCAGCATGCAGGACCGGCTTTACAAGGTTTTGGGGAGTAATACGAGTGTCTCCTAGCAGTGCTGGTTTTCAACAGTTGCCAAATGTTTGTTCTGATTACGGAGTGAAATTTGACGTTAAATACAATGTTAAGAAGAGCGCTGCAGAGCAAAAGGGGATAAGAACCTTTTTTTTCCAACATTCTACCTATCAGGGCAGATGCGGTCTGTTTGCTGTAACACGAAGTATCTGGGACACATCATCACAGATGAAATGGCTGATGATGATGACATGTATAGACAGCGGCGTGTCTTATATATACAAGCCAACATGTTGGCTAAAAAATTCTCTTGGTGTTCAGATAAGGTTAAGGTGAACCTCTTTAGAGCTTATTGCACTCCTCTCTATACTGCCCCCCTTGTGGGTCAAGAAGGCGAGCCTCCGGAAGCTCCAGGTTGCATATAATGACTGTTTGCGTATACTGCTTAGAAAACCAAGGTGGTGTAGTGCAAGTGAAATGTTCTGTAATGCACGAGTCAACACGTTCCATGCTCTTTTGAGAAATCTAATGTACAAATTCCTCTGTCGATTGAATGTTTCTCATAACACTGTCATTATGCTGCTGTCAAATCCGTGTTTCAGTGCTGTACGATACCAGTCACCTCTGTGGAAACATTGGTATAACTGCCTTTTTTAATTTATATTTGAGTGTTGTATGTTTTGTAATAATGGACCAAGAGTCTCTTTAAATAAAGATGATGATGATGTAATGTGTTACGTTAATGTACGCGACTCTGAGATTTGTAGTCTTTCTAGTTGCGTATTTTTCATAGACTTATATTTCAACAGTTTTGCTTATATGTCACAAACTGACTTTTTTGACATGGAAATTATTTTTTAAGAAAAAGTTTGTTGTTGAATTAACATCATATGTGTAATTCATGGCACAATTCAAACGGGATCGAAAGATACGTTTTCTCTCTCCATTGACTTCAATACATATTTTTCAGAAATAATGGGGGGCGGAAGTAGATCTACCCATCTACATAACCGTATAATGTGTTGATGTATGTCCATGGGGCGGAAGTAGATGGACGTGACTTCGCCACTCTTTTTTCCACACAAACCATCCTTTCTTGAACTTTAATGCTACCGTCGCCTTTTTTCCTTTCGGACTAACGGCAAGGTTGGATTTTTTTCTCAGTAACGTACCTGTTACTAGCGTGTCCGCTCCACGCCGATACCCCGGCGATCGAAGATGGACCCTTCTCTCCCTCACACCAGAGGAGTCAGGGACTCGGAGTCTCGGCTATGCTGCTGCGGGTTTAAGATTTCAGGCACAGACTCACACCAGGTCTGCTCGTCCTGCCTCGGGCTGGAACACGCCCGGGAGGCTATCGATAACCCCGGATCGTGCGGGCATTGTACCCATTGTATTGTATTTCCACATCCCAGTATATTACCCACACAGGAAATATCTGAGGTTCGCCTTTCAGGGTGTCTGTTACGAGTACAGAGTACTTCCCTTCGGTCTGTCTCTTAGCCCACGAGTGTTTGTACGGTGTACGGAAGCCGCGATAGCCCCGTTAAGACAACAGGGTATTCGCCTGGCAACCTATCTGGACGATTGGCTCCTCCTCACACAGTCGGAGCAAGAAGCTATTACGCAGATGAATGTCCTCGTAAAACACCTGCTCGACCTGGGTTTTGTAATAAACACAGAAAAGAGCATGTTGTCTCCGGCCCAGACTGTACTCTTCCTGGGCCTACGCCTGAATTCGGTGCCCTTTACAGCCCGCTTGTCAGCAGAGAGAGTGAAAGCCTTCAGGGCTTGCCTCGCTCATTTCCAGCCACGCAAATATGTTCTCTTCAGATCATGTCTGCGGTTGCTGGGGCTCATGGCGTGAGCCATTCTGGTGGTACGACTGGGACGCTTACACATGAGGGAGTTTCAGCGCTGGGTAGCTGCCCTCAGACTGGACCCCGCGCGTCATGGCGCGCGGAGAGTGATGGTCACTATGAAATGCGTAATGGCACTGCGCCACTGGCTACACCCGACTTTTCTAGTACGGGGCGTGCCTATGGGTGCTGTCCTATCGCGGAAGGTGGTCACCACAGTCGCATGTCTGACGGGCTGGGGGGATATATACGAAGGTCGACCTGTGACATAAATTATCTGGAGCTTTTAGCGGTGTTCCTCACCCTGAAAGGCTTTCTGCCTTTTCTCAGAGGACATCATGTCCTCGTGAGGACAGAAAACACGACCACAATATCGTATATAAACCGCCAAGGGGGTTTGCGTTCTCTCCAGTTACACATGCTGGCACGCAAACTGATCTTATGGAGCTGCGGACGTCTCCTCTCTCTGAGAGCGACGCACGTACCAGGAGTGAACCTCGGGGCGGATCTGCTGTCCAGAGGTGCACCACTATATGCAGACTGGACTCTACATCCAATGATTGTGAGTCAGCTGTGGGTGCGTTACGGCCGAGCCGCGGTAGATCTGTTCGCATCAAAAGAAAATGCTCAATGTCAGCTGTTCTTTTCAATGCGCGATTTAAACGCACCGTTAGGCGTGGACACGCTCGCGCACGTTTGGCCTCCGGTCCTTCTGTACGCGTTCCCACCCCTGGCTCTGATACCCCCAACTCTGGCCAGAGTGAGAGAACAACGCCACACACTTATCCTAATAGCTCCACACTGGCCTGCAATGTACTGGCTGGCAGAGATATATCAGCTGCTGTGCGGGCAGCCGTGGCAGCTCCCGCTACGCAGGGACATACTGTCTCAGGCGGGGGGGGCGATCTTTCACCCACACCCAGAGCGCTTGGCACTATGGGCCTGGCCCGTGAGTGGTACAATCTGAATACAGTGGTGCTCCCTCAGAAGGTGATAAACACTATTCAGAGTGCAAGAGCTTCCTCCACCAGGTCTCTCTATGACTGTAAGTGGAGGGTGTTTGAGGAGTGGTGCCTTCAAAAAGGACACATCTCTTTTCAATATCCTGTCGGGGTGATTTTATCATTTCTACAGGACTTAATTGATAAACACAGAGCTTTCTCTACGATCAAAGTGTACCTGGCTGCTATTACTGCATGCCATGTGGGCTTTGAGGGAAAGACGGCTAGCCAACATCCTTTGGTCTGCCGTTTTATGAAAGGGGCTCGCAGGCTCCTCCCTGTTTCCAGGTCACTGGTGCCCTTATGGGACTTGGCAGTGGTTTTAGATGGGCTCACTCGACCTCCATTTGAACCCCTGGAAGAAGCTGACATGAAACACCTGTCACTGAAGACAGTGCTGTTACTGGGTCTGGCATCTGCCAAGCGAGTCAGTGACATTCATGTGCTCTCTGTACATCCTTCATGCACTCAGTTTGCCCCGGGGCAAACGAGAGTGTTGCTGAAGCTCAACCCTGCCTTTGTACCTAAGGTGGTTGGCTCATGTACCCCCATTGACATTGTGGCATTTCCTCCACCGCTGTGTTCCTCTGAGGAACAGCGGCCAAATTTGCTGTGTCCAGTTTGTGCTTTACGCACCTATATGGACAGGTCAAAAGAGTTTCGTTGTAATGACCAACTCTTTGTATCCTGGGCTAACCCTCAGAAGGGCAAGCCCGTTACCAGGCAACGGCTCTCCTACTGGATTGTGGAAGCGATTGCTCTGGCTTATACGAGTCAGGGTTTGCAGGCACCAACGGGCCTGCGTGCTCATTCTACTCGTGGACTGGCTACATCCTGGGCTTTGTTCAAGGGTGTTTCCATCCAAGACATTTGTGCAGCAGCGAGCTGGTCCTCGCCGCTCACTTTTGTCCGCTTTTACAGGCTAGATGTCTCTGCTCCAAGTGTGGCCCGCGCAGTGCTGGGTCCCGTGTTGAGACAGAGTTCTACCTGTTAAGATCTGGTTGTTTTTGGTGATTTTCGAGATAAGCATGTCTAGCAATACGGGAGTTTCAATATCCCATAGTGAGACATCGAACGGAGTGTTATGAATGAGAACTATAGGTTACTTACGTAACCCCAGTTCTCAGAGTAACATGAAGTGAGATGCCTCACCAGACGGCCCTTCTTGCTAAGGCGAAGCGAGAAGAGGTGTTTGAATGACGCTGCGTCGTAGCGCAAGCTACTTAAAGGGTGGGTGGATTCCCTGACGTTGACGTCAAGATCACCAGCCAATCAGGATTGGCGTAATGAGATTGATGCTTCTGTTTGCATACGCGTTGAGGCGCATCCCATAGTGAGACATCTCACTTCATGTTACTCTGAGAACTGGGGTTACGTAAGTAACCTATAGTTTTCCTTTTGTAGCAAGCAGCAAAATAATTGTAACATGACGTGTTTGAGTTAATTGCCTATATAATATCGCAAATCCTTTTTTTTAATTTAAATTTAAATCAAAATGTCTAATAGGATATGATGAAGTAAAGACAATATGGACGAATATGGACCAACAGGGATGGAAACTGCTTCTCAACCAGCTCTCATTCTAGTTTGAATGATCACTTGCCTGTTGTTATGCCTCAATTATGTGAAGTGTTTATAGTCTTGTTTATAGTTATGCTATTACACACTATGGAGCAATGTCTTTTACAAGATGGCCCCTGTTTGCATTATTCATGTGCATTTGGGTGATCTGATACACATTCCATCCACTGATTTGAAGTTAGTCTGCTGTCAATTTGTGAGGCCATGCTTCCACAAGTGTTCAGTTCAAATTCAGTGTTTCCCACAGTATTTGATTCTATTTGTGGGGGCACCGCACGCCTGGGTTTTTTTATTTTTATGAGATCCATTTGTGGCGGACGATATTTAATTGTGGCGGCACGTCACAAATCAATGTATGGGAAAGACTTCAAAAAAAGTCCCGGTTTAAGCCTTAATGTTTGAAAGGCTTGAAAGGCTTCAGCAGCGAATCAGCATTTAAATGCTCCCTGTGCTCTGGCAAAGATTGCAGGACAAACCAGCTGCTTATGGAATAGACAGAAGTTAAGCCTGTGTATGCCTGCTAATCCTCCCAGTGATTTCCCTTTACGTGCCCAGTCAAGCAATCAGTTGTATATTACATTTAACAGTTTGTCTCATTGATGGAAAGTCAAAAACAAGTTAAACACAACATCTGTGTCTACTAATTAACGTGCTTTGTACAAAGTAAAACAATGGTGTAAAATGTTTAATTACTATTTTTAGTTTGTAATACACTTGAAATAGACAACCCAAAAGAGAGGGATGATGAAGCCAGCGTTTAAATACCCATTAGCTTTGTTGCTTTTACCCCCTCAAACATTATTATTTCAGTAATAGTGTATCCCGACAGTATAATATTGCCTGAGTAATAGAAACTGATGAACTGCAAAATAAAGAAATACCATCAGTGGAAGGCGGGTTGGGATCTCATCAGATCAATTAGATGTCCGTTGTGTTTTGTTACTTTTTAATGAGACAAATAGAATGAGTCACGATGCAACCATTTATAACCCTCTAACAACAAATAGTTTTAAAGCAATACTTCACCTTTTAAAGCATGAATATTGTAACATTGCTCCTCTTTAATAACCAGTTAATAATTCATCCTAATTAGATTGAATAACGTTGTAATAGGCATGCAGGTGCTGTGATCAGCCATTTCAATAAGTGCAGTTATGTATGTGTGGTGGAGGTAGAGAAAAATAAGGCGTAAGGCAACAAATGAACTATAATAAAGTGTGTTTTGCGACTGTTCAATGGAGATAACTTTTCCTTACATTGCGCCATCTGCCCACCAAGGTCTGAATTGTGTTCAGTGAATAGGACAAAGCCTAAGACAAACACCTTTAGTAAGCATGAGGTGTTATGGTTGCCTCAATTGAAGCAGTTAATGGCTTTTTGAGCTTCAATATGGGGTTTGTAGGAATTGGCTTCAGGCAACACATTTCCTGACATTGTTGCAAAGAAAAGCCCATAATTACAACATTTGACCAGTGAGAAAATGTCACTTAAAGCAATATTACATTTTTATGGGTAGTGGAAAAAGCTGTAAACAAATCAAACATACCACAAACTTCCAAAACTAATCTCCAATGACTGATGTAACTTTGATTTGAGTGTCTGCATTCTGACTCTGCACTTGTTTGTAATGGCGCACAATGACATCAATAAAAAAAGTGTCCAAATCTCAGTTTAAGGTTTATCATACACCATTTATTTAGAAGGAATTTGTACACACTTGTTGGCATATTTTAATTTTATTAAGTTTATGTGGCAAATGTGCCTAAAAGCAGTTGCCTATTTACACATCCAAATGGCAAGTGTGTAACATTAGACTTAATTTACAGCAATTTGACATATGAACATAAATCTAATATTCACTCTTCTTGTAGCTCTGTTTTTGTCTCGAGCAACATACACCCTTTAGATGCAAAGTGCTGCATTGTTTGATTTTGCTGTGGATTTATTAGAACACGCCATACCTATGATCTCGCTGGCATGCTTACATGACACGCAAACACAAACATACACACTTCCTGTAGAAATATGTCTGATTAGTTTAATTGGCAACTGGGGAGCTATTGGACAGACTTATCTTTGTCTCTCTGTCTCTGTTTCTATCTTTTTATCACCCTATCTCTGTTTACTCTCTCTATCTATCTAGAATCCAATCTGCCCCCATTCCTTTTGTTTGGCTGCAGATTGAATACCATACGACACTTCCTGATTCAGACACTGACAATCAAATCAAATCAAGTTTTATTTATAAAGCACATTTAAAAGCGATTTTTGGTCGAGCCAAAGTGCTGTACATGCATTAAAAACACTTATAAACACAATAAACACAATGCAGAACACAATGAATTTCAATTACTCAATTCAAAATAGGTCTCAAGTTAATTTCCTCAGGGAATGTCTTTTTGACTTCCACATTTAAATATGTCAATTGCAATATTATTGAAATGATATTACTTGCAAAATGATTTTTGTAGTGCCAGACCTGACATCTATGAATACATCAACACATTATACAGTTATTGTTTTGTGTTAGATTATGTAAATTGAGTTTGTAGCTCCAATAAACAAGCAGATGCATCTTTCAATTGTCAGACTTGCCCTGTCAAACTTTGCTTAACATTTCACTTTTAACTTACACAAATAACTGCCCTTGGGTTGACATGCCCTTTTTGTGATGTTAGTAATGGCTCCAGAAACCATGGATAATACAAATAATGTTATACTTCTCAACCATCTAATGGCAGCAATTCACTACCCTTAAACTAACAGTTCAAAGGGAAGCACATTTTCATTGTTGACTTTAATCATAGAGAAACAAAATTACCTAATAAACCATACTGAATGTGCCCTTGCCCACGGTTAGAAAATGTCGCTGAAAATGTCCTTACTCTATGTCCTTACCTATTTTTAATTTTTTAAGATGGGGACATGCTGCTCCTGTGAACTATTACTTTGTTCCTCATTATGCTAATTTCCATCTGGCATGATTATCTCTGTGACTTTTTGTCAGTTTCTGAGTGCTCCGAGGAAAAAAATCATTGGTGCTTTCATCACCAATACCCAAAAAGTTTCAAACCGCTTTTCTAACCTCTGAACACTTGACCAACCTTCAAGAAACCCTACCTAACTGTATTATAAATTATAATTATAATACGTCAGGATACATTTTAGGAATGCGTTAAAGGGCATCCAGTTAAGCCATTAAACTAAGTAGAATGGTGTAGCCATAAACAATAGTGTCTAGTATTTCAATTTCCTGACGGAAAGCGTCATGTATAGCAGTCACAGCCCATAACATACATACATACATGCATATATGTATTATATTGTCATATAATTTGGATCCATATACAACAGCTACTTTTAAAGTACAATCTTGGAAGTTGAAATTGTTAAGAAGGCATTTAATTGCCAATTTAAAAAAAAACTCATAACTAGGTGCGTGTAATAAATTGGTATTTCCAAAACCTACATAGTCATATTTTCATAAGGCTTTCAGGATACTTTATTCTGAGGTGATCTTTTGCCATAGGACCAGTGTTTCCGCCAGACCAGGGCTGAGAGGGTGTCCACCTATACCAGATTGAATACCACACGGGTGGTGTGACGTCACATGACTTGAATTTTGAATTGAGCCGTCCCTTATAGATACTAGGCTTGTTTGAGACAAGCGAGACCTGCGCAATTGCGATCAACGTCTTGCTTGTGCGTTGCATGATGGTTAGTCATTTTGTCCGACTTGCTCTGGAGGCTCGCCTACATGGGACGTTGAAATCTCGCGGGACAAAGACGCCCGCAGCCTTGAGAGCGAGGCGCGGCGAGGCGGCGCAGTTCCTCTCCACGGGCTGCGGAAGCGAAATGCATGATGGGAAACGACTCGCTGGTATCTCGAGCTGAGCGCTCATTGGTGGTTTTTACCACGTGCTGCTGATGAAGCTCTCCAATTGGCTCGGCAAAAGTTTGTTGTTGTTTTGTGTCAGTTTTACGTCGCCATATCATTCCTATTTGTCATCATTGTTCCACAATGTTTATCATCATGACATTAATATCTATATATTTTATAGTATACTTGCACTGCTTACCGTTTTCATACTTTAAATATATTAGCATATTCATACACACTGTTCATACTGCTCACAGGCTGATATCTAGTGTATTCATACCCCTCACTGTTTATTCATCATTCAATTCATTCTATATTTTATTCTGTCTATTACTTTTCACTTTACTGCTTGTTGCACCTGGTTAGAAGCTAAACTGCATTTCGTTGTCTCAGTACCTGTAATATGTGCAATAACAATAAAGTTGAATCTAATCTTGAGCAGGAACAAATGTATTTACTTAGTACATATCTGACATTAACGATTAAACACATGTGTGCATTCTTTATAAATGCAAACCGAGTCAAGCCGACTCCGGAGGTGGCGGTATGCACCTTAAAGTTGTTTGCAATCCGCCAAAAAACCGAGAGAAGAAGAAGAAGAAGACGAAGCCGACTCCGAGCTGTCCGACTTCAGGCGAGCTTTTTGAGACCTCCCCCGGCTGCGATCGGCTATTCTCATCTACTTTCGAGGCGAGCCGCAACGTGTCTCAAACAAGCCTACTATCTCTTTTATGTATTAGTGATGGGAATTCCGGCTCTTTTTAGTGAGCCAGATCATTTGGCTCGGCTCACTAAGAAGAGCCGGCTCTTTCGGGTCTTAAACGGCTCTTGACTTTACCACAGTTTACCACAGAGCCTCAGTTTCGCCACTGCGAGGCTCCGGCGCTCGCAGTTCACGCACGTGCTCCACTAGCACCCCCCCGTCATCAAGGCTCGCCGGCAGTACACTTTCCGTCACAGGATCACGCTTTGCTGGCGGTGAAAAGAATCCCACCAGGCTCCTTTGCCCCTCCAACAGAGGGTTGTCCTTGTCCTTTTTCCTTTTCGTCATTTCAAGCGATAAAAACTCTCGATCTTCTCGCGAATTATTTATTTTTTTGGACGTCAAATGACGGCAAGACGCCCCCCTGGCGGAAGCGCTGCATAGGACCCAAGCTCGTCTAATTATAGTCATGCTGACAGCACTAAAGTAGGAAATTGCACTCAGAAAATTGGAGAGCTTCAAATCATTTAAAAATGCTGCTGCCAGGATCTTGGCAAGGACACAAATTACAGACCACATAACACCCATCCTGTTTGAATTATAGTGGCTTCTTATGTCAGCTGGAATTTACTTGAAACCTCTTTGAATGATCAGAAATGTAAATTATAATTTGATTCCTACATTTTAATGTGGTAGTCTTTTCAAACATTTCTGATTTTGAACTTCAGCTCTCTCTCGGAGTGTACTACATGCAAAATGGAACATCTGCACCCATGCCAAGGAATGCACCACTTTTGCAGGTTACACTTTAAACAGAAGTTGAAGGCCAACAATACCTTTTGAGGTAACTCATTATAATTATTACAATTATTAACTAATTGCTATTGCATTTCCTCTTTATTGAGCCTTTCTTTTTAATGTGCAATTGTATTTGTATTTCTTGGTGCCATTTGGGAATTATGTTGAAAAGCACATTCTGTTTTGTGCTTGAAAGGCATTGGAGATGTATTTTTATCAACATCTTACATTCTTATTTCAAAAACAGGGTATGGTTTTTAGAGCGGATTCATTATTTTCTTACTTTATTTATTGTTATTTTTTACATCATTGTTAAGTGAATATCTTTGATTATTGGACTAAGGGAAACTGTGTTTTGCAATTTCACTTTTTAATCTCTTTTTACGGACCCATCGGTTTTTGGAAACGGGGTAATTTTTCTCCTTTGGGGTACCTTTTACTATCATATCCCAAACCCTGCTTTATTAACATTTATGGAACATTTAGCTGACCAATTTATCATAAAACAAGTTGATTCTCAGTTTTGCATCTCTGCACTTTGACTGTGCAACCAAACTCAATGAATGCATTTAGTACATCAGTTTTCCTCAAAATGGTTCTCCCATCTCACCTTTTTGATGCCCAGCAAAAATATTCTTACTGTATGAATCTGATCAGATCTGGAATCAAATATATGCAGATGAAAAATGGGAAATATACTTGAAGCTGCTTTAACCAACAACATTTAAACTTTCACACAATCACATTGTGTCCCCAGTATCAAGTACAAATGAGATAGATAGATAGATAGCTAGTCGGATTTAATTCTGATTAAGTCAGAAAAAATTATTGCTAAACACAGGTTTTAAGAAGAAGGAACTTGACTTGACAAATTGTATAAATATGCTGTTTTTCTGCTCATTAAATTATGAGGACTGGATTTTTGAGTCCTTTTTTGCAATCAGTGTTGTATGACACACTTAACGAATGGCAGGAATGAAAGAATAATTTCCTTCAATAGGATACAGACAGTGGGTTTCCATGGCTACAGCCTAGTTGCTGAGCCATATTTTTTCTGCTTGTAGTTTATAAAAATGGAGACACTTGAATGGTGATAAAGAGCCCATTACCTTCTTTTCAAATTGGCTGCTCTTTGTCTATGTCTGGGATTATTTTCTCTTCTCGCTATATTTCATTTCATTTTTTCGCTTTACCGTGTCTCTCGAGGCTGGTCTTTCTCTCTGCGTTTCCAGGAGGCGATACCTTTCAAAGTCAGGGGCATTTGTCTTGGATGCATTAAAGCAGAGACATACGATCCAGGTGGTTTCTGAAGGCCTTTCTTTAAGTGGTTTTCTGTCAGACAAATCCAGAAAGGTCCTTTGGTCAAGGCTCAAATGCAGTCATGTTTTCTGTCGGGAGACTTATCCCACGTTTTGGCTATTATTGGCAGTGACTTAAAGCTCAGAGGTTTGAGTGGTCTCCCAACACCTTAAAACTTTAAAGTGAGCTCTTTGTGTAAAGTGTTCTATAAATGATGACCAATGCAGACATTTAACTCATTAAAGATGGTCACACAATAAGCACATATCAGACAATATATAGACTAAAGCAGTGGTTCGCAGACCCGTTTCGAGTGGGTCGCGGATGTGTGAGTGAAGAACAAAAAAAAAAATTAGAATTATTTTTTTTTCTTTTTTTTGGGGAAAAAGTCAAACTTTTATTTTGAAGGCCCGATTTTCTAACGCTGTGCATGCAGTCGGCGTTAGACTGGAAGTACCGGAGACCATAAACGGTTTTGAAAACTTCTGTCACGTAGTGATCATCTTCTCAATAAAACATCTTGCTAATGTTTTTTCGAGTTTTCTGGCCAATCAGAATCAAGATTGTTGCCGGAAGTCCCCACGGAGAATAACTTTGTGGTATAACTCTTCTTTATACATTCATGGGTACAACTTGAGATAAAAATGAACACATAATGAAATATGACCCTCGGTTTGATGATTGACAGGTCACAGAACAATGGGGGCTATCTACCCTTACCCACAATTTAAAGTAACTCACACAGACTATCTCCTCTTTACTCTTCTCGCAGCAAGATGTCAGAACAAAGTGAAAAACAAACAATGGCATAAAATATTATTAATATATCGGGTAGTAATAGATTTATTTATTTTCTTCTCAGAGTGTACCAGAATGCATAGTTTGTTAGTATTTCTAAAAATCTCCTGGGGGACCCCCCAGACCCCTCTGCTGGGGGTTGGGTTTTCAGCATGTGTGCCTTTTTATATAGTTCAGCTTTGATTCCATCATCTCATTTAAACCTTTTTTAAAAGCATACTTTAGTTCTGTGAAGGGATATTTGCACTGTACTTCACTTTTATTAATATTGTATGCTGAAAAGCGTATATATATTACAGCACGTTTTTTTGTTGAATAGATTTGAGTGCTTCAAAATGTTGGGTCGCGATGTATTGACCAAGTAAAAAGTGGGTCCCGAGGCCTGACCAGTTGAGAACCACTGGACTAAAGGCCATGTCACAGCAACATTTAAAATGGTAAATGTACTTAAAGGAGCCTTTGATATGCTTATTTTCAGGTGTATATCAGTATTGTGTTCCTCTACTGTGACATTTTTACATGCTATAATGTTCAAAAAGCTCTTTATTTTTCTCATACTGCCTGTGCTGCAGCACCTCTTTTCACCCTCTGTCTGAAACCAGAGCCCAGTCTGCTCTGATTGGTTAGCTGGCCTGCTCTGTTCTGAATGGTCAACCACTCATAGAGGTCCTGTCCCTTAGCCTATCATGTACACAGTGGCGCTGCAAGACACTCTGGGGGCCCCAGGCAGCGGAGATTACGAAACTGAAATTATAAAGCAGCTTTTGACAGCGCGCTATGCATGGGGGTTTCCCGACATGTCATTGCAGTAAATGAAAGGGGGTTTCATGTTGTCGTTGCTGTGGATCTTTTTAATCGACCTTCCTTGGGGGCCCCCTTCAAGCAGTTGCCTGCCTTCCCTGCCGGCAAACGGCGCCCCTGCGCGTACGATGTGTTGGAGCGCTAGCCAATAAGCACAAGTGTTACGCAATGATGTCACTACGTCATGGGAGAAAACAAAGTACTAAAATTGAGGCGTTTCAGGCAGGGGGGGCAAACCTCATTTGCCTTAACCACCACAATGAAACAATACCAAATGTACCAAAGATATCATAAATCAAAAATTCTTTATTAGTCCCACAGAGGGGAAATGTACATTGTTACAGCAAATGTGGCATAGAAGCAAAAGTGGCATAGCAGGTACAAAAAAAATTCATGATTATATATAAAATACTATCTATAAAGGACAAAGATCTGGTGTTACTGATTTAAGCTAAAGTGAGAATGGACAAGAAGAAAAGAAAGGTAACATTTAGACAGACAAAATATGTAGATTAAAAAGGAAACAGAGTCAACAGTTTCAATATACCGCCAGTTTCTCTCTGAGTGCAGATAGGCTGAAGAAGAGAGGGTTGCATTACAAAAATATAGATCATGTTGTATGACAACCAACCATTGAAACCTGCCTCTATTTTTTTGTTGTCAGGGAGGGCAACCACTGGTTTGTGAAATTGCAGTGAAACATTATCATTTCCAAACACAGGATACATGGCAGAAAGGGAGGGGAATGGGAGGAAAGGCAGACAAAACAGGAGAATGATGGAAGAGGGGCACCTGTAACAACCAAAATGGCTGCATCTTACTCTTTGTAAGAGAAGAGTGATGGAGACGATCTGTGACAAATGAGACAGAGGGGTTCAGGGGAAATTAAGGGAAGACCACGAGGAGAGATAATTATTAATGATTAGATCCTGTTAGAACTTTTTTAAATAAATCAATGAGATCGACTGTGAGGTAGGATGGCAGAGAGTGAACGATAAAGATGTGGCATGTGGTGGGGAATGTGTCACATTCCTTCTTCAACATAAACACACTCTAGGTACAGTCGTGACAGGAGGGAATGAAGATTAATGACAGGACGAAGAAATAATGAGAAACAAATGGTAACTGTAGAAGATAGAGGAAACACTAGGTGGTGGGGGAGTAGATTATGGAAGGGTGATTCGGGAAAAGTAATTGAAAATGCTCTGCACCATGATAGCAGTTGCTAATTACAGATGCTTTTATTGCAGAAATAGCTGACACCTTATTTAAAACCGTGATGATGACAGAAAATGAGACGGGGGACGGAAAAATAATAAGACGTGGGTTGTCTTAAAACAAAATGTAACTCATCTACGCTGGTTAATGGCTGGCAACAATGAAACAGTTAAGGCGAGTAATTAAAGACATGGTAATTAAACATGAAAATATATGCATCCCGACCAAGCGGCAAACTGTGGGGTAGAGCCGTGAAGCCAATACGGAAGTGCCACACACTGCAGTTCATATATTGGCCGATAGGCGATGGCTACAGAAAGGAGCAATTTCCATAGACCCCCATGTTAAAATGCCCAACTTTACAGCAGAAAAAAACATGTTTCTACCCCTGGCTCCATACATTTTTATTATCGATATAGTTAGATTCCACCTTCATGATTATGGATCTGTGAGTGAATTGTTTTCTAACGCGACCCTTTTATTTATATTAGGTCTTAAAGTTTGTGCACACATTAGGGCGTGGTCACGATTGACAGATACGTGCCTCACTGTCAGCTAACAGCAACTTGTCCACTCTGCTAGGCTACAACCATAGATGCTACAACGTTAGTTAGTTGTAGTTACTGTACTTGACCCTTTAGCTGTGTTCGTGGTGATCGTGCCTGTTAGGGAATATTGTTACAAATACCAGATAATTAAAATGTCGTGCTGTGCGCTTGAATGTACTAACAGAACTTCCAAGAAGTCTACTTTCAGCTTTTTTCGGTGAGTAAAATGATAATATTATACATGTTAACCCCGTTAGCAGGTGTTTGTGTGCTTGTTAGCTTAGCTTGTTATGTAGCTTATTAGTCAGCTAAGGACGTAACCCTTTATACATATATTGTAAGGAATATTTGAATGTATTCATGTTAGCTCCAAATGTATAAGTTTAAAATGAGAATGATTTTGGGTTAAAACTGAGCTGGACTTTTGAGCCCGAGCACATGTGACTCTAGAGAGACCATGTGGCTTTTGAGGACAAAGGATTTGGCGGGGGAGGTTACAGCATGTGTTGACTTGCCCTGTATGCAAATGCTCTTGCCACCTGAGAATGAAGGAACTCAAGATTGGGGTGATGGGAACATTGGGGCTGCCAATCAAAGTAGAGAGAATCAGAGATCCCTCCCATTGCTTCAGCATAAATACAGAGACGCAACTGGGTTCAGTCTCTTTCTGCTGGCCGGCTGACGTGATCACCAGGTTGTATGTATGTTTTGTGTTGTGTGTATTTGTGTTATATGTATCTTGTGTTGTAAGTATACTGTATTTGTATGTGTAGTGTATTGAATGTAATGATTTCTGGTGCATTGTAATATTGCCATTAAATAGAGTATGGTTGACTTGGTGGCACTGAATTTCTTCCATATAAAACAGCTCAGAAGGACGCGGGGATATTAGAAACGTGGAGCGTAAATCCATTATAATATCTAACAGATGGTGAACCCGACGTACGAGATAATGAGCTGAGGAGGATTCAGACGACCGGATTGGGTCGAGAATAAGCGCTTTTAAACACCTCAGACAATCACGAGGGCCCTTCACAACTCAAAGGTATTTCAGACTCCTGTTGTATGAACCTAATGTCTGTGATTGAATACACTAAAATGTTAGGATTGTCTGAAGGCGTTTCACAGTGTTTTTAAAGTTTAAATGGGATATACAATGCATATTTAGAAACATAGTCGTTGATCGCAGGTAGATAGAGTCCGGCGTGACGTACATAGACAGTTACATATTGATTACAGTTTGTCGCGGATCTACAGGTAGATAAAGTCCTGAGTGGCGTACATAAGAACGGTTTAGCGCGGATCTGTGGTAGTCTAGTCCACAGTGGCGTAAGAGACGGTGCAGTCTGTCTGGTGGCGTGTTTTGAGTACCGCACGACAGAACCTGGAAACCCGATATTTCAGATCGGGTCGCCGCCTAAAACTGAGGAGTTTTACAGCACAGACGAACGCTCTTTAGCTAAGAGCCGGAGTTCTGTGATATGGTAATTACTCAATATTTATAGACCTCAATGAAGCTCTTGGATGAGTGAGGCTCATTTGTGGTCTGCTGCTGCCATCTAGTGGCTGAAAGGGGGTAGCACACCTTTGACATTCTTATATGAGTTTAGCTTCAAGCGTTGAGGTTAAATATTACATTGCTGACCGGTATTGAAGACGGGAAGCGCGTTAATAGTAACTACGACAATAGCCCAGTATATTAATACATGTGAGCACATATTAATTGAGTCAGATAAATAAAAGCGAAGTGAATATGGAACGACAGAATGCTAAAAACGATTCTGAAATTCCAGGTAATTACCGGGAGCAATGGGAACAGATAAAGAGATTGATTTTCAGAGAATTAAGTACATTCAAATTAAATATAATAGTGGATTATTCTACCTAGATTTAGACATACAAAGAGGACAATTTGTGTGTTATGAACTGGCCTTGTATGGTTTAATTGTTAGTGAACTCAGACTGCAAGCAGTGTGATTTCTCTCTGCAAATGGTTGAGTGTTTTTTTCCCTTCCCCCGGTCATCCAAGTTATTTGACCCCATGTGGTCAAGAGCCATTCTGTTAGACTACAATCTTGGGTAAGACAAATCATTGTTCTTTTGTCACATTTTGGAATCACATAAGGGTTCATTTTGCTAAATCAATTTATCTTTAATTTGTAGTTGGTGTTTGTTAAGATTTTTAGGCAAATATAGCGCTAAATACAGTTAGTTTTGTATTCTGTTACAAATCTAACCATGCTTGTAACACAACATGGATAGATTTAACTTAGATGAAAGACAGATTGTAAAGCAAATTGCACACCTAAACAAACAGATGCAGGCTCTAGATAGATTGAGGAGGGTTTGTCACAATGCTGCCCTCGCAATGATGGGAATTACAATTCCTCCCGTCACAGACCAAAATCTCACGGGTGCAATGGCTATCCACAGCCCCATAGAAGCAGATGAATTTAACACTCTTCTGTTCCCTAGAACAATGCAAAATACTGTTGTCTCTAACTCAGATCACAAATCTCAAACTGAGCCCAAACTTCATTTACGATGAAGCAGGAGGCCAGTGTCGTAAAACAAATACCGGAGGACACTTTGCAGCAGGACGCCAGGGTCATAAAGGTCCCAGGGCACAGCATGTGCCTCTGCCTCCTATGCATTACCATTCTTTCTTCATGTTTCTGAAAATGAATCCACAGGATTCTTTTTCAGAAAAGGGGGAGTGAGTTGTTAGACAATGGGAATTTGATATTTACATTTTTATAGTCTAAAATCTATTGTATTGTAGTATTTTTTTAGGTATCATAAAGCAACACTGTTTTAGCTTTTTAGGTCAAGTTAATTGAAGATTTGAGAATGTTAATTAGGCGTCCCTGAAAATGGTGGGATGTACTACACAAATTATCTGTTAAATTCTGATTTTAGATTAATCAGATGACATGTCTTATTTTTATACAGTCCTTTAATGACAGAGGTTTAGAAACCTGGACACTTATTTTTATTTTTATGCATATACTGCCATCAGGCATATATTTAAATCCAGAGACAGATGCAGTCTCTGTTTGAACAAATATCACAATGAAAAATAGTGGTAGCAAATCATCTTTATGTCAAATCATGTCGGGAAGAGATGAGGAGTTTTGTTTTGAAACAGAAGTTTGAACTGAGCCATGTTGGTTTTCAAAAAGCTGACTTTTCAAAATGAAACAGATCACTTTTGAGTGTACAGTAGCAGTTTGCATGGAGATTTATTTGTGAACACTACAGTAGCAGGATGTATTTACCTGTCCTAGGAAAGGGACAGATTATAAGTAAAAGACTGGTTAGAAATGGAAATAAGAAAAGGTTGTTGAAGGCTGAAGAGAAAAGAGAACAGATGGATAGAAGAAGACATCTGATTATTATGTCACACATAATAATCTTGACATAGAAACTAGCTATGAGTAAAACGTGTGGTTTTTATACCATTGTTATCATGAACTAAAAATAAATAGGGAAATAGTATCTTGTTAAAGATGAATGGATTTCATATCCTAGAGAGGATTAGTTATTGTGAATACTCCACAAGGTATCTACTAATGTATTTTAAAGAAACAAATTTAAAGAAATTGAATTGACTTGATAAATAAGTAAAGATAAAAAGTTGTATTAACCATGAATTAATCAATTGGTAAATTAAAAATAGCAGTAAAGAAGACTGAAATAGATGGACAGGGTAAGATATTAAATGTGTTGAAGTGATATCTTGCTCAGAAGGATAAAAGGTGGTTAAAATACCACGAGTGAAGTTGGAAAAAGTATGTAGGAGAGAGAGAGAGAGAGAGAGAGAGACAAGACAATTAAGATGTTTGAAAAGATTAGAAAGAGTAAAAGTTATATAAACTTAACTACTATTCTGGACAATGTCATATTGTTTTATGAGTACAAAACATGAAATAAAATATATTACTAAGATATAAGAAAACATGTGAAGAGACAGGCATGAAATGGTTAGACGCATGGCCCCTAGTTCGTATGTAAATCAGGAGCTCAATTAACAAAGGGACAGGTTTCTCTCCAGTTGAGCTCACTCATGGTCACCAGTTCCCAGGAGCCCTGAGCGTAAGCTTGAGGGATTTGTATCAGATTTCTCCACACAGATTACAGAGGCAAAAGGGGGACATCAGACCAACTGGCTGGGACCCAGGTTCTCTGGACCCCATCGGGCGATGCAGAGGACATCTCACGCTGTCCGCTTGGAAGGGAAAGGAGACATCTGGTACCACTGGAATCAGTGCGCAGTGGGGAAACCTCCAGGAAGGATGTGTGAAAGCTGTCATCATCCTCCTCGTGCTGGGCCTGCTGTACCTGACCAAGCAAGGGTGGCGACTCCGCGGTGTGGGAAGCGTATCCAAGGACGCAGTATCAGGAGTTCCGGGTCTCGCCACGGATGGAAGCACCTGACACTACGCAGACAGTGAAACCAGGAAAGTGAGTGTTCACCAGAGCGATAAAGAGGAGGAGCAGGCACTCGCCAAAGGGGGAGGGTCCCTAACAAACACTCCTGTCTACATCGACTGCAGTTAGACTGGCGGAGAGACCATCCTGGATACATCTGACTGTGAAGCTGTTTAAACCTGAAACACAGAAACTCGCCTCTACTGTGGTGAAGTCTGGCTACAAAGGGAGGTGTCCGATAGGGGCGCTTGTCTCAAACCAGTGAAGAAACCAACAGAACCCAGTGGAATTTAAAGAGTGGACGTGAGCAGGGAAACAGTAACGGGTCTGAGGGATAGAAACTGACGATGTACAGAGAAAGAATTGGACCATGGGGATTACATTTAAAACATGTGCCTATACAATTTACCTACCTCAGCCGTTTGGGTACTTTTGTATATGAATTTTTGATATCATTTGTATCTTTCCAGGTTCTATGTTATTCCGGAGTATAAACAGGAGGGATATTTTGGAGACATACGGTCTCCACTCTTTGGGAAGTTTTAATGCACTGATATCATGTGTGGCTCTGAACTGTATATGAATTTGACCTTGCAGCTGCCTCTCCTGATGAAAGGAGGCAGGGCATTTCAGGTTGTTCATATTTATGAGAAGACAGACTTGCTGTCTCCTAAATATCTCATGTGTGGCTCTGAAACTAAAGCGGAATGAAGTATACGTGAAGTAATGTTAAAGCTTGAAGACACTGCAATTTTGCCGATTACAGATTAATTGAATCACCACTGTGAAGGTTATACCTTATGACGATTGACTATACTCAATCAGAATGATTTAAGGGTTTTAACTTTGTGGTTACTAAGTGATGTAATTGATGTATGGAGCTATTTGCATATTTTTGTATTTCTAACATGGTCATATGAAGTTGATATGTGGAGCCATTTCTGAACGTTTAAATAGTCTGAATCCCAGAACGAATGTGAATGTCTTGAAAGTAATTGATTTATTAGAGTTAAATCAAAAGGGGGAGTTGTAAGGAATATTTGAATGTATTCATGTTAGCTCCAAATGTATAAGTTTAAAATGAGAATGATTTTGGGTTAAAACTGAGCTGGACTTTTGAGCCCGAGCACATGTGACTCTAGAGAGACCATGTGGCTTTTGAGGACAAAGGATTTGGCGGGGGAGGTTACAGCATGTGTTGACTTGCCCTGTATGCAAATGCTCTTGCCACCTGAGAATGAAGGAACTCAAGATTGGGGTGATGGGAACATTGGGGCTGCCAATCAAAGTAGAGAGAATCAGAGATCCCTCCCATTGCTTCAGCATAAATACAGAGACGCAACTGGGTTCAGTCTCTTTCTGCTGGCCGGCTGACGTGATCACCAGGTTGTATGTATGTTTTGTGTTGTGTGTATTTGTGTTATATGTATCTTGTGTTGTAAGTATACTGTATTTGTATGTGTAGTGTATTGAATGTAATGATTTCTGGTGCATTGTAATATTGCCATTAAATAGAGTATGGTTGACTTGGTGGCACTGAATTTCTTCCATATAAAACAGCTCAGAAGGACGCGGGGATATTTGAAACGTGGTGCGTAAATCCACTATAATATCCTAACAATATACAGTTTAGTTTATGATTCAGCCTTGGGTAAGACTTTTATACTATATGGCTATGACGCCCATAATGCTAAACGGGAGCAAATGTGAAAAGGGGACCCAATTATCCCTGTGGGGCCGCCGGAGTCCACGCCGCCGAAGCTAACGGGGCTGCAGGGGGCTGCAGGGGGCTAGCTCGCTAGCGCGTCCCGGCCATAGGTCCCGGCGGCCGTAGCTAGCCCCCTGGGGCTCCGTTAGCTTCGGCCAGCGGCGGAGTCCGGCGTTATAACTGGAGATCAAGGAATGCATCGAAACGCGGACTTGGTTCGCCTGTAGCCCGCTGTAGTATTAGCTAAATAAATGATGTTGAGCAAGGTTTATTAAGCTGAACACCGCCACAATTATTCTGCTATGTATCGGTACTTATTTTATTTTATTAACGTGTGAATGACAAGCATTAAGAATAATACCAAATAGCTAATTATCTTGCAGATTGTCTCGTTTGATTATGAATGTAACGTTTATATAGTGGAACCACACTGTTTTATCAAAAACCAAAGTGCCACGCAATGACTTGGTATGCATGTATTTCAGCAGGAAATGTGCAACCTAGATGACATTTACCAACACAGACTATATAGAAATATTTGTAAAAGTTGTTCGTTACTAAGTGAATATGGCATTAACCCTCCTGTTGTCTTCGGGTCAAATCTGACCGATTTACTACTTTCATCAATCATGTTTTACATTCGATTGCATTAAGGCTTTATGATATCCTTCACAGTACACATTTGAACAATCCAATTATGGATGATTTAGTCAACGTTGTATGCGGGGAACGAGGAGCGGTGACTGCAAGCTGGGTTGTTAGCATAGACTGTGTTGTTAGCATAGGTTGTTAGCTTAATACTGAGAGCATGTTAGCTTCTTAGCCTGAGCTAGGTCTGGAACGTCACGCTCGTTGGCAGCAGGTTCCGCCCTGTCCCGCCTCGGCTCCGCCTCAGCTCCGCCTCTTTGCCCTTATTTGGAGCAGGCTGGAGAAGGCGGAAGTTAGACTCTGACGTCACTGTCGAGCCGTTAGTAGCCGACTCCGCCTACTTAGGGCTTCACGGCAACTCTGCAGAATCCTATGGGTGACGTCACGGACCCTACGTCCATTTATATATACAGTCTATGATCCCGACACACACGCTGCTTTGTTGGTTACTGAGCGGGACTTAGTCAAGGTCATGTTAGTGCCGGTTTCTAAATGGGTAACTTATTTTATAGATTTAATTTGTTTCTGCAGCTAATACTACACTCTCCAATAATGACTTAGTTGTACCTATTCAGGGTCGTAGCAAAGTGGAGTCTATCCCACAATGCATTAAGTGGAAGGCATGCAGCTAACTGTAGACACACAATTACTCACAATCACTTTCTTTCAAAGTCCAACGCTCACTTTATTGGCATTGCTTTGGGTGTTTGGAGAACAAATTTGAAATATTTGCTTCTGCCCCCTGCATTGGTGCCCCCATGTGCGCCATCGGACTGGCCTCATTCAAATGAATGACAGGGCTGTGTTTCATCATGCAGCGATGAACACGGCTTTGTCTAGTTTTGTCTAGTTGGACAACAATGGAGCTCTATGGTACAGATAAATAATCTGTCTCAGTGGTCTGACCTGGTGTTCCGGACCCCTAAGGGGGTCAGGAGAACATGTCTGGGGGTCTTAAGATGGTTGTGGAGAAAAAAAAAAATAATAATAATCGCCCGTACCAGAAACATGATTTGTGCTAAGCTGTAGGGAGGACAGTTATATTATGCCAAAATGTTTAAATACAAAAACAAATACTATTATGAGGTAGCGTCTCAAAATAGGCAACATAACCAATATGTGTAAAAAAATATCTATTAATGTTGCCTTTGTTGAGATAACAGATTTTTCACTCAAAAGGTGGTTGACTAGTTATTCATTGATATATCAGCTCTATTACCTCATTCACACCAACGCAACTCCGGTTTAAGCTCCGTGCTAGAGCTTTTCAGGTTCAGAACCAGTTCTTCGGTTTAGCTCCGGCTCTTTTCACACCGCCCAGAGTCCGACTGGTCCCGCCCCTGCCCCCGCCTCGATGTAAGTGTGACGTATGTGGTGCTTTTGCTTTAGCCGGACAATTTTTTGGTGCTTGAAAAGAACCGGATTCCGGAGCTAAGAGGCTGCTCAGCTGCGGTGTGAACAGGAAAACCCGGTGCTTTTCAAGCTCCAGCTCCGAACCGGCCCTGAAACACCGTTGGTGTGAATGAGGTATATGAGAGCCCATTTTAGGTTGGTGTAAGATACTAAAAGCATCTATTAGTTACTATAAACACGGCAGCTCTTCGATCCAAATTATGATCCTGTATCTTTCTTCCAGTCTTTGTATTGGCCATCAACTTTACATTTAAAGAGGCCCTATTTGGCTTTTTTGGGTGTTTCCTTTCCTATAGTGTGTTATATAGGTTTTTGTTCATTCAGTGACAATGTGACATCACTATGTAACACTACCGCTTCTATAAGCCTGCACTCTAACACATTGTACGTGATAGGGGCGGGACATCTCTTAGCCAATTAGACCAATCACAACAGAGCCGGCCAGCTAACCAATCAGAGCAGACTGGGCTCTGGTTTCAGACAGAGGGTGAAAAGAGGTGATGCAGCACAGGCAGTATGAGAAAATAATTACGACCTTTTTGAACATTAAAGCCTGTTAACATGTCACAGTAGAGGAACAAAATACAAATATGAACCTGAAAATGAGTATAATAAGTTCCCTTTAAGCATATTTTGACGAGAAAACAGACTTGGAGTATAAATAAATCCTTCATGCTGTGTTTAAGTCTGTGATATGCACGAAGCCCCTTCAGACAGATGAAACATCAAAATCAACATAAGGTAGGCCTAACTGAATAGCTACACACTGAAATGAACACACTAAGAACACCCATGATAAGCTTGGACAAAAACCACTCACCTGCTGAATATGAAAAACTGAACTTGAAATGTTTCAAATACACGGAACATAAATCACAAGACATTGAAAAGGATATTGACCCTAAAAATAATTTCTACAATAAAATCCATAACCAATGTGAATACTACACAGAAGATCAACTCAAAAGAAATGGAATAATGGATGGATCAATATCAGAAGCCTCATTTCAAATGTATCTAAGATCAAACACTGTTTAAGGCAACTGGAGAAACGAGTTACAGCCCTAGCAATATCAGAGACCTGGCTTAGTGAGGAGCAAGCTGACATGGTTGAAATCGAGGGATACAACATGTTTTTTACTAATAGGACACATTCTAAAGGTGGGGGGACTGCACTTTATATTAACAAAAGTTACAAAAGTAGATCTGTCAGTAATATGTCTTTTGCTATAGACAACATTATGGAATGCGTAACAGTAGAAATTGAAATGAAAACATCTAAAAACCTTCTGATACGCTGCGTGTATAGAAAACCAGGATCATGTATTGACACATTTGAGAAAAAGCTAGCTGAACTTTATAACTACACAAGCAGCAAGAAAATGCTCTTTGTATGTGGAGATTTTAACATTGATTTGCTGAACCCACAAGAACACAATGCAACTACAGAATTTATTAATTCTATGTATAGCAACCGTTTATATCCTACAATCACACGACCAACCAGAATAACATCACACAGTGCTACACTCATTGACAACATATTCACAAATGTTATGGATAGGAAAGTAATAAGTGGAATATTAATCAATGACACAAGTGATCACCTGCCAGTCTTTGCAACAATACAGAACTGTACTAGGATCAAAAAAGACATCAGAAAAGTCACAATTACAAGACACAAAACACCAGAGTCTGTTCATTCTTTTAAAGAAGAATCTAAACAAGACTGGAACAAAGTGTATGTACTAGATGCAAATGAAGCCTATGAATCATTTCTACATATTCTATCAGGGCTGTATGAAAAACATTGTCCTCGTGTAAAGAAAATAGTGAAACAAAAATATGCTGAAAAACCATGGATCACTAAGGGAATATTAAATGCATGTAAAACGAAAAATGAATTGTATAAAGACTTCTTAAAGAATGGATCAGGAGAGGCTGAACAAAAATACAAGACATACAAAAACAAACTAATAAAGATAATACGATGTAGCAAAATGGATCATTACAACAAATTATTGGAGGATAACAAAAATAACATTAAAAACACATGGAATGTATTAAATACCATTATTAAAAAAGGAAATGGAAAGGCACAATACCCAAACAGTTTTCTGTCAAAAAACGATACAGTAATTTATGACATGACCTCAGTTGCTGAAGATTTCAATAAGTACTTTGTCAATGTTGATCCTTGTCTAGCTGGGGAAATTCCAAATACTGGTTGTAGTGATGGTGTTGAAAGTAAAGATATATATGTGAAGGAAACTATATTCTTAAGAAGGACTGATGAAAATGAAATTATTGACACAGTTAAAAAACTTAAAAGGTCTACAGACTGTCATGATATTGACATGTATACAGTTAAAAACATTATTGAATGTATAGCCAAACCACTAACTCACATCTGTAATCAGTCAATACAAACCGGTGTATTTCCAAATAAAATGAAAACTGCTAAAGTCATACACATACATAAATCTGGAGATAAACATGTACTGTCAAACTATAGACCAATTTCATTGCTCTCACAGTTTTCTAAAATACTGGAAAAAATCTACTATACAAGACTAAATGACTTCATCACCAAACATTACTCTATGAACAACAATATGGTTTCAGAGCAAACAGAACTACATCATTTGCAGTTATAGAATTTATGGAACACATTACTAAGGCAATAGAAAAGAAAGAATATGCGATAGGGATATTTCTGGGCCTTAAAAAAGCATTTGACACGGTTGACCATGAATTATTAATTAAAAAACTACAGAGATATGGCATTAGAGGTATTGCACTATCATCGCTATCCAGCTACCTACATAACAGGGAACAGTACGTTGAACTACAAAGCCATAAATCACAACTACTGCAGGTTACATGTGGGGTGCCTCAGGGCTCAGTCTTGGGGCCATTGCTATTTATTCTGTATATTAACAATATATGTGAAGTATCAAAAATTATTAAAACTATTATTTTTGCAGACGACACAAGTCTACTCTGTGTCGTCTGCTGTGGGGACGATTTAGAACAGCTATTGGTCACAATGGAGAAGGAACTGAGCAGGATGAAGATCTGGTTTGACCAAAATAAATTAACATTGAACGCAAGCAAAACCAAACTCATAATATTTGGGAATCGATCGACCAATACAGAGAAGAAACTCACTATAAATGGTGTCCAATTAGAAAGAGTTTCGGAAATAAAATTCCTTGGAGTAATCATAGACAATAAATTAAGTTGGAAACCACATATAAGCTATATCAAAGCCAAAATATCCAAATCAATAGCAATTCTGAATAAAGCCAAACACCTAATTAATCAAGCTTCTTTGTTTATGCTGTACTGCTCCTTCATACTTCCATACATGATGTATTGTGTGGAAGTTTGGGGGAACACATATAAAACAAATACACATCCTATCTTCATCCTGCAAAAAAGAGTCATACGAGTTATACATAAAACTACGTACAGAGAACCAACAAATAAATTATTCATCAAACTAAAAACACTAAAACTACAAGACCTGTTTTATTAAGAAAAATATATGCTAGAGGGGGTAGGACCAGAAAAGTTTTGTAAAGCTTCTTCTTGCCCCTGTTGAACATGACAGACTATCTGAGAATTATTATTGTTTTTTTGTTTTTGTTTTTTTGTTATTATTTTATTTTTGTACTTTGTTATAATTATTAATTTGAGTGAGAAAAAAAAAAAGGAAAAAAAGAGAATATATATATTATTGTTGTATGTTTTTGTTTCTGACATGTTCAATATACTGACAAAGAAAAAGACAGCAGCATAAATTAAATTAGAGAAAATCTAACACATTTGATCTGCAAGCAGCCTAAAACAAAGGCAATTGTGGTTTGTATTCATCCAGAACTACATGAACTGTGGAGCATGTGGTCTGGGCTTTAGCTCAACGAGTGCCTGAAAGCCAGGTGAATGCAGATAGATTTGTTCTCGAGTTAGTCATTGTTTTGTTCAGTCATTAGACACCCTCACAGCCTCACGTGGATAAAGAAGAGAGGTGGTGAAGCTGAGTACCCCGGGGGCGTCATAGGCGAGCGCACTCAACGGGAGGCAGACAAAACACATTGAAACATTTGGGTACCTGTTGAGAGCCATTGTTAAAGGAAGGAGGCCGGCAGGAGGGTATTGGATGATAATTATTACCTGTACAAATGTGAAAGCATAACAAATCCAGGAAAAATACAGGACAAAAGGTACGCCTAGAGCAGAAAAACTGAGAGAGCAAAAGCTAGGGAACGTGGGCGAAGTGATTGACAGTTTAAAGTGGTGAACTTCTGTTAAAGTTGGAATAAAATCAATGCAAGGTAAATGTATCCATTCAGAAGGCAGAGCATGTACACAAACTGGACAGAATACAAAAAACAGAAGCCAAGTTCACGTACTGAAAGCTGCACCCCTGGTGTATAAGTGTATTACCAACTCGACAGGTGATGCCTCTGGGCTGATGGAAACATTTGAGCTGCAGCATATGTAGGAATCAATGCCTGCGTTTTCTGACATACTGATGAGGAGTTATCGCTGTATATAAAGTTGTTCGGTCATGCGATGAATCTTTTAACAGAAGATTTAATTGACAGCTGTGTGGACTGTTAGGACAGTACAGATAACAGTGGGAGATACAGTGGAACATACTGACAGCTGTTGCTATTCAAGGCGGCCACAGTGAACAACTATTCTCAAAAATGAATAATGGATTCATAAAGAACGTGTGCATTGGGAGCATTTTTTATTAAAACCAAAGGGGCAAAGGTGAGCATTATGCTCAAAATAATTATGTCCCTTGGCCTCAGTGAGAATTAGAAGGAATGATAACAAGCAATTATACAAAATCATTGACAATTTGAGTTCATATTGTTAACCTGAAGATTGTTTGGTACCTTTACACCCAGATGAAAACCACCAGGACTGTGGCTCCAGTTGTGAATGTGTGAAACTCTGTCATGGAAGGTGTGATATATACAGCAACTAGAAAAATAACATGAAAATAAATAAATATATCAGCTGGAGACGGCAAAGTCTGCCCCTGATCTCGAGCATTGGATTACACGGGTCAAGGTTGGAGACTGTCGTTTTTGTTGCCGTAACAACCCTGCATGGTTTGCTGGCTGCCATGGTAATGCATCAGAAATAGATGGTGGAAAATAATCGTTCACTGCTGGGTGGGGGACGGGTTGGTAGATAAAAAGAGAGGCAGTCAGTCTGTGGAGGGGGCATGGACAAAGACATTCCAGTACACAAGTTAGTATTGTTTGGCTGGGAACAACACACAGCGGTATCAAGTAAGGAGTGTGGGCCTTTTTTCAGCACAAAGAAGTGACATTGCTCTAGCCGTTACTTACTGAAGGACCACACAGAGGTTTGACATTGTTTAAAGAGAAGCAAGGGGTCAGATGGTGAGAAAATGTCTTATGAGTAGGGCTGCAACTTACAGTTATTAAACATAGCCTCCTCCCACTCCCTGAATACATCGGAGTGGGTACATACCCACTTTATATATACAGTCTATGGTGTCCATGTTCTGATCATGAATCGAACCTTTTCAGAAATGCTTTAAAAGTGTGGTTAATGTTGGGGGTTGTTTATTTTTAGACTAATGTTGTATATGATTATTTGTTAAGTGTCTTTGAGAACTACGAAAAGCGCTCTTTAGAGTCTTTAGACAAAAGGCATCATCATTTATTTTGTTATTGTTGTTTTAACCTTTTAAGCCCGCGGGGGCAGACGCAGCATCTTGTAAGAAACACCGTCCCAGGGCATGTTCAAATTGAACAACCTATTAATGATGCGCTCAAATGCTCAAATGCTTTTTCTCTTGCGGGTTTATCACAAGGTGAGTTCTTTTTTTTATCTCCTGCTTTTTAAACACATGTGCTCTCCAGTACAGGTTAGCTCTGAGTGTTAGCGAGGCTTGCTAATGTAAACAAAGACGAGATTACGTCCAAAACACGTCAGGCATTGTTTCTGATAGCAACTTTCTGTGGGTCCTCCGCCGATATTACGTCATATCGGCAGCAAATCTGTATCCGCTCGTTGCACTCCCATTTTTAAAAGATTTGGGTATGGAGGAAAAGAGAAAGGGTTTTATTTTCTGACGCTACGT
This sequence comes from Harpagifer antarcticus, assembly GCA_902827135.1. Classification (NCBI taxonomy): domain Eukaryota; kingdom Metazoa; phylum Chordata; class Actinopteri; order Perciformes; family Harpagiferidae; genus Harpagifer; species Harpagifer antarcticus. Next base: position 9,274 of record CADEHL010001046.1, on the reverse strand, counting down.
GAGTTCCCTGACGCACCGGGGACACATATTTATGTATAAAAGACATCAACAAGTGCATTTTGCATGATAGGTCCCCTTTTTTCCCCTTCAACTAATATTCCAAGTTCAGCAGAAGAAAACACTTAACACCAGTTCATCACAGCACATCACCAGATCTTATTAGGCGGGGATTTAATGAGCCATACATTAGATTATCTTCAGCTAATTTATATCTGTATTAGCAATTAACACCTTGCTAAGATGCAAAATTGTGCAACCTGATGCCAACTGTAGTGGACTCAGCCAATGTGCCCCACAGAGGAATGGTCATCTGCAAGAATAAACAGCAGCTTTCAGTTCTGAGAGCAGTTTGTATGTGAGGTCCGTGTCATTGCTTAGTATTCTGCCCCGACTCCTTCAATCTGTATCCTGTCACTCTACTTCAACATTTCCAATTCAGTACAGTGACATTTAGAAATGTCTTGAGTAGCAGCAGACACACAAACAGGCCAGAGCCAAAGTTTGCTCGTGTTTGCCCTTGCCCCTTGTGATGGACACAGTCAAAGACATTCAGAAATTCAACATAAAATACTTTCTCTCAACGGGCAATTCAAGGCAAGCAAAAGTCCAGGCAGAAATTAACAAAAATGATTAATTTACACAATATATAACACAGTTGAAATTGTAAAAGCTTGAATGCATTATTAATTCTAAAGGTGAAGTTACCACTTTGACTGTTCACAAGTCTTATGGCTTGTGAAATAAAACTCTTATTTTACCATTAAGCTGTATTAGTGATCAATTTGTTAAGAAATAGAGGGCTAAGATTAGCAAAACCTTGCTTTTACTTTTGGCAAAGGGATCGAAAACACTATAAATGAAAAAAAGTTAAGGTTTTTTCAATATAAGAAGAAATAAAACATTTATTTAATAAGATATAAGCTTTTCTTGTACTACATGAGAAATAATTGTATTAAAAGCCGACGAGAGCAACGAAAAGTACTATTAGAATTGTGTGTTTGTTATTGTTCTAAATACTTGTGTAGAGAGTTCAACATCTGAAGCTTTGTCGTCAAGACCTCTCCCAGGTTTATGCACAAACTACAGGGGGTCGAGTACTGGCCCAGTTACATGCACAGTTTGTGAGAGAGAGAGCAGATGCAATAAAACTGCAGAACGAGGGCTGCTGGAGTCAGATACAAACTGAAAAAGAGGTCATTCTGGTTAGGGGAGAGAATATGAGAATGAAAAAATAAGAGAGGAAGAGGATCAAGGTGGAAAAGGAGAGGAGGATTAAAAATGTCAATATGGTCAATGAGGCTTAGTTTGGATTCACACCAAATCAGGCGTTGCGAAGAAAACGCAAGTAGTCCATTTAATTTGATCGCCTGTAGTGTGTTTAGGTTGCTCCAGTCGGGACGGCAGGGGATGGCAATTAAAAACCCTACAGCTAAAGGTTGAAACAGTACCAACTTTTGGAGGAATGCGACACAAAGTCAGGCTGCATTGGCTAATAATGGAACCTGAAGACTCCCATGGGAAGAAGAACATTGTTTACCTTGTCTGTCTTGCAGTCTTTGCTGCACAATAGCTAAACCAAGAAGTTCATTTGATTTGTGGACATTTGTTAGAGCTTGGGGACAGGAAATGGAGGGAAAGTACCGGGCTAGATTTATATATTTTTTCTTTTCTTTTGATGTTTAAAGGCGCTTGGCAAACTGCTTTGTTAAATGGTTAAAGTTCACAAGGATGGGCCATTTAAACAACACATGTTTAAATGGCTACATGCAGCCTGATGTCTAAAAAGCGCTAACACTTTTTATTGCTTTCTTTTTCTGTCCCTCAGGTTTTCTGCAGAACAGGAATCCAGACTTCAGGCCAGAGTACCACAACCTGGTACGAAATTACAAGATGACTTAAAAAACTTCATTAATTTGCTCGGAGGATTGCTTTGTGCCTTAGGAGTCCAGGTTTCAGAGGAACGAACACACATCAAATGTAATTGCAGCAGAACGACAGCAGTGTTTGTCAGCAGGTGAGTTAAGCAGGTGTTTTTTTGGCATCACATGAACATGGGCAGGGCACACAGCTGGCAGAAAGTGGGCAGCGCAGGGGTTTTACCCTGGGATTACAGTTTAGCAGATTAGAGCTAAACAGGAGTCACCTCAATCTCACCAGCCTCATGAAATGTACGCTTCCAGCCAAACACACACACACCGACACAGCTGTAGAACACAATACAATTTGTGCAACTGGCAGACGGTGCGCTTCCCTAGCTTAACACCATACACACATTAAGTCACACACACACACACACACACACACACACACACACACACACACACACACACACACACACACACACTGCAATGCAGGACAGACGCTTCCCCCTCCTTTCATCCGGTCGCCCTCGCAAAGCCAGCTGTAGAGAAAATTAGATTTTGGGCTGATTGGTTTTGTCTTTTTTTTCCCGCAGCCTCTGCACATCACTACTTCCACCACTTTCGCCTTCCCTTGGTGCAGCTTCATCCCTGGATAAACCATCGTGATGGAAAACTTTCCGTTGGAGGGGCATCAGACACTCTGCTTGTCTTGCTTTGATTACTCCTCCAAACGTTCTATTTGACTTTAAGCTTTGAGTTTGATTGTTTTTTCATCTCTATGGGTACAGAGAAGAATGGTGAAAGGAGTTTTTCGTGATTTCTTGATACTATCACAGCCAGGCTTGGCAGAACCTCTCATAGAAGTGACATCTAGAAGATGATGGCATTGAATGCTAAGCAGTAGCAGAGTTTTTTCTCATCTCTTTACGATGCTTAAACATTTTATCCAAACTTTAAAAAACGTTGTCTGAGGGAAGTGAGAAGAAGAACGTCATCAGAGGAGTGTTTCACAAAGAAGCTTTCTGTGAAAAGACAGACAAAGACAATGAACTGAAAAGGGAGGGTTCAAACAGAAGACGAGAGACCTTGATACGTAGATAAACGAGGTGAAGTGAACCTCGAGAGAAAAGCAACAATCTAAGGAAAAGCAAAGAGAATACAGAGAAAGCGGCAGATAACGGAGGCACTGAGCAGCGGAGGTGAAAAGAGAGGAAGATGGGTATCTTTTTGGTCTAGCATGGCTAGAGACGTGATGGAACACCCTTCAGGCCCGACCTCCTCCCTTCTCCTGCTCCTCCTCCCATCTTCCCTCCCTCTCTACGCTGCTCTCAACTAGGCTGCCAGCCTTTCTTTGGCTACGTCGCTTCATTGCAACGAGTGAGACGAAAAAGAGAGAAAGCGCCGGAGCCGAGCTCAACATTCACACAGATGGCAGAGCAAACGAGAGGGACCTGCTGCATCCGTCCACACCGTGCACTGGATTTCACTAAAGATGGACTAATCCCAAGATTAAGGAGGGAAAAGAGAGAGGTGGATGTAAAGAAAGCGGAAACAAGAGAAGTTAGAAAGTAAAGACAGAGGGAATTAACATAGAATAGAAGCTCAAGGAGACTTCTCCTCTCATTGAGAGCAAGGGAAGCAGTCGGGCTACGGCTGTGTGTGTTTGTCGAGGCATTTCTGTGCGAGAGGCAGGCTGTGAAGAGAGAGGGAGAGAATCCTGTGGGAGACGGGGAGGAAGTGTAGGAGTGTTGCTGAGTGCACAGCTTGACTGTGACACAAATCGACTCTGAGACATCGCCCTCCGTCAGAGTGTGTGTGATTTTGTAGTGCGAAGTGTAAGTCAGGGGTCGTGCTGATCGCGCTGAACTAACCTGGTGGTCGTTGCGTGGAGGCGGCAGCGCAAGAGGTGGTGGTGGACTGGGGACAGTGGCAGGCCTAGGGGTGGGGGCATGGCCATGGGGGGGCCGCATCCCTTCCTCCACCCTGCACCGGGACAGGCGCTGGGGCTGGGGGTCCTGGAGCACTGGCCCATCCAGGGGAGCTCCCAGACTCTCGGAGCTCAGGCCCTGGCTGAGCGGGGGGACGCTCGCAGCCACAGGAGGTGGAGGTAGTACTCTGGGAGGAGGTGGGGCGGAGAAGGGAGGCAGGGCGAGATGCTCCCGCAGGGCCTGGGTTCTCCTTGGCTCCTTGGTCCTCATCTTCCTCACCTCGCTATTCTTCTCCGTCTCACTCCGTGCGGGTGTCGGTCTCAACTACCTGGAGCCCCCCGGGTGGGAGGAGTCGAGGCGGGTGAAGCTAGTGCCCAGCTACACGGGCGCACACAGGCTGTCAACACCTGACACCTCACAGCAGAAAACGTGCGCCTGCTCGCACTGTGTCGGAGACCCTGGGGTTTCTGATTGGTTCGATGAGAACTACGACCCAGACATCTCACCTGTGTGGACCCGAGACAACATCCAGCTGCCCTCTGATGTATACTACTGGTGGGTGGTAAGTAACAATATGTTTTACCTTAACATGCTAGATTTAGACACAAATAATTTAATATGATAAATGAAGAAGTAAGAAAAACGACAAGCTGGTGGGGTCATGCAACCGCGAGGCAAACATTCTAGGAATTCTTTCACTTTAATGTTTTGCAGTTTAATTTCTCTATTTGTTAAAAATCTCCTAAACTGATCTTTTACAGGACCCATTGAAATGCATTTGCACGGATGACGTTATGAACAGTTTTTCTGATTTAACATCCACAACACACAAATAAGATCATGATTTTACAGTACTTTTTATAATTTTAGTATTCTTTTTACTAAATAGCAGCAACATCAATCACTTTCTAATGCAGAAGGGCACAGAGAAGAAACGTTGGGTAGATAGATGGATAGAATCTGAGGGATGAAACCCTCTTTAATTGTCACGTATACATGCACACAGCACACAGTGAAATTCGGTCTCTGCATTTAACCCATCCTAGTACTAGGAGCAGTGGGCAGCTATTGTACAGCGCCTGGGGAGTATGGGGGTGTCCGGTGCCTTGCTCAAGGGCACCACGGCAGGGCCCAGGAGGTGAACTGGGTACATATGAGGAAACCAAAGGGGGGAGTAATACATCATAATCACAGATCTCTCTCCATCATCCTCATCCTCTTCTGTCAAGTAACCAACCAATCCCTGCTTACAAGTACTACATGTTGCTCGAGTCATATGTCATGTCATGGTGAAGCACAACATGGTGGGTCGCTGGGCTTAAACCCCTCCTGGGTATAACAGAAATGAATATGTGAGAGACTGAAAGCATTACATTAAAGAAAAGTTGCATTACATTCCTCTTCAGTTTGTTTCAGTGGAAAGTGTGTATGTGTGTGTGTTTCTGGGATTATATTGAGTGCTATACGGTGTCCTTCATTGGCCGATCTAGAGTCTTATTTTAGAGCCTTAGCCTCAGTCCTGCACTGAAATGGCAGAAAACTGCAAACACAGGCTAACAGCTGCCAAGTCATTAGGTCACACTGCAACAGGGGGGGCGATGTACTGGGAGCGAGAAAGGAGATAGAAATTAAAGAAGGAAAAGATGAGGGGGGGCGGGGAATTCATAGTAAAGGAATAAGTGAGATCACATAAGGAACAAAGAAAAGACAATGAAAGGACCTAAAGAACAGAAGAACGACACAGGGTCTGTAAATAAACCAGTATCTGCAAAGTATTTGTCATTGGTCCCTTTCAACTGCAATTACTGTATACTGTTCACTGCTCTTAAAATATTGTACAAATTACAAACTCTCCTCGGTTTCTCTATGCTAAAGATGGCCACATCATGTCAAAAACTTTGAGTCGAGTCATGTTTTAGCAAGGTTTATACATGGTTTTTAATCAGGAATTTATTGGACATTTTGAGAAAAGTCCTGGTCAAATGGATAACGTTGCTTAAAAATGGCAACATCTAAGAAGAACAACTAGTCATTACCCCTCTGTCACTCTGTCACACAAGGAACACATGTACCTTAGTGGCAGAGAGAACCAGGCCTTTATTTGAGACAAATCAACCAATGTTAAGGAGAACAAGCAAGTGTGTGTGCATAATTGGAGTATATTTGTCTTCAATCAAATGTAATGTTTGTTGTGCACTGCTGTTTCAAGAGTGAAAGGAATCAAGCACCTAATGGAACAACAATTTTGTAGAATTTAAGTGATTTTCTCATTTAAGGGTGTAAGCACTCAACTGTCAACTGATTGAAGTCCAGTGTTTGGTCTCATCATCTTTTTTTGAAATCCTTCACTGAGTTTGAGGCTAAACATGCCCTTTCATTTGTAGTGAGTGATAGTTAGTTTTTAAATTAGCATTAAGCCACATAGGGTTTTACCATTAAACCTAAGGAGCTAGTAAAAACATCTGAAAGACCAAAAAGTGTTATGTTAACTTTCACTTAACGTCACAATAACCATTTTGATGTTACAAGAGATGAATTACACTTAATAAGTTAGTTTGTAGTAATAATGTAGATTTGACTTTGAGGGAAATTAAGATCTAGCATTATTTGGTCATTTAGGCTCGTGTTACTGGCAGCAGGTTTTATACTTAAAGGTATACTGCAATACAAGTTTGTGTTATTTTAAACAGATCAAATATTTACTACATTACCATCTCTTGTTTTTTAATCTCAGGTCATAGCAAGCTAACTTTAATTTTTCCCTTTGGTTAAATTAGCTAGGTGGTTACTGGTTTAATCACAGCTCATTTACATGCAAGACTTTTTTGTGGGGTACAACCCTATGCATAAATCACAATTTAGTCGACTCTAATGTTATTACTAGGATAAGGTTACATTTAGGAATAGCTGGTGCAATCGCTCTTAGAAGTAGCATAATCTGCAAAATGTGAAATATCGTTTTTTTGAAAGTGAATAATAAAGCTGTATTTATTTGAAAGAAGCTTCTACTTTAGGAGTCAGAGGACAGCTGAGAGGTGGGAAGCAGGAGGGCATTAGGCTTGGCTGCCAAAAAACATCTGCCAAAAATGAAAGTCCCCTGAACAACAGCGGTGCAGCGCGCCAAGCTGGCTCCGGCATCATTCAGGGATTCAGAGGCAGAGAGAAAAGATGAAAATGCAGAAAGTTAACGGCATGAAAAACAAAGTCAGATAGGGGAGTAAAGGAAAGGTTTAGAGGTCTCTGATTAGTGCTGATAAGCTGCGTGGTGCACAAGCTTCCCAGAGAGATGAAGAAAGACACAAGGCGGAGGAGAAACAAAGAGGGAGCAAGAGAGATTAAAGAAAAGGAATTAGACTGAGATGATGCATGAATGGAAATGTAAGCGAATGAAATCTGTGTTAGGAAAAGCAAATTAAGGCAGATGGTGAGTGAAAGGAACGAGTGGGAAGTTGAAGATTACTGTGTGGGAGAAAGACAAAGATGGTTGGGGATAGAAACAGCCATGTGGTGGCGGCCAATATCTTGATGAAACTTTTGTGTGTCTGCATTATTGTTTTGGGAGATTCTTTTTATGTTGAGTGCAGGTTCTGGCATTCTCATTGAATGCATGAATGCACATTTTCCTGTGTGGTTTGGCAGAAGCTCAAATTAAAGCAAAATTATTCATTTGAGTTTTTTAATCAATCAACCGCTTTTTGACAGACGTGGCACGTGTCTATATTCACTTACAATTCCACAATGAGGCAGTTTAAAACCATGATCCAAAAAATCATAAGACACAAATGAACAGAAAAAAAAGAAAAATATATATTTTTACTCTACTGTGACCAACATGTCTTGCTTTTAGAACACATGCTCTGTCAATTTAAAGTGTGTGTTATAAAGAACCTATGTTAAGGGAGAGGTTCACAATTTTACAACAGGTGTCCATATTAACAACATTTAAACAGTTTTTGTTGCTACTGTAATCATTCCTTTTGTTGATACTGGCCATTAACCTGTTAAGCCCCGAGCCTGTTTTTCAGGTTTCAGGCTCGAAAATGACATTCCCAGAATAAATGACTATAACTTCACTTCTAAAAGGTTTATATGAATAATGTTTGATATCAAAGCAAGGTTACATCTGTGAGTTGGATGTAGAAGTGTCAGAATCAATATAGATTTTTCTGTGTCAGAGTAAATTCAGATGGAACATAGCAAAAAAATGTAAATTCCTGTCTCCGCCTAAAGAAAACCCATTACATATAGTGAAGACCACCCTTGAATGATGGGTTAGTAGCCTAAAAGCTTTAGGAATCCAAAGTATAACATATAATAAGTACCCTGTATCAAGATTGAGGCAAAACAAGTGACATTTGACCTTTTTAGAGAGGTTTATGAAAATAAAGTCCAGGCGGAATAAGCTTTGGGCACATTTGGGCACATTTGGTTCCATCAGTGCCATTTGACCTTTTTCAGGTACCAGACTATAAAAATCATTGTATTACATTCAATCATCACTATAGGTATTCATTCCACCCAAAACAAAACAAAAAAATATTTAAAAAATAAATACATATTTTTTTTAAATATATATTTTTTTAAATATTTGTTTGTGTGTGAGTGTGTGTAGATGTGTGTAAGTGTAGGTGTGTGTGTAAGTGTAGGTGTGTGTGTGTGGGTATGTATGTGTAAGTGTAGGTGTGTGGGTGTGTGTAGGTGTGTAAGTGTAGCTGTGTGGGTATGTGTAAGTGTAGCTGTGTGGGTATGTGTAGGTGTGTGGGTGTGTGTAAGTGTGTAAGTGTAGCTGTGTGGGTATGTGTAAGTGTAGCTGTGTGTGTGTGTATGTAACTGTACCAACACACTATACAATAAAACTACACTGTAGGTCAGTGTGTGTAGGTGTACTTGCACAATAAAAAAAAACGGAAACATAGGTAACATTTGACTCCAACTGGGGCAGATTTATTTCAAACATTTTACCAACACTAGAAACATGTAAAAACAAACATTTTACCAACGTACTATACAATAAAGCCACTGTAGGTTTGTAAAAACAATAAACATTTTACCAACGTACTATACAATAAAATCACACTAGGTATATAACATTTTTTAAATAAACACTCGCAAAACGTTATACCTACCTGAACTTTATACCTACCTGAATGTTCCAGTATTTAGGTCGTGCCACTCCCTGAAACAGTTCTTTTTGACAGTGAAGCACAGAGGGACCTGGCACTTCCTGCAGTACACAGGTGTCTTTTGAGTCCAGCATCTAGGCACCTCCTGCAGTTCTTCCTGACCTTGGTGGCATCTTCCCCATAATACTCGGGCATGCATGTGAGTGGTGGTGGAGGAGGGGGTGGTGGAGGAGGGGGGTGGTGGTGCAGGCCCTTCAGCAAACTCCAACAATTCTGCAGCAAGCTGCTCCCTGAAAGTATTCTGGGTGTGTGGCTTTGTCCTGCTGGGGTCACTCCTCATCTAACAAATGTGGAAAAACAA